>JAVTVJ010001570.1:0-325056 GCA_034509425.1 Eopsaltria australis
GTGATGCATTTGGTGGGACAGCCTTCCTGCTCCCAGGCTTCCCCAGACTCCTAATATGGCCTTGGAGAGATCACTCAGCTCTTGCATGGGCAGGAGGAAACATTCTCCATGAGCTGCTACCAATTAAAAACAATAAATGAACAGATATGTGAGTACATGTTTAGGCCATTGCAGTGTAACCATGCTCTGATGTCACAGAGGTCCACCTGAGCTTTCTATCACAAATAAATTAATCAAGAACAGCTCATCCATATAAAAATGTTATCCCTGCCATGCGGCCAGGAACCATGCTGTCTGCAATATAGCGATCAGTCGAATCAGTTCTGTTGAAAATTAAAACTGCCTGAAGGCAGCTTTATTTCATCTAAATAACTTTTATGTCTTCATATGAAATGATAGAGAGAGACTATAAACATGCTACTGGTTTTAACTGAGTTTATTTAAAGCAGCATAATTTGGACATTGGCCCCTTCTTTACATCTACAAAGTAAATAATTCATCCTTAAATCCAGAATTGCTGCTCAGATGAAATTAAAATGTGAGTTTCACCAAGTTAAAGTACAGGCTTAAGTAGGACCTGAGACATTAAAAATCATGGTATTGAAATAGAGAGATACTTTTCTCTGCATGAAATTCTTTGTCTTATATTTTAATCATCTACAGCGTAGAGGTCTTTCAATTAATTGTCTTTCCTTGAGCTCCTTTCTAGTTGTGAGAGAGAGAGAGATGCCCCTAGAAGAAGATTCATTTGACTTAGCAGCTATCCAACAAAGCCCAGCTCCTGCCCTCTGAAATAACTCCTTCTAGAGGCAAAGGAGAGAGACCCACTAGAGGATGCTTTGGACAAGATGTTCAACAGTAAAACAGCTAAAAGTTTAGCCTGCTCCCAACTATTGCCTGAAGGTATTTATCAAACACATCCGAGAAACATCAGCTGGTTAGACCTAGTGGCAAATGTCAGGGTTCCCCACAGCTGCTGGCAGGTGCAGAGGATGGCTGTGCAGTGCAGACCCCGACCCCTCAATGTTATCAGATATGCCTGTGGTCTGGGAGCAAAACTAGTAGCTGTAGACCTACTACAATGGTTATTGTCTTCTCCATTTTTTTGCTCTAAATACTCTCCCAGGAGTGCCACAGTGATACAGTGATATAGAGATAATTACTGGGTCTTTATTAACCCTTTTTGGCAATTCCTTTAGTGCATTTTGTACCTTAAGACAGGTAGAAGATGCAACTGATAGTCAGTAAACTATGGCAATTTTCAGGGACTTTATGATTCCTGAAGTGATCATTGTCAGTTGGTTTAAATTACAGAAATCTTCAGGCTGTTCTGTCAGTATCTGGATTTCTTCAGTTATGAGGAAAAAAAATAAAGGCTATTTTCTCCTCTGCTCAGCAAAAGAAAAGGAAAATGTATCCCCGTAAGTTAGATTAAGACAAGAAAAGAAAAGGAATAAAACAAAAACAAATTCTCATTAATTTTGTTCATATGAGAAAGACATCAAAACCATGATTAATGATGTTAGAATCTGGTAGATGTGGTCTCCAGGACTATGAAGAAACAGAACAGACAGAGATTTGTATGGCCTCATACAACTCAAACCAAGGTCTCAGCTTGCTCCAAACACTGATCCATCAATCCTAATTCACAAAGGCAGTTCAACAGAAGGAGTCCCAAAGTCATTTCTGATTGTTCAGTGTTTCATCTCAAGTTACATTCTCTGAAAAATAAGTTTTTACCCCATAGCAGGGCTATAACATTACTGGCACTGTGAAGACATGCTGGGTGTCTAATATGACTGTAGTGTTGGAATGGAAGGATACAGCTCTTCAGGAAGTACAGGCAGGGGCAATGAGTGCATGGTGTTGCCTTCTACATCAGTGAGCAGCTGGAGGGCCTTGATCTCCACACAGGAATGGAAGAGATGATTGAGAGTTTGTGAGTGTGGATTAAAGGGAGAGTAGGGAAGGTGACATTGTAAGTAAGTTTGCTACAGGTTACAGGCTGCCTGACCAGGAAGGATGAGTGGATGAGGCTCTCTGTGGACAGGTAGGGATGGCCCCACATTCACAAGCCCTGGTCCCCATGGGGGACTTCAACAGTATTTGTTATATTTGTTGAAGGGATAGCACAGTGGGACATAACTAACCCTTTTCCAAGTGCTAGAAGAGTCTACAAGGAGAGGTGCTATGCTGGACCTTGTTCACACCAACACAGAGGGAGGGGCTGGTGGGGAATGTGAAGATCAAGGGCAGCCTGGGCTGTAGAGACTGTAATAGCAATAAATACAATAAATTAGATAGCAGGGAGTGTACACAGCAAGCTCCCTACCCTGGACTTTGGGAGAGCAGGGTTCTACCTCTTATGGGATCTCCTTGGTAGAGTACCATGGGATAGAACCCTGGAGGGATGAAGGGTCCAAGAAAAGTGGCTGATATTCAAGGATCACCTCCTGCAAGTTCAGGAATTATGTATCCCATCAAAGAGGAAGTTGGGTAAAAATCCACTAGACCTATGTAGACAAACAATTACCTCCTGCTCAAACTCAAACACCAAAAGGAAGTCTACAGAGGGTTGAAGCAAGGTTAGGTAGCCTGGGAGAAATAGAGAGAGACTGTCCAAGCAGCTAGGGATTAGATTAAGTTAAAGCCCTGACAGAACTCAAACATGGATGACAAGAGCAACAAGAAAAGCTTCTATAGGCACATTGGTGATTAAGGGAAGACTAGGGAAAATATAGGTCCTGTCCAGAAGGAAATGGGAATCTGGGTTACCTGGGATACAGAAAAGGCTGACGTACTCAAAGTTTTTCTTCAGTCTTCACTGGAAAATGCCCAGCCATGCTGCTCAAGTGACAGAAGGTAAAAGCAGGGACTGGGAAAATGGAGAATCTTCCACTGTATAAGAATATCATACCTGAGACCACCTAAGGAATCTGAAGGCATGCAAGTCCATGAGACCTGATGAGATGCATCCATGAGTTCTGCGGGAATAGCCAGAGAAGGTGGCTAAGCTACTATCCATCATATTTGAGAAGCTGTGGCATTTCAGTATGGAAAGGAGGCTTATGTGACAGATGGAGAGAAACTTTTTACCAAGGTGTCTAGTGACAGGACAAGAGGCAACAGTTTTATCCTGAAGGAGGTAGGTTTAGATTGAACATAAGGAAGAAATTGCTCACTGTGAGGGTGATGAGACACTGCACCAGGCTGCCAGGAGAAGTTGTGCATGTCCCATCCCTGGAAGTGTTCAAAACTGGTTTGAATGAGGACCAGGGCAACCTGACCTAGGGGTATTGGAACTACATGACCTTCAATTTGCCTTCCAATTCAAACCTTTCTATGAATCTATGATAATGAACCCATGAAATGACATTTCTAAAAATTAAAAATAAATGTTAGAAATATTTTTTGATTCTGTCATCTGACTTCATTGTATTCTGCAATATTCTCTTAGCAATTTATTTAGCCATAAGCATAAATTATGGTCCTGCTCACTGAAGAGCTCTTAATAAGTGAAGTGACAGAAAGACAGAAAAACGGAGATTATCTGACCAGTTCTTTTCTCTGCAGAACACATAATTCTGATTTTAAGTCATACCATACTGATTTGTTTTTCCTTCACGATTTATTTTTAATCCCAGGTATTTCAGCTTGATCTGTACAGATATAAAAAAAGGCAGATGCATGAGCTTTCTTCTTATTATTCCTTAGCACTCCATTGGAATATTTACTAGTGGAGAAAGTAAGAGCCAACAATGAAATTTCAATGTTGGATTTCACAGCACTCCTTTGGAAAGATGATTAATAATGGTTGTTGAAAGTACAGGATATGAATCAGCCTCTATGTCCTAATGATTGGCTCTGTGAGAAAAAGAAAAGATCTCCATACCAGGGGAAAAAAAGTATTTATAAAGTGATTTAAAGCAATCTACTTGCTGACTTACTTAACTAGGTAATCACTATACCAATGGTCTGGGGGAAGAAAGATTTCTGGCCCAGTTAAAAAATATGAATTGGTATTTCAGAACACAACTTCTGAACAGAAAAAAAAGATTTTGTCTTTGATTTATCTTAGATCAATAGTGAATCTCTGACTAAACACTGCAAAATAGGTATTATTGTGCGTACTGTGATACAGCAATTTAAGCATACTTTTCCATTTGTAATACGTCTTATCTAGAAAAAAGTAGGGATGAACATATTCAATTAGCTTTCTATAATACAGTGTCGTTACTTAATTCTCCTACCTTTTTATCCATGGACGTTTTCCCAGTCATTTTTAGTTACTGCCTCCTGTGGGCTTATGTAGCAGACATGCTGACTCCTTAATTAAAATTGCATGCCAGGAAGTAAGTAACTGCCAGCAGAATGCTTGCCTCCTACTGCTGCATTCTGTCAGCTCAGTGATGGTTTTCTTTCTCCTCCCCTCTTATTATTTTTTTAAGGAAATGTCAGTTTCTGTTTCTGAAAGTAAATTCAGGGAAGTCTTGAAAATGCACTTAATCTGGTGTTCAAATCCAGAAAATGTTGTTATTTTTTGTATAGAAGAAAAACACAAGCACGTTAGAAGAAGGAAGTCAGTTTGATAAGTCTGAATAACCCAAAGACCACGCAAGCCATACTGCTATAAATACATTGATGGACAAATCAGAGTGGCTTATGCTGCAGGTTTGTTCCTATCTGGGGACATATCTGCAGAACACTCCTGCAATTAAGCAAGAACCTTCCTCAGGCTTTTCTCTGTTTTCCTGGAGGTAAAGTCCTATTCATGGAGGAGTGAGAAGTCTGGACACCTGCCTGAAGGTCCTCAGGCTTTGGGAGAGATGCAGGACAGCAGCTGGTCTTCGGGAGCACACAGGTGGGGCATGTGCATCTCTGCCAAGTGAAGAGGCTCCCACACCATCCATGCTGCTGCTGCTGCCTACAGCCCAAGGGCCATGGCCAGCACTCTTCTGGAGGCTGCTGCTGCTTCTCTGTGTTTGTTTGCACTGAACTTCATCTAGAACCTTTCCCTCTGAAGAGCAATCACACTACCTTTGCTCTCAGCCAAGTCAGAGCAGAGACTTCAAGGTAATCTCTAGGGTCAAAATGTTGAAGTCAGAATTATTAGGGCCCACACCAATATTTGTTGATTTTCACTATTGCTTCCCATGACATCAGCCTCAGGTAGTTTTCATTTTTAATCTAGGAGATTAAGTACAGAAGCCTTCTCCCAAAGAGGGGGAAATAGAGAGTTCGGCAAAAATTCTTCCTATTCTTCTAGATGTATCTTTTGTACATTTCTCATCCTGTGAATATAAACTCACAGTTCCAAAGCTTTCCAGAGATCTGCAGAGGGTTGAAACAGGCTGGTTTGTTTGCCCTGATAAGTGGAATCCACCTTTATATTGGCTGCAGAGACCTCCAGGTAACTTCTGCTCTACCAGCTCCCAAGAACGGAGCTCCTGAGCAGCCAGAGGCCTCAGCAGTTTCAGTTCACACAGATGCTCTGCTCCACAGCCCCCAGGGAGAAACAAGAGCTTAGCAGCTGTGATAGCTGCTACTTTAACATTTCATATCTTCAGGCTATGATTTTTTTTTTTTTTTTTTTTTACAATTGTCTTTGTTTTTTCACTTACAGTGTGAAATTTTGACCCCAGGAAACTCAATAGGAAAGTTCGCCTTGATTTTAGCTAAGCTAGGATGTCAACTAATATGACAAAGTGGGGAAGCAAAGCAAAGGTTTCTGAGACAGGTAACATCTTTTATTGCAGTAACTGACATACTTGGAAAAAAATAGGTAAGCCTTTGGGCTTACAAGTTTTATATTCATATTGCACTGGGTTAAATATTCATTTGAAGTTAAAATGTACGTGAATATAATCTAAGCACAGCAGGACTTATATTTTAACTAGTACCAAAATTAATCATACTTTTCAGAATTAAATTTAGGCTTCCATTTTTGGGTTGAAACCACAACCAGAACACTGGAAAGGAAAATAAATTTAAAAAGCTCTCACAGTGCAAATTGAAAACCATCTAAGATCCTCATGTAAAATGGATAGAAATTGCTCTCTTGCTCTGGTTTGCATTATAGTTCTCATTTTTCATGTTTATTGCAAGCAGGTAGGAGCAAAGATCATGAGTCCAGGTGTCTTGCTGCATTCAAACCTTCTTGAGTTTGAATTACAGAGAGGAGAAAAGGAGCAGACAAAACCATGGATAAATACAAGATAAATTTTGAAACAAAACTTTTAAAAACCAATCATGGTTGCTAAGTAACAAAAGCATACTTAACCTTTGCTAATGATTAACAAACCACAGAATTTGCACAAGCCAGGAAACAAGTAGCAAAGGAGTTTCATCTTGGGAGTTTTCCAGGCTTTTTACAGTTTTTGCTCTTCTAAAATTTGCAAGGAGATAAGAGGGAGGAAATTACCAAATTACTGTACTAAAGAAGGCTTTGTTCCCCTGTGAAATACTAGTAAGAGATATTTCTGTTCAGAAGACTTTTCCCCCAATGATACTCACCCTGAAATCAGATCTGAGCCTGAATGTACCAAGCTACCTTTCGTGTAGGTGCCTGGCTTCCCAAGATTTATGTCATCTACTCATCACTGCACAGACAAGGGGCATGACCTTCACTTTGTTCAGAGTCAATTATGGTAGGAATCGTCACAGAATATTTTCTCTGCCATGTCTTCATCCTTTTACTCCCAGCATGGGTGATCACAGATATCGCTTAACAAATATTATTCCAGTCCTTGGAAATCTCTTATTGCATCAGCTAAAGTTAAATCCAGTCCATCTCATCTATATATCTCTAAATTAATTTATAAGGCCTTTAGAACTATGTTTTACTAATTTTTTTTGCAAACTTCCCCCAGAGTAGTATATAAGGGATCAAATTTATTTCTCTTTAAGGGTTGAGCTGTTAGGTAACTGAAGGCTGTACAGTGAGGTACAAGAGTCAGGCCATGAAAATGTATTCTGTGTATCCATGAGACCACAATTTAGTCCGTGGCTAGCAATGCTATGAGTGCAAGTTACTGCCAAGTAGCTTTTGCCTATAAAAATCTCAGAAAAACAGAGACTTTAAGAACAACTCTCTCCTTGCTTACATAATTAAGCTTAGCTAGATTTGTTTAGATTTATTCTTTATGTATGGCTCCTTCAAGTCTCTTTTACATATCTGCCTGTTCAATTATGGGAGAAGCAATAACCTGAAGTTATGAAAGTAAGATTTTCTGTCTATATGATTGTAAGATCCTTGTTCTCTGCACATTTCTGCTCTATGATTCCATTTCTGCATCCAGTGAAAACTTTTACTGCTGTTCTCTTGCCTACTTTTCCTTTCTGCCCTTCATTAGCAGGCAGTACATCCTCACAGGGTACAATATGTCACAAAAAGAGATGGTGCCTGTTTCTGTCACACAGCCTTTGTTTGGAATGTCAAACACAGGGCAGTAGGACAGAGCTTTCTTATAATCTCTGGCTCAGAAATGGATGTCACACACCTGTGTACTGGTAAACAAGCTATTCAGTGAAACTAGTTGGGTATTTTGGGAATGATGTGCTTTATTCTCCAAAAAATAACAACTTATTGAAATTGAAACATAGAAGAGGAACAGTATTGACCCTTTTTGATGTAATTTCTTACATGAAAACAGAAATTCCAGTTTGAAATCATGTTTAGATTCATCATTTAAGATAGTGAGACAGATGTTAAAATTTTCTGTTATGTAAAACCATTCAAAGTCAATTGGAACAGTATATCTTGATTGATGTAAACAAACTAACAAATATATATATGAACATTATTGTGTCAAAAACATTCAAAAAGTCAGATGTTTACCCTAAGTTTGGAACAAAATTCTTTTAATTGCATAAAAACATTATTGGGACGAAAAATCTTACTTCCCAGAAAATTTACAAGAAAATCCTGGCAGCACTTTTTCTCAAAAAAAAGACAAAGGACAAACAGATTAGGAATAGGAATGCTAGACAAAGCATTAATGTCTTCACAATTTTTGGCTCCATTAGTTATAAATTTAAAAGCTTATACTCTGGTATATGGTGATTTAAAACATCCATAGACTGAGATACTAAAGATTCATTCCCTTACTGATCTTTAGAAGATCCTTAGAAGATCTGGATTTGGAGGACGTACTGTGTATCAGAGACCTAGATGTAAAAAGCAGTTTTCATAAATCTATTCAATAGGGGTGAAGTTTATTTCATTTATTTGTGACATGTCTACATTAGATGCCTAAGCCTTTACCAATGTTGTGCTCTGTTTCTAATTAAGGGGTTAAAAGACCGTGTCCTGTTGATGATTTATCAGGTTTATACTAGAGATGTATCTCAGAATACGCTGAATTGCTCTGGTCACAGGTTTGTCATGATTATTAAGGCAGTGTAGGCTATCCAGCTTAGAATCAGAAGTCTAAGGTTTGGTCACCTAAGTGAAACCAGACAATTTCTCAAGTGTGTTTGTTTTATTTTGAGAATAGATGTGAACAAGATGACAGTACTTTTCTCCAATTGTTATGATGGTTCAAAGTACCCCTCTCACTTGCTTAACCCATGGTGCTGGTTAAACACATCTGTGTATACTACTTACGCATCTTTGCAGAAATTATTAGATCTTCATATAGCTCTAGATATTACCCACAAATGGAAGGGTTTTATTACAAGTTCCAGTGTACCAAAATGTTTCCAATACAAGCAAACAGAAATTGCCCCTGGATTATGGATGCTGTCATAATAGCACTGAAGCCATTGCCTTGCTTCATAATACTTTTCTTTTTGAAAACAATCCTGCTCTTTTAAAGAGCATTAAACATCAAATTGGTTCTAAATGCCAAGATCCAAAATCAAGAGGAGACTTATAACAGATTAACTATATATAAATATTTTTGGAGTTCAAAAGTTTAGAGTAAAACTGAACCAACTAAATACACTCTCCTTAATAATATTTACAGTTAACAGGAGAAAACAGGAAAGAGGAAGAAAAAAATGGCCACATCCTGTTTGGGTTAATAAGGTAGGCAGGATTAACAAGGCTGATGAAATTAGGTAAGCGGGTCTGCAACAAACAATAAAAACATTTTAATGGGTTTTCCTTTTACTGGGAAACTTTATCTGAAATTAGCCAATGCACTGGAAAATGAAAGCACTGATGGACTGGAGGAAGCATGATGCATCAGATACTGAATAACCTAGACATAATACTTTGTATGTTTGCAAACTACAAGGAGACACAACTAAACAGAAATTCCAAGCATCTAAAAATGCATGCAAAATAAGTCAGCAGGCCAAAAGACTTTCTTCAAAAATTTTCTGTAGAAAATTTTCAGTTCCATGGCTGAGATTAATCCTATAAACTTCTAAATAAAGCATGGCTTTTTGTAGATGTTGATCTTCAGGATGCTAATCTACAGGAAATGTATAGAAATGCTTACTGGTCTATACTTAAATACAGATGTTTTTAAAAAGCCCCCCATATTTAAACTGTAGTTCCTCATATTTCTGACAGATATATACCAAGTAAACAGAGATGATGGGAGAGGCATGACACTGGACACCTGCTTGAGCTTCCCTGCACTCTTTCCTTGGCACAGTCAACATTTTTGATATTTTATATCTTTTATACTAGAAGCCTTAAAGTTGTTATAGAGTTTAAGATTTTTTGTGTGTGTGCTTGCACTTAGTAAGATGAAGTAAAAAATATGGAGGAGAGTCAGCCTCATTAGTCTAATTGGCCCCCTCTAGACCTACATTTCTGCATGTGAATTACACCTCATTGTCCCCTTTCTGCCTGCCTCCTCCACATACACACTGACACAGACATGTCTGGTTGCTAAACTCATTTCTAAACTCATAGCAACTATCTTAAATCAATTTACATTTTTCAAGGGAAATTGAAAGACTCTTAGTTTCTCAAACAAGTTCCTTCTTTACTCTTGCAGTATCTTCATGGGAAGGGGAATTCCCTGCTCTGGCACAATTCAAAGTCCAGTTCTGCAGTTAAGCTCAGAATTTAAATTGTCTCACGTGGCACTCCCTAGGTGAAACTCATTCATATTCTTATGAATAGTTTATTTTCCAATATTCTGTTTAAAATCTGGCATCAACTACATATGAAAACAAAAAAGAATTTGTTTTCAAGAACTGCTATCAAAACTCTGGGCATTATGCAAAAGCAAGGAAAGTCTCTTAGAAAGCAGTAGAAAATGTTCACTATCTTGAGCAAATATCACCTGTGAGCCAAGATGCTGGGTCAGAGTGGGCATCTGATGTACATTGGGAAATACATGTTCAGAGACCTGACAAAGAAAAGAGAGTGATACTTTCGTGCCTGAGAGAAAATAAACAACATTTTATTTACAGAAGTTTAGCTCTTTTATAACAGAAGAATTAATCAGCCTCTTTGCTACATGCAATACTCAGTACTCTTTTTTTTTTTTTTTTTGCTACGTGAAGATTCACACATGTGTCTGTACAAAGGAAAACTTGCCCAAGATCAGATACTTCCTCCAAAATCATATTTCATTGCCAAAGCATCATGGCTACTGGACAGCTCAAACTGAGGATGAAGTGGGATAGACAGGCTGATTTATTCATTTTCCTATCAGAATAGAAAATGAATTCTCAGTTCTATTGCCATTAGCATTTCAAAGAGAGTGTGACAGGCATATGTAATTTTAAAAAATAATAAATCTATTTCTTCCCAAATGCAGAATCCAGTTGCTTGAAACTAGGACCAAAAATCCACATAATGCAAAAGGCCTGACACCCCTGATCTCTACTGAAAGACAGGATAGGAAAAAAAAATGTTTGAAATTCTATTTGATTCTTTAGCTAGTAATCACTTCAGTAACTGTAACACCTCAAGAGAATCTGACAAAGCAGTAACAAAACCATAGAGGTTAAGTATGAGATTAAAACCCCACACTCCTGCAGGACAGTGTTTAAAAAGGCCATAAGGTGCATTCAAGTACTAAAGATCAAATTATCTGAAGTGAGCAGCTACTGAATCTAAAATTCACCCACACTATGCTTGCTTCTGTTTTGGCTCTGAAAGTTCTCTTGCCTTTGGCACCTGACCCTTATCTTGTGGGGTGCTTGTCTTGTGTGATTCTCTGCTAAGGGACTCTGAGACACCCACCTGCAGTCAGGAAAGCTCTGCTGCCTTCCCAGAGCTAAGGTCTGAGAGACTGCCTCAACTTGTCGGGAGCACAAATTACTATCCACTGTTAGTCTTTCAAGCAGGCATGACTCCAACAGAAAAAGGTCTCCCTTTTAACCTGAATGCAGGAAAAAGTAGTTTCTTTCCTGACTGAAAGGCTACTGACTGGAATTTAAGCTTGCTGTTTACTTCTGTAATTGCCATATTAATAGCTATCATATCCTATGTCATATCTGTGGATGCTTGGTGAGTACCCTTAATATTTATGCATATGCAGATATTCTTTCATCTTGGGAGGAGAGCTGTTTACAGACTTACACTCATCAACATTCTCTTTCACAGAACAAATTTCTTATACAGATTAAGTGCAGTTACTATGGGTTTAGAAAGAAAATGCCTTTGCACTGCTGGTATTTTCAGAAACTGGACATAGATCAGATTCCTGGCAAATAATTCCAAGCAACATATTTGTGTTTTATTTATTTATGGCAATTGCAGTATACGACCTCCAGCGCTCACTAAGGCTGATATCTACTTTTTAATGTTGGTGTGACTTTTGCTTCACTTCAACATGTAGGGCAACTGACATTCTACAAATCTCCCCTTCTTGCTCAGACTAACTCATAGTGTTCCTGCTGTCTTGTCAATTTTCTACTGAAAAATTTTTCCTCATTTATACCAAAAAAAAACCCAAGTAAATAGAATTCATTATTTTTTATGGGAGAACAGATTATTATCCTAAATCTTCAGTGAGTATTTAGGAGTTACTACCTAAAATACTGTTGGAAAGGTGCATGTTTGGATTTTATAGCGTGTCTTTTTTTGTCATGGACAGAGTGAAAGATTCAAGCTACATGTCCACGCTACTAATGGTGTGACTGAAGCAGGGTAGGGACATCAAACTAGCCCAAATATATCTACGTATGTGGGATATCACAAGCAAAATAGTCATAGAAGTAGAAAGTGAAGCCTTTAGCTTAGGCAAGAAATCAGAGCAGCTGCCCAGAGTTTGGCTATATTAGAGCTGGTAGTTCAGAGGTGTACAACACATCCCCAATTGTACACATGTAGCCAAAAAGCAAGGCTGAGTATATTGTCTTTCTAGCAGGAAATCATGTCACATCTCAAGTACATTTTACTGGATCCCTCAAAAAGCTGTTTGCAAGCATTTTAATTATTTCTATTAATTCATCCCTGATTAACCTAAGAAAAGAAGGAATTTATTCCTATTTCTGCATTGTGACTTCAGGGAACTGATCTTTGCTTCCCTGGCTATGTCTTTGCTGTCCTGTAAAGTGGAATAGTAAGAACGATATAAAGTATTCTCAAATGTAAGAGGGAAGGAAGTACAGAAAGCAAAATACTGTTACTACTTCACCTTATCTATGCTATATCTCTTCCTCCCAGCAGCATTTTGTTCTAAACAAAAGAAATTCATCAGAAGTTCAACATCATCCTTGGCCCATCATGTTTCTATGGTTACAGAGCCAGTGTTTTTCCTCTGTAGAAACTAGCAAGAATTTTCCATTTTACAAGACTGTTGTGCCCTATCTCTCTGACCCTCTCTTATCAAGGACAGGTTATTCTCATTTTCCCAGCCTTGTCAAGCCCTGCACTGAAACCATCTCCCAATCAGACTGTAGGACAAAGCTTTTAAATACACAGTAGGCATTATTTGCAATAATACCAAGAAATGTCATCACTAAAAAATAGAAATGTAGGAAGGGATGTTAAACTTTATCTGTGAAGGCTTATCCAGTCTCTGTGTTTCTGCAGATCAGACAGGCATGATGGAAGGAACACGATCCTCTTCCTGCCAACAGTATGTGCCTTGGCCTCTCTCTCAAGCCTGTTCCATGGCTCATGTCACAGAAAACTGACTGGGCTTCACCTCAGATCCAGCCCATCTTGGATATTTTCTCATGGCATTTGATTTTATATCAAGTGCAATACAATCCATACACCAGCACACACATATCTCTATACATGCATATGCTGTCACAGTAGATAAGCAATACATGTAAATATACAAACACACATGCACCTCTACTGCACAAACTACCATGAAGCAGTACAGATCCGTTTTCTCACCCCAAACTTTCTATAGTAATAATACATACTTACTAAGCTTCCCTTAAGCACAAGCTTACAACTTCCTTAACAGCCTCTTAAAATATTAATTTTTTTCTGTTCTCTATGCCCCTATGAAGAAAAACAACCTTCCCTTCTCAGAAAAGGAGCAAAGCCCACCCCTTCTCAGAACAACATCAGAATATGGCTGATTCTGAGTCAGCTTCCTCTTTATTCCCCTGTCCCAACCAGTGTATTCCTCATTTGCTTTCCTCTCCTTCAGTCACGTGTGGAATTTTAACTGTTGCTGTAACATTAGTGAAAATCACCGCATAAAACTTCAACGTTAGTTTGGTGCAGTGATGACTCCTTGTAAAAAAAACCTGTAACAGAATACTGTTTTCCTGATCATTTCCAGTCATCTTCCTTATTTTTTTCTGGACTCTTTCTAACTCCTCATGGGATGATCAGGGCTTGAGGAACCTACAAGAGTGCCTGAAAGAAAAAGCCTAGGAAAAAGTATACAGCAGAATATCCAGCCAAACTTCATTAGAGACAATGGGAATTTTCTGTAGTTCATTAAAGGCAACTTCCCAATGTCTAATAATTCTTGCTGTGCTTTTCTGCCATGAACCAACACACACTCATCTTGAACCCTTCTCAAACATCCACAATATTCCAGAGCAAGGAATTCTGGTCTAATTAGGCATGGCATGAAGCACCCCATACTTCTGTTTGACCTTGTACATATCTCTATCACACAATTTCTGAGTGTAGGGTTTTTGGACCATATGTTCAGTGCTATGGTGTGTGAATTCACAGTGAAGAAAGGAGGAGTACTAAATCATAGCCAGTGTGCTGCTCCAAATGATTGGCGCAAAGGTTCAGCTGAGCAGAGGCTGGCACAACCAAGATGTCATTAATTTAAGTGATAGATCAACTAAAATTCACAGGAGAATAAAGTGTTATTCACTTTTTTTCCTCTAGACTACAGAGTTTAGAAATAGGATAAATATTTGACTGTGAAAGAAGGTTTACCAGGGGGACATAAACCAGAAAGAGGATAAGAGGCTGATAGCAGGAGTTCACTGAAGAGGAACTTGTCATGGCCTGTCTCTCAAAAGCTGCAGATTCTGCACAGTAACTAAACCCAAGTGTTCCACTCTAGGTCTGGTTATGGTTAAGTTTTATTTTTTTGGCTCACCAAAACCTTAACTGCAGTTTTAATTTTAAAAAAGTTTGAAAATTAAGTGGCTGCCAATTCCTCCTTAATTATTACATTCAACAAATACTAGAGCTAACTTGCCAGCATTTTGAATTTTCCAAGTGGAAAGAAGTAGAGAAAATAGATAAGATGTCAATTACAGTGAACTGTAATTAAGATTATTGGCAGATGAAGACCCTCAGGGATCTGTAGTCCCACGTAGCAGTAAACTTGATAATCAGATGGTCTAACCTTGCACTAAAAAAGAGAATGAGTCATGTTATGCAATATAATTAATCATTCAAAAACAAAGTTTAAAAGAAAAAATGGATAGAGAAATACACACTCAAAATCCTCTCAATTTTTCTTATCTTTGAAATGACAATCACTCATCTGATCACAGGCTTCTTGACTACATCCAGAGCAGAGAGCCTAGGAGCTCCTGGCACACACCATGTCCCAGCTCTGTGACAGAGTGAGACCCTGGGGTGCTCCTGCCTGAAAAACAGGCTCAGGCTTCTCTATTGGATGTTTTTTAGGCTCCTCAGTTTAGCTGGAGAGGATTTTCTGGGCAGCCCTGTGGGGTTGCTGACGGGATCTGCATGTCAAGAGACACCACAGCATATCCCCAGCAGAAAACAGATGCTGCTTTTTCCTTCTGTCACTAAACCACAGCAAAAGCAGCTAGCTGATCTAATATGTAGATTGTCATATCAAAACACGTATCTAAGGAATGATCCTGAAGATGATATCAGAAAGTAGGGAGGCTTCCTGGATTACTATCTTCTACGGCAAATCAATTCAGAAATTACTGATGAGAGAGAATAAGAGAGAGAAAACCCCTGCCCTTTGATATTAGAGATAAGAATTGTCATTGAAAGACAATGTCAATCTTTCCACCAGCCAGGCCTTGTGGAACAGCACTTGTGTCAAGTTAGAAGCATGAAAACAAGATTGCTTCTGTTCGCACTTCCTCCCACCACATCTCTCAAACAATAATGAGGCTGAGGGGAAAGGAAGTCATTGTAGTTTTACCAGCTGTAATAAAACATTCACACCAGCAGATACCATGAGGTTAGACTAGATAACCCAGACCTGGAAACAGCATTTCTGTCCTTAACTCTGTAACTACCACTGAGGCTTTGTCATGGGTATGCTGCACTGCCTTAGCATTTCATATTCTGAAAGGGGTGAACAAAAGAGAGCTGTACCCATTTCCCTCCCTATTAGCACTGCCCAAGGGGCTGTATAAGTCAGAAATACTCATGGGACAACCATATCCTCCCTTCCCTTTCAGCTTGTAGCTCTATCAAGCTGAGCTGTAATACCCTCTTGTTCACTATAGCCTCTTTTAAATCCAAATAACCCATTTCTTTCAGTGTTCAGAGTCCCATCTGCTTACTCAGGGGACAGGAGAAAACTGACATTCTTTAGACAGCAATAAACCACCAGCACATTTCAGAGAACATTCACGAGGCTTTATTGTGACTTCTGAATTATCCTATGTTATAGTTCCCAATAGTAAAAGAAATTCTGCCTTCATTTTTTCTGCTGTCAACATTGTGTGGCAGGGACCATACAAGCAAATAGCTTTTATAGACAGCCTGATAGACCATACAGATAAAATAGTAGAGATGTAAGTTCACTTTGGCTTGTGCATCAGTAAAATTCACCACTGGATTCAACTAGCAGAAAATGTATTTTTAGTGACGCACAAAGTGGAAACAATAGACTTTGAGATCCAGAACTAAGATGCATTGCACATAGAAAGTGCTGTTTTGGTTCACAAAGACATTGCCCCTGTGCCATTGCTTCAGTGGTTATTTGAAAGAACAGGGAGTTCAGCACCCTCAGAATAGAAAGAATCAGAAAACTGAGCAATTATACCTAATAGTCTTCAAGGATGACAGCTGCTTTTGCATACCTTGCAGGTTGTGACTTCCAGCATCAACTGCAGATAATGGAATTGTGCAGGTCACATCTGCATCCCAGGGCTGGGTCCTGGGCTTAGAGGGTAACTGGGAGCCAGGGTGTCTCAGCTGTGGCTGGCACTTACACTGTGCTTTCACGTTCTGCTGAAAAACCCCAGCTCACCAGTGCAGGGGACACCTTTCCTCATCCAGGTGCAGTGGTGGGATGCTGTCCGGTGTCACTGGAATGAGAGAGCAGGCTCTTACCACACTACTCTCCTTGGGAACTGACATGATTGCCAGACTTATGCTGGTGATCTCTTACCATAATACAGTGTAGGAGTGACAGGTTCACTTAAATAGTATTAGAATTAACTAGAACAGCAACAGTTGGCAATTGGTTGGAATTATATACCATATAACCATTTAACTTTGGAAATAAAGCATATACAATCAGCTGAAAGTAAATGCAAGTTTTCCCAGTAATCATTAAATTATACTTTTCCCTCTGGACAAGACACATTCCATTTTAGAAAATCCCTGGGGTAAGAAAGAAGTAATGATGCAGCATGAAGGTATTGTAGTGGGTTTTCCATTATTTGGTATCTTTACATTAGAATTATCATTCAAAAAGAGACACTATAGCTTAAAGAGAAAACAACTGACTTGGTGCCAAAATTACTTGCTGAATTTTTAAATTTTCATATGCTCTAGTAAGTCAAGCCTTTAAATTAGTTGATCACCATGTCTCTTTACAATTGAAAATCTATAAATTGCCAACTAAGCTTAGTGATGTTAGTGATATACATAGACTACAGACAAAAGGGTTGCAAATTATCAAGACAATTATTTCACTAGCAAAGAATTCTACTTCGAAAATACTCTGATACTGCAGTTCAGATCTCATCTTTCCATTAAATAATAACATAGGAACTTAGGAAATAGAAAACTATTTACTTTGGTGAAAACAAAGTGGATAAAATAATGCAGACAACAGAAAATTAAGTAATAGTAGTATTTAAAGACTTTACTCATTTTAGTTCTGATCAAAAGGTTTTAAGTCCTAAATTGCATAATACTCCAGTTATTATTCATATAAATCCTATTGTGCACCGGACGTGAATAAAAACCTACCTATAAACTTTAAATCATGAGCATCAAAAGGGATACTATAATTAAAAGTTTGCTCCATGAGTATTCATAAAATTTTTTATTCATCTAGAAGTCAGAGACTCACCAGAACCAACTTAGACTTAGGCTAACTAATCAGGTTAACCAACTAATTTACAGCTTTATTTAGAGAACTGCATTATTCTCTGGAGCTCTTTCCTTTTTTCTCTTGCTGAGACACCTAGACTACCAACTTCTAATTTAGATCCCCAAACTGAGTTTTGTATTCCTATCATGTTGAGAAGATGAAAAAAATACCCTCTGAAAGAGACTTGAGAAAGAAGTGGGGAGAGGAAGATTAAAAAAGTTTTGAGAAAAGCTAGGAAAGAGATTTTCTGCAGTTTTTCAGACAAGCAGGATACAGTTTTGTAGTTAACCTCAAAGAGGGGAGAAAAAGCAGATTTTGAAGACCATAGACATGTTTGAATGGAGCTATAGAGGATTTGATTGCAAAAGACCTTTAAAAGGTTTATATATATGCAATTATTTATCTAACAATCTAACAAAATCTCAGGAATGTGTGTGGAATGCAGATAGCCTCTCCAAAGTTAACACTGAATATAGAGTATTAGTATTCAGTATGAGAATATGCTTCTGGTATTGAATACAGCTTTCAACTTCAGCCCTTTTCTTCCAAATTCTATCAAAAGAGAGAAAATATCATGCAATTTACATAAAATAGCTCAACCCAGACTACCCAAGTTTTGAGAAGTTTTTAAAATAAATTATGATTAAGTATTTCTGCCTACTTTTAAAAAACATTTTGAACTTTGTTTTACATTTTTCTGCAAAAAACAGTAAGAAATGGCATGATAGTGGAAATTTATTTAAATGGTTTAACTAACTGAATAGAATTCATAATGAACTCTACATTTTTCTGAAATTGTATGACAAATATCTTCTTGGAAATGATGTTAGGAAAGTAGAGACCTATGAGATCAAAACTAGGAGTTATTTATTACACTGAGAGTCGCTCAAAGTCAAGGCCATCTTTTGGCTGTAATGGACATTAGTTGATGACTTCAACACAGTCAGGAATCAGCCACCCAATCACACCTGTCACTGGCTCACCTCCTTTGGTCACCCTAGAAAGGTTCAAAGCAGGAACACATGTACCTGTTTACATGTTCTTCTCTAAAGCAGGATGGACATTGTCCTCTCAGTCATCTGGGGAGGTCCTGACAGTGGGCAGTAAAAAATCTGCAGGCATAGCATATGAGCCTTACTGTTACATACCTTCCATTTCTCAAAAACTGGGTTTTTTCCTTTGCCACCAGCTATTACCCCTGAAAGCTCCTTTGTCTGGGAGTTCATCCCACTCTTCAGTCTCTCAAGATACATGAGGGACTTGTCTAACAGAGAGCTAGACAACGTCTAAAGCATCCTTCTGATGTATCACCTTCTGATGGATGAGAGAGAAGACCACCCCCCCCTTATTGTGCAGTGCCTTTTTGCTACTCCTTGCTGGCCCACTTTGACCAGATATGCCATCAAAAAATACCTCTACTTATCCTGGTATCAGTACACTTAAGCCTTCTGACTCTCTGAGGCAAGAAGACCATCTTTTCTCCCTGGCTGGAGAGACAGAAACCAGAAACTGTGTGCAGCAGGTTCCCTCCTGTTTATCCCACACGCAAGGGGCAGACTGTGGGGCTAGCAGCCTCCCCTGTCCTTTTTCTGCAATAACTGCAGCCTCCAAATAGCGCATGAGATTTATGCTGAGAGCCTTTGCTGCCCCAGCACTTGACCAAAACTTTCCACAGGGCTGCCACGGTTTTTAAACAGCCATGACTCACAGTCACGATGGTAGAAAGCCAGTTTTCATGCTAAATGAAGTATGGAGGAAGTTTCTAGTGCTGCTGTTGAAGTGCTCTCTGCTATGGAGTGTACTCCATCCACATCCTTATCTCAATGGAGCTCAGAAAAAATTAAATCCCTCTCAAACTTACTCTTTCCATCCCTCTCTCTCCATGTTCACGCTTTCTTCTTTGGTCATGCTTGTCAGATCCATGTAAAGTGGATAGTCACAGTTTATAGACTACAACATGTTTGTTTTTTTTTTTTCTCCCCCTTGCCCTCCCAAAAAATGCAATGACCCCTTAACTGGTCTGTCTTATATATATAGCTGTATATTATACAGCTTTACAGTTTTATACATAGTTGAATTTGTTGTCCTGCTTCTGCAATTAAAGTGTTATGCAATTCTGTTACCTCAAACATAAATATAATTTATTTGAGTAGTTATGCAATATTTAGTACATGTCCTATAAATCATTTGTTTATATTTGAACTATAATGAAAAGCACATAGCTGACACTATCTTGAAAAAAGGGAGAAACATGTACTTACGTTGTAGTAATTTTTAAGATAGTAGTTATTAATAAACTAGACAATCTGATTATAATAAATACTTTAGAGATACTTCAATAATACTTACTAATGATCATTACACAGTTAAAAGTTTTTGTTGGTTGTGCATATACTTATATATTCACCAGTGAACACTGGGTTTAAATGACCTCACCCTTAATTGCATGTTCATCCTTCATGCAACTTTGTCTTCCTTTTCTTACCATTTATTTATGCAATATATACTTCATATCATTTATGGCAAATTTCCACAACACTTTTCAGCTACTTCTCTGCGCTTTTCAAATATTTTTCTTTAGATTCCCTCTAGGTCAGACACTGAAAGACTTAATCCAGAAAAAGTAAAGTCAAGATGAATATAATTAATTGACCTCCAAAAAGCAGAAACCCATTGGCATAAAAATTATTTCCTTCTGGCCCCTGTTTGAAACTTGGTATTTCTGAAAATCACTCACAAATCCAGAAAGGGAAGAGACAGAGAGGAGCAATGCAGAGAATGGAGAGTTTTGCAAAAGCCCCACCCACTGGCACATCCTGTAGGTGTAGCTCCTGGAGGAAAGCAATCTTCATGCCTGGCAGGACTGGTGTGATCTGCTGCTGCTGGGGGGCAACCATCAAGCATTCACACAAGCCACATTAGTTTAAGACACCCTCACCACCACTGGAGAATCAGGGCTTAATTCAATCCCTTATCTACCCTCAGTAATACAACTGGAAATGCTGCTTTCAGCTTGTAACATCTCTTTTCAGCAAATCCACCCTCTCCTTTACTTTCTATCTCTTTTTTTCTTTTTTTAAGCTCTTCACTTTGAATTTTAGTAGTTAAACAGAAATCACACTTAGCAATTCCTCCTTGGGTTCTTCTTTGAAGGAGGATTTGCAAAGCCCTGTGCTTGGCAGCAAGTGCTTATGCCACCCCAACAAAGTCCCTACTGAGCAGCACTGCTTACTGGAGACAGCACTGTCCTTGCATGAATCAGAGACGTGCAAAGATGCAGAGTTTAGTGCTAGGATTTGTATGAATATTCAGCTTAAATATATGTCTCAAGCCCTCATTTCTATAATTAGAAAAGGCTTCCAAATATCATAATGAAAAATAAAGGTTATTTTATGGTTTTCTGTGAATTGTTTGGCAATCTCGCTTCAAGTACCACCAGCTCTTTCTTACACTTGGTGATGTTGTTTTTGGTGACTAGCAGATGGCTGGGTTATATCTTTTGTCCTTTGCACAGGAATGTTTTTGCTATTGTTGTTTGATGAAATAACTGGCTTTCAACAGCAATTTTAATTTAACTAATGTACTCTTTGGGAGACAGGTGAAACTATAAAAGTTTTTTGAAGCGAAGTGTCTGGTCACAGACACATATTTAAAATGAGAGACATGTACTAGGTAATTTGGGTAGGATGTTCAGAACAATGGCTTGGAAAAAGCTGCTGTTTAAAAATTGCTATTTACATAATCTGCCATTTCTGTTATCTGCAACATTCTGCACAACAAATCACTGCAAGCAAATGAAAATTAAATGTCACTAGATGAACTAATCTTAGCTAAAGCATAAGAAATTTTAATTAGCCCGTCATTAAAGCAGCTTGCATGACACCCTTAGAGGATGAAGTAATCTTTACAGCTGGACAAGGATGGTGGTTTAGCCCTTATTTTTGCTCAACTGGTAATTTGGTTATAATCTGAAGATGAGAAGTATTCTTAGAAGGTATCACTGTCCTTCCAAAATGACACACTTGACACATGGGTGATCCACCTGCAGGTCACCTTATGTTTCAGTTTGAACTATTGAACAACAAGGCTGTTCTTGTTTAACCGTGCAATGTTTGATATTGGCACATCTGGGACAGGTAACCAGGAATGGAAAAACAGTGGGCATTATAGGTTCAGTCCCTACAAGTGTCTTCTGGCCCTGATTCAGCAAAATATTTAAAACCAAGTTAAATGGGAACCATGTGAGTAGTCTGACAGAAACTCAAGAGTACTTTATGCTCTTCAAAATAAGCACATGCTTACAGTCTTTGGTGGATTAAGACAAGAGTAAGCACAAGTTTGTGGAGTGAGCCTGTGGTTTGCCCTGTTAATAACAAGACCCTTGTTCCAGTATAACTTGATCTGCACCAGTAACAGCAGTATTTGGGGAGCTGGAGTAGACAAGGGAACACAAAGTAAGATACATGCTCTGATTAACCATCGGCAGTCTTTGCAGTAGAAGTGATTTTTACTGAAACACGGTGGGAAGTCCTATCATAAATAAACGATAAGACACGTCCATCTATGCAGGTTGTGTGGGGCAGAAAGAAATAGAAAAATGCTGGGTCATTCTCCCCACCTTATCAATGCATGTGTTCCAGCTGCCAAGGGCACCCAATTGCATCAACTGATGTACCTAGCACAATATGTGCACCCCTCAAGATCTCCTTCTTCCTGTCTTTCTTCATCTCCAGTATCATGAGCCATATGAAGACACTCTGAAACATTGCTCCTGCACCACTCCAGAGATGTGCACTTGCCCACAAATCCATGGGGTTGCTACAGGTAATAAAGTCTCTTCCTTACATCTACTGTGGCCTCATGGCTGAGGAAGTCAAGAAGAAGATCTGGCTCTGAGGCTACAGCATCTGCTTGTGGACACTCAGCACTCACTGCAGAAGCAGATGGACTACAGGAGGCTCAAGCACAGCCTTTCTCTCAAAATGCTCACACAGATCAGCATAGCCCAGCAGCTGGGTTCAGCTGCAGCCAAGAATCACACCTGTGTGCATGTGCCACCACCTCTATCTTTGCATTCACACTGCAGAGCAATTTGTGCAACCCAGATCAATCCAAGTGACCAAGTGAAACTTCATATTAGGACAGGGGAAAGGCACAAGAGAGAGAAGATCTTTCAGTTTCTCAGGTCTACCAAGTATGAACTCCATTTTTGCAGATGTTGACCACAGTTCTTTCTGCCTCCTATAAAGGTCCTTCAATATGCATATGCTGTATCATCCCATACATTTCTTTTTGTGATGGGATCCATATATGATAATTATTATTCTGGAGATAATGAAGGTACAAAAGATAACACAGACAACAACCATTGTAAAGAGAGGCAGAGATACCTTATGGTCCAGGATGAAAAAAATGGCAGAGCAAATTCAGTGTAGGTAACTTAAGAAATGTGATGAAAATAAGCACTCCTTACTTTATATGTCTAAAAAGATGAGCTCCAAAAAAACTATTTCCAAGCAACAAAATTTGGTGTTATACTAGATAGCTCTACGATCTTTCAGTCTTTAGAGGACCACCTCCCTAGGGAGGAATAAATGTATTTGTTAATACATGTAGTCTTAAGGAGAAAATTATTCTAAAATAATTTGTTGTAAGAGCATTACAATTATATTTTAAGAGTTTTGTATTTAAATTTATATAGTGAGATAAAACAGATGCAAATTGTTTTATTGGATTATTTCCTGTGATTTTTTAATTCCTTGTCAGGTTGTTTGTAAAGATGATGGAAAATTCCTGAGGGTACCATAATTATGTTTCATAATATAATAATTATATGTGCATGACTTTAAAAAAGGAGAAATCATTGGGGATATCTTCTTTTTATAGTCTGTGGTATTATCACAAAAACCAACAGTCATGTAGAAAATTAAATAATTAAATGTCAGAAATAGCTCCTGTTTTTAATTTTTTCCACTAACCATGTCACCATGATTTGTTGGTACATATTTTTACAACAAACACAGAGCATACAGAGAAAACCTACTTACAAATTATTATAATTTTAGACTAAAATTACAGAAGTCATTCCTTTTAGATAAAACCTTCTAAATAATTCTTTTCCTTTTCTTTTCTTGTGTTGACTCAGGCAGCAGTACTAAAGCAGTCTAACTGAATTGTGCTTTGTTTTTCTACTGTACAGTAGGACTAGATGACCTCCCAAGTCCCTGCCAGGCTGAATTATTCAACGGCTCTGTGATCAATGCCCAGGACCAAGGCTGTGGCTAATTTTAAGCTGCTCTGCCACTATTCCCCAAGTGGATAAGTACACACTTTTCAAGAGACAAAGAAGGACTTGGCCAATATTTTAAGCCTAACCCCAGCATTGTAACAGAAGCCTGAAACCAATCTGAGTCATACACCACTATATCTCCATTTACCATGGCTGCCTTTTACAATAGTGTGAGTGTAAAATTAATCATGCCCTCTGTATTTAATTGTCATGCCCACAGCCAAAGTCCAGTGATACAGATCAACCAACACAAAGAGGGACAGCATCTTATGAAGCAAACTGTAAAATTTCTTCCATACCCTCTTCCTAAGCTGGAAACTGAACACTTCAAGGCTAGGATGAATAAAAGCAGGAATGTGAGAAGCATAAGGACTCTGGCAGAGGAGGTCCCTGAATGATGCATGTTGTCTGGTCTCTATTCCTTTTCCAGTCCTGCAATAGAAAAATTGCGATGTTACAGAAAAGAGTGGTAAAAAACAGTGGCAGAGGAACTATAGCCTTCCTTTAGTTGAACTTTTCCACAAAACCAAAATAATAAAGATATTAGCCAGCTAAATGGTCAAAGACTGTGTTGACTGAGTTTTGTCATGCTAAAGCCTTATAAACATTATACATAAATACAGAGTTTGTCCTGCTTAACATAAACTCTGTTAGGAAACACTTATCTACATCCTGACTTATTTGACCTGCTTGACCATGGTACATGGAGACATGTGCCTGTCTCTATGTAATATATCTCTGTAGCAAAGGTCTTCATACAATGAAAACTCGTAATAATGAGTGTATTAAAAAGTATTAAAAACTAAGGGAGAAAAGAAGTCTTAGAATACTACGTGGGGACTGTTTACAGATTCATACTAGAATATCAAGTTTCAACATGTGAGCCCATACAAGCACAAGGAATTAGAATGCATAAAATAGATGTGTCTTAGAATACCGTATTAATGGGCAAGTAAAGCCTAAATATTTAATTCCAGCAAAGTGAATCAAAGGATAGCAGAAGATAAAGCTCCATCTCTTCAAGAAGAACCTGATTCATTAAGAAATTAAATGTGAGCTAAATAGAAAGCCCTCTGGTAAAGAAGAAGGGAACAGACATCCATTTACCAATCTATTTAAAAAATTTAGAAACTGAGGCCTAATTTCTTTCTTCACTTTTGTCTGTGCAAATTCAAAGAAATGCCCCAAATTTCAGTGAAGCTGGTCCAAACTTCTAGCATTTTTAATGATGTCCGTCCTTTGTCAGAAAGATCAATCTTTTTCATAAACCCTGAGTCCTATTGTCTGCTCTTCAGTGCTGTAGGAGGTTTTAATAAGATTAGTATTTTATCTCTTGATGTTCTTTTTAATATCCCAGGTGACTAGATAGTTTCTGTAATGTTCTATGTGGCTGCCTCCATAAACTGTCCTTATTCTGAATTCACTGAACAGGTGTTATTTTTATATACCTGCAGATGGTAAGGCTACCAGAAGGGACATCACAGCAAAGCTAAATAGCATTTCTGACAAAGTAATGCCAATTCCTCATCCAGCATACAGCTATCATGAGTAACTTCAAAATGGGCAGGCTCCAAATAACAAAGTGGACTTAGACGGAGTAATGGAGATACAGAGTTCTGAGGGGTAGTCCAGAAGTATCATATTTTCTACAGAAAGAGATGTTTTTGCTTTATACACAGGAAGGAATACTTATTAGACCCTCAGAAAACAAAAGAAAACAAAACAAAACTAAACAAAACTAAACTAAACTAAATTAAACCAAACTAAACAAAAAACCAAAAAAACCAAAACACAAATCAACCAACCAACCTCCCCCAAAAAATACTCTCATACAAAAAGCTGCTTTTAATTTTGGGAAAAGGGCTTCTTGGGGATTTTCTGGAATATTTAATTGCTATATTTTGTATAAATTGAAGTAATATTAAACAAGAATTTTGTAAATGTAGTTTTAGAAGAGACAAGACAAGGATGTGACTTGAGAGGAAAAGGACTTTTTTGTTATTTTGATGAATTGTCTGTCTGTCTGAAAGTGTCTCCCCAGCACTGGTTCCCATCAAGCATCTGATAATCACATTTTTTACTACCCGATATCTTAACTGCTCCCCCTCATAAACAGTTTCACAGAGTCAGCCCAATCCAAAAGCTGCTATAGCAGAATCTCATTCCCTTGGTCTTGTGCCTTTTTGCATCAAGTGGGATGACTACATTGCAGTGTCTTAGAGAGATGCCCTTTGCCTCCTCCCCACCACAGTTCTGCTGTTGTAGGCACCTGAGTTCAGGGAGGTGACAGAAAACTGAACACAGCATCTAAACCTATACTGGCAGCTTTGATGGACCCAGATTCTACATAAAATGAGGAATAGGACAGAGATTATGGCTTTCACAACAAAATAGTATAAAGCTATGTCAATCAAATGGAACTGCAGTTCTATTGCATGTAAAACCATGCATCCTGCACTTTGGACTTAGGGAATTTTTAACAATACTTACAGCACAGAGTAAACATTTTGAACTAAGCTTTACTAGTAGCCTCCATGACACTAGTTGCTACTTGATATCTGCCGAACAAAGCAGGTAGGTATTAACAAAGCCTTAAAACATCTAAGCAAATAAAATTATAAAAATCTAATATAGAAATCTTAAAGGCAAGATATACAGAAAATCAACAGCTACTGATTTCATTTCTTAGACATTTTTATTTTTAAAATATGCCACCAACAGATCAGGCCCAAGCTTAATAAAAGAAAAACATACTGCATTTTTTATGGACCAATATGTCCTAAATCTTAGGATGAATAGGAAAAATTTTCATTGTTTTAATGATCAGAGCCAACAAGCACCTTTTTGTTCCAAAATAAAACTACAGTGGGATTGTATAACCCTGTTTCTCTCATGCTCTTTGGCACAAGCTGATAGTTTGTCATTGACACAGCTCATAGGTATGATTTGCCCTAGTGGCAACGCTTCGCATCAGAGCTCAATCCCTCTATCTACAGCTAAGTTCGAAGATACAGCATGGTTTAGTGCAAATATACATCTACATGGCTACTCAGGATGAAAGCACATGAAGAATAAAGTCATAGTCACTGAGACTGCAGGAACACTTTGAGGAGAGAATAAATGTATTTACTCAAGTTTGTATTTGTCAGGATACATGATAAAGATCGTAATTTCTGTTGTTTCTTGTAAAGAGATGTAAATAACACTGCTTCATTTCTCAGCTTAGTCCCTTTATCAGCCTTAGATCCAAATGTATTTCTGTTCATTAACTGATACTGATATTTGTTATGAGCTTTCCACTAACATAGGGCATAAATCTTTTATTCAGCATTCTAAGGCTGCAAGGAAATTGAGAAAAAGCATAAAGGGCAGCCTGGCCATTCACAGCTGGTACAGTTTGTCATGAAAATACCAGTTAAGAATTCCAAGTTGATTGTTAGTTACATTAAAAATTTATTAACTAAGAGTTCCCA
Source organism: Eopsaltria australis (assembly GCA_034509425.1). Taxonomy (NCBI): domain Eukaryota; kingdom Metazoa; phylum Chordata; class Aves; order Passeriformes; family Petroicidae; genus Eopsaltria; species Eopsaltria australis. The sequence continues at coordinate 27,378 of JAVTVJ010001570.1, forward strand.
GGAAAGCAAAGAGATAGGAATAACCTCTTGATTTACAAAGGTACTGGGTCTCCAGTATAATGCACTAGAAATGTTGAAGAAGTAGATTCTAAGGATTCCAACCAAATAACCTTAGTAATAGAAGTATATGGCAAAATGAACCTTCCTCATTGCTTGATAATGAGCACTATATAAAGAAAAAACCTAGTTTAATTCTGATTGAACTCTTACGTCATGAAAACTGATATTTATTCATCAAGTCCAGTTGGAAATGACTCTGGATAAGTACACAGATTTGAATATCCAAGGCAGACTGTGCAAGTACTCACATTCAAGACAATTTTGCATTTATGGGCAAGTCCTGAATATGCAGATATATGAAAAAACGGAGTTCTGTGTTTGTGTATTTACTCACTTAATACACAAAGGCAACACCAGCCACACTGAGCAAGAAAGCGTATTATATAATAACTATTTCATTAGGCAATATTTTATTAGGCAAGAACAAAAGGGAAGCATATAAAGGGAAAGGAAGTATTAGTATTCCAGTTTTACAGAGCATGAAATAATGAACAAAGAGCTTAGTAGCTTATCTTGAGTTACATAGGAAGTCCGAGGCACAGGCAGGAAATGAAACCAGGACTGCTTGCTTTTGCCTCCAATGCTTAGCACAAGATCAACCCTCACCTTTAAGTCTACATATCTGGAATCAAAGGGATACACATGCTTTCAGACTAAATCAGAGAAGGTTTGTACGGCACTATTCTTGTAAGTAGTAAACCTTCAACTTTATCTATAATTGAAGAGGCAGCATTTTCAGGAGGCAAGCCCATGACAGGGCACTGCTTCAGTACACAATATGGCTACTCATGAAATTTTTAGTATTTTTCCTTTATCAAGCCTGTGGTCCTTAAATTTTTCCATGTGCATTTACTGCATCTAGTAAGACCATGACCATAAATAATACAGCAGCAAGAAAACAAAGCAATAAAATAGATCACAGATACAGTCTGACCACTTGGTTTTACAGAGCAAAACAAGAAGCACTACCTAATTAGACCTAAGGCCACAGTTTGTAAGATGAAGAGATATTGACGGGTTTCTGGTGAATTTAATCTCTTGCTGGACATTTGAACTCTCCAGTGTAAACTGTACACCCACATAGGTCTTTGTCACACAGCTACCTGGAGGATAAGATTGAAAAAGCCTCTGGAGAGCCCTGACTGGTCACTCCCATTCCTTTCCAAGAAAACCGGAGTGCATGAAGAGTGATGTGGATGAGGTTTGCCCTTATATAAAATCTGTATGTGGCCAGAGCAGGCGTGGCTACTGCACACAGCCTTGCAATGACACATGGCTCCAAAGCCTCAGAACACTGTAACTCCTGACTTTTTATTATGCTTGGCCCATCTCAGAACTAGGAATGTATTTAATCTCTTCATGTTACTAAATCTTTGTGAGAAATATTTTCACCATCTGTAAAAGCAAATACTAGAAGAGAATAACTATCTACCTGAAAATATAATTTTTGGTATTTTCCCCCCAGTACAAGGCACCTAAGGTGAAAAAAATGAACTTTTGTCTGAATACAAAACAGAATTATGAATCTAACATACCTGTGTTGTTATGGTTTAGAAAAATTATGTGAGCAACCATTTGTTCCAAAACATACTTTGAGAGCACACAATATAAAGGATTACAAAACAAATACTATTGAGTCAAAGAGTGGGAGTGTTTTATGAATAGTGAATCCACACAAGCATATTCCATTAATATTAGTGACTTACCTATACCTTTCTTTACTTGTTTTCCTAAATGAAATGTTAGTCCCTGCTAAAATGAATAGATTCCTCATCTCAAAATCAGCAACAAAAAACTAAGAACAAGATACATACACTACATATGGTTGCTTGATGGATATTGATTGAGTTGCACTAGATGATGATTTGGTCCCTTAAAAGCACAGGACTGCATATTCTCATGATTCATATATCGTCACAGAGTCACAGAATATGGTGAATTGGAAGGGATCCACAAAGATCATCAAATCTGACTTCTGGCCCTGCACAGCACCATCCCCAGGAGTCACACCATGTGCTTGAGAGCACAGTCCAAACACTCTTTGAACTCTGTCTGGCTGGTGCTGTGAGCATTTCCCTGGGGAGCCTGTTCAGTACCCAATACCCTCTGGGTGAAGAGCCTTTTTCTAATATCCAACCTAAACCTCCCCAGCACAACTTCAGGCTGTTCTCTTGGGACCTGCCACTGGTCACCACAGAGGAGAGGCAGATTTTATTTGGTTTTCTGCTTTTTACTTAATCTTAAAAGATTCTTACTTTTTGGAGACGTGTAGGGAAAAATGACTCCCAAGAAATTTGCATTTTCATAGCCCAAGAAGTTCTTTGGCCAAGAAAGTCCTATTTCAGTCACTGATATTTACCCACTCATCAATCCTGCAGAGGGTGGAGGGCAGCAATTGTGTTTGCTTTTGTATCTGAGGCCTTCACAACAGAGTTTCATGTACGTATGGATAGTGTTCAGTTTCTCCAGAGCCTAAGTTGAAATTTCTTTCAAAATCCTTTCTATTCTTTCTATCATAACATCTCTACTCAAGCAGAAATGTCAGAGAGGTCTCATCTACCTGCTTCCATGGTTAAGTGTTCTACCTGCCTCCCAACTATTACCTGATACCCAGGGACCTTCCAACCATGTCCTCCAGTCCATTAGAAGGAATACTATAGATTTTCATCTAGTTTCTTACAGTTCTCCCCACGTTAATTAAAAAACAGTCTACTCCCCTCACTGAACTTCATGAGCTTACCACAGTCTTGATATTGTTTGGCACTCCCTTTAAAAATCTGACAAATTCATATGGGGCATGACAGGTCTTTCTATTGCTGACCTGGCTCCCACATGGTCAGTGCTTTATCTTTAGCTCCTCACTCACCCCATGGCTTTGATTACAGCTTCCTCAGCTGCAATGGAGGCCACACACCTGCCTTTGTTCTCAGGGAGTGACCCCCTCATGACCAGATTCTTCTCCATCGCCCACATCACTTCAGTGCCACTGCCTGTCCTGTGCTTACCAACTTTTTCTACCTCTCTGTGACTTTAAATCTGTGAGCCTGACTTCCCAACAGCTTGCCATTCTCTCCCTCTCTGCCTGCCCTTTAGTTTGCTTGTGTGCAGTTGGTCCCCTCTGTGTTTATGTCTCCTGCACTTTTGGTCATGACCATGGAAACTACCTCAATCTAGCCTGTCAATCAAGTCCACAGCATAGCTGGCACCTTTGGCAACAACTCCAAATCACCAAGAGCTTTTCTAAATAATATTTCTAAATTATGATATTTATTACTATCTTGCATCTAAATATTTGGCCGTATTTTTACGATTCACTATGTGATTGTTGTTATAGTTTTTTTTGCTGTTTCTGACGTGTCTTCTTGCCCAATTGTACCTATCAAAATCTTTATTCAAGGAGCACCTTCTTGGCTTGTGGCTACAGCAGTGTCTCTCTGTCTCTCCATAGATTCTCCTTTTTTTGCTCTGCAGCTACATACCATGTGTCTTGGATTCCTTGCAGCCTCTGTCTGTCCCACCTGAACCTCTTACTCAGTGTCAGGAGTTGCCTCACAGCTCCTGTTCCCATAATACCACCTTTCACTGTGTACTTTCTAATTTTTCAAGGGTGCCTTTGGGTGCCTCCCCCCAAGACTAGCTCTTGTTGGGCATCTCCAGCAATGGCAGTCAGCACAGCCCTACCTTGTTTCAAATCTGCTGTTTCTTATGTCATGTATGCTGGGACAAACAAGTCTGAACCAAGGCTTCAGTCTCCCGGGCACCATGATGATGAAAGCAGTATGAAAGCTTCAGGATCTGAGTCCTAACTCCATTGTTCCTGAATTTGATGGTCCCAGCAGACTCTCTGAACTTAAACCACATGAAAGGAGAGCAGAAATCACTTTGTGCATTGTAGGTTTTGCATGAATCTCTATGTACAGTTCCGATCTGAATATGGTTTTGCATTTATTTCCTACCATGTCCGTCTCTAGTTGACAAAAAATGAAGTGTTGCCACTTAATCACAGGATCCATTCCTCACTACAAATTATATATAAAATTTTGTTATGATGTATTGCACCTTCTAAAATGAAAAATAAATATCTGTACTTGTGTCAACATGAGGGATTCCAGCTTTTGGGCTTTCTCACAGAAACTTCTACTCCAGCCTTTTAGAGTTACCAGTTAAGTTCACTTAATGCTCTATACTTCCGTAAGTAATGTATTCCTAATTTCTGCACTAGGATAATAAATTGTTTTGTGGGGGATTGCTAACTAAAGGAATGTAATTTACCCAATAAGGTGAAAAGAAAATGTGGATTTTATATAAGCTCATACAAGCAAATGTAGTTTATGTTAACAGGTGGCAGGGCCATGCTGATACTTGATTCTAACTCAAATCACCTATTTAAAACTCTGTGAACTAGTTTTCAGCTCTATTTTCTTTGTGTTCGGGTATTCCACAAACAGTGAAAAAAACAAGTTAGTCTGAAACAACCTTATTGCTGCTGACATAGGAGCAGTTTAGGAGAAGTCCTCCTTAAAACCAACTCCTAACAGCAATGAACTGACCTGCTGGAGGGCTGCAGCCCACACTTGGACAGGTCACAGCACGGCACTGGGAATCACCACCTCACAGACAACTAGATGGCACTGTTCTGCTTGGCACAGCTGCAAACAGAAACTTGATTGCTTGGCCACTGAAACACCCAAAGATCTGACTGATGTAGCTTCAAAATCAGTATGAACACAAAAGAAAGAAAAGGCAATCTTAGTATCTTTTTGTATGAGCGAAATATGTTTTATTCTTTTCTTCTTATTTATTGTATGGGTACTTAAAAAACCCCTAAGCATTAAAAATATATTCAGGCATTGCATATTACATTATTCTGGTAATTTCTGACATGGTCTCATTAGGTAGATGCTTTAATCTTTATAGACTCCAAGTTGAAATCAAGCTGCAGTGAGCAATGGCAATTATATTAAAAATATATTTTTCATGTGAGTTTCAATGGTTTCAAGATGAGCTAATTTTAGTATAACTGATGGCCTAAGAGGGAAGCAATATTCACTGTCATTCGAGGAGATTCAAAACCAATTATATATATGGAAAGCAATTGCATGTGTGAAACAGAGGAACTCAAGGGACAGACCCAAAGGACAAAACTGTTAACAGTTAAATGATGGTCTTTTTTTCAGTGCAGTGTTTGAACCAAGATGATGATCTCTGATTAACAAAATCAGGGTTTTATTCTGATTTGCTAATGACCTAGGGTGAATCTGTGAACTGCACTTTAAAACTCAGAGCTGACCTGCCCCTGCAGAGCCAGCTGGAGCTTCAGGCCTGCATGGATGCACCAGCTGGAGCTGAGAGGTTTTTCAGCTCTGGTGGAATAAGAGGTGAATTTTTCATCATCCAGTTCAGGCAAAATCAGGCAAATTAACTCAGATCACCTCTTTAAATGCTCCAAAGAGAATGCTTCTGTGATCCCATCTGTTCAGCAGAAGAACTTGGGAAGAAAGTATCCCCGGAAGAAAGGTTCCAAGAAACACCTCTGGGTTAAGAACTATTTAAATCATTGCAGCTTTTTTCCAAGTTAAGATCCATGCTTGACACCTTTATTCCTTTATAGAGTTTGTCTGCCCAAGGACTGGAGAAGACCTAATGTAATATAGATTGCAAAGGGGAAGTACAGAAGGTCTTGATAAGTAGCACATCCTTTCCTGATTTGCTTCTCTTACTCCACACGATAATCTCATATATCTTTCACCTCAAAGACTCAGCTTTTCTTTACTGCCAAGCTGTGATGAAGTTTTGCAGAGATCTTTATGTATTTATGTTTGGCAAAGGGATAATCTGCCACATGCCAAATAGAAAACTTTTATGTGATCATTCTAACACTTCAATCTTTTGATCTGGAATATAAAAGCCAAAACTGTGGGAGAGGGCTTCGTATCTTGTGTTTATCCAGATGTCTGAAGGTTTTTTCCTACAACATGAAAGAATGCTGCAGACTGTCAAGTGACAAAGGATTTGTCTAGTTCATCAAATCTTTTGCTTTGGGACTTCTTTTGCTTCCAGTATTTACAATAAGGCACCTTCAATTTCTAGTAGCTACATTGTTCTTTGACAAACCTTTGCCCTAATATTGCTATAGGCCTAATGTAAACTATTCAGCTGTGCTCACAATTAACCATAGAATGAAATGCCTTGCAGAAAAGAGAGAGAAATTATGTCTCAAAGACCTTTAAAATAAATTCAATAAAATTGATAGAACCCTTCCAGCACTTTGCCTGAGAGCAAAGCATTTCTCAGCAAGCCCATCAGGTCTGGCACCAGGCGACCCACTCACACTGCCTCCCGGCTGGAGCACACACAATTTATGCAGAGCAACCTCTTTTCCAATCTCTGATCCCACATGTCAGACCCAGTTAGATGATGGGTCACTCCTGGGTGGTCCAAGGAGCCTTCAGTTATTGCTTTGTTTTCTTTCATTGCAATTCTCTTATACATAGCTTCAGTTAAGACAAGTCATTATTGTTATCACTGTTTAAGAAGTTTGTGAGGAGGATTTTTAAAATCCATAAGGTTTCTGGGACTATTCAACTGTTTTAAAATTAATTTATCTGCTTTTTAATTATGACTTTTTTGTCTCTTTTTTTCCCCAAATGTGGTGTGTTCTAACCCACTTCAGATCTTAAACCTTTGTTCTACAGCTGACAGGAGGTTGACTTAGTACAAGGGAACTAATGATGTGAGGATAAGAAGCAGCAGCCATGGGAAATAGTGCAGAGATAGCTTTTACTTTGGCCATGAAAATATTGTATATTTTCATTGATATTGTAGAAAAACACAGCCTTTGAGTTGCTCAGCATAGAGAGTCTGTTGCCCAGGGTCCTCCTGAAGCACAGGATGCACAGGTGTCTCACTCCTGGCAGAGGTGGGGGTATTAAGGTCAGAAATACAGCTGCCACAACAGGGTGAACTCTGTGGAGTTGTGCCTCATCAGAAGGGTACTGCTGTGGAGTGCTCCATTTCTGCTCAGCTATTCAAAGATTACAAGCCAAACATCAAGAATGTGAGCGTATTTAAAAGAGTAACATAGGAAGGCCTTGTTTCCCATCTTACCACGTACACATGGGATAACTCCCAAAACTGTTTTTACTATGTAGAAGCTCCTTAATTAAATTTAAACCTATTTTTCCCTAGTAGTCTAGAAAATCAGGAGACAATAAAATTTTCACTATCAGAAGCTTCAGGATAAAATTCTGTATACTGGCAATACTGACTGTATATAATGCTGCCTCTTCAATTACCAATTTGTTTTGAGTTCTTTTTTTCTGCCTTATTTCCAAGTAAATCCATCTTGCTGCCTTACCAGCCCCACTCTGCTTTGCTTATGAGCTCTAACAAGGTCACAGCATGAGGTAGCATGATTGCTATCAATAGACAGAACGGGGTTGTGATCATGGTGATTTGCTGAGACATCCAGGCCTGTAATTGCTTAATAATAACCATATCTGGTCGTTTTTTGCACAACAATCCTGTGTTAAAGTTGTCTCTGACTCTTAGCTAACTCAAAATCGTGGTGCAAAAAGTACAGCTGCTTGCAAATGGTGTGACAAATATAGAAACCATCAGATATGTAAAATGCTGCAATACAGGAGTGAGAGCAGTTAGCAGAGAAATCCCTGCTTGGAGAAATCAGACTTGAGAAGGCCTCCGTTTCCTGAAATAAAATAGTACGTAGTCATACTTAAGAAATACTGTTCTATATCTCAAATTATAGTTCTATAGGATATCCTGTTTGCTTGTGGTCACTTTTCTATCTTTCTTAACTCTTTTTCTGATTGGACAGTGAATCCTCACTCCTCAACATGATTACTTTATTCTCTCAAAGCTATTCCTTAAGGAATGCCATTTGGGTGAGGGTTAAGAAATAGTCTTGGAGGAAAGACTTTTTTTTAAATGCCTTCTATATTAAACTATTTTTAGAACCATGATTTATTGGCATGAATTTCTCTGGACCAACCACAATAAACATTAATCTTTGGAAGAGCAAGTCCTGAGGATATTCAGGTGACACTTTGTTTTCAATGCAGAAGGAAATTAATGTCTGGGACAGGTTGTCAAGTAGCAATTGTACCTGTCACCATCACTTTGTGCCTGTGTAATACATCAATTGTATCACAAATGTATAGAACAAAATGACAGTCCAGATGTGAAAGTTAGACAGAAGGATATACAGACTCAGATAAGACACCTGTCTGCCTTTTCTGATTAAATTTTACCATTTTGAGTAACATCCCAAGATAAAAAGCATGGGAATTCTATTAATAAAAACACAGTCTATTTTATTTAATACTTTTCAATATTTTAATTATGAGTTTCTCCATATATGCTTTTTTTCAGCATTGAGGAGTATCATAACAGTATATAAAATGCTACTGAGGAGAAACTAAGAGGAATAAAAAGCAGAGCAGGAGCAAACAGTACAAGGATAGGAAATCTGGTAAAATATTTAGTTCAAAGTCATGACATAGGTTTCTATAACTAGTCAAAACTTATAAATCAAATGTCCTGACAGCCCACCATTTAGTCAGTTTTTTGCTCAAAGATACTTGAGAAAAAAAGATGTTTGCATCAAAACTGAGTGAGGTCGATTCCTGGTTGCAGAGAGAGAAGATTATGGTCTCTACACGTAAATCAAAACAGTTATGTACTATATACTATGGCATAGATATGAAATGAAACAACTCCTCTGTTCTGGCCATGATGGGATAATAGCAACAGTGGCTGGAGTCACGAGACTTCAGGACAGATTGGGTAGATGCTGAAGCAAAGGGCTGGACAATGTAGAAAGCAGGTTATACCTGGCAGCAGATTTTCCAAGTACTTTTCTGCTTCTGTGATGATATGAGCTATGCAAAATGATGATGATGTGCTTAAATCAAGGTGTTCTATTAATTTATACTTTTGCCCACGGTATATTGCTAGGTACTTAATTAACAGTGCAAGTTGTGTGTTACAAGAATCCAGAAACTCACAGCTACAGGAGAGAAAGGAGGAACAAATCAAGCCAAACTAGCTGGCTTGAGGGTGCACATAGCTGTTAGACTTTATGGTGTTGTCAAACAGACTTTCAAGCTGTACATCTCTGAGTCTGCTAAACAGTACTGTATTTTACAAACTTGCTAATAGATTACTCTAAGGAAACAGCCAGAAATCAGTAGCATTCGATTTAATTCACCTGAGAAAGCTTTCTGATCCTCAGTTTATTCTTCAAAGACCTCTTGGCAATTATAATATAAAAAAAAAAATCCTCCCAAAAATTTCAAGTAGGAACACGAAAAGTAATTGCTAGTTTGATCAGTCTTACACTGCATGAACTTCCCACAGGTAATTTTTACCCATCAGATCAAAAGACTGACTTTTTCCAGGCTGCACAGAACTTCTTTTAATTCTTGCAAATAAAAAAGCAGTAATATCACAGAAGAACCATGTTGTTCATATCTGAATAGATTTTCTGATTCATGGGATTGCATTTAAAAAAAAATTAAAATATGGATTCCCCATGTAGAGCAAATGATTTATCAACCCTTCAGAAGTTTTACCTATAGAAAAGCATCTTGTGCATTCAAAACTGTAAACCCTAAATTTTAAATTGTATGTAAACCAATAAATCCCTGGTTGTTTTTTTTTTTTTTTTTTTAACTGAAAGAATATTCATGTTGGAAATTCTGCATGAGGATTCTGCAGTTTTAAAGTCATGCCACATTTCAAGGAGCTTGCAAACCTAATTAAAGGGCAGACTCAAGTTGCTAAAGGGATAACTGGGCCTTCCAAGTCTAGGTGTTCAGTTGATGGACTCCAGAGGGAATAAATCTAAGGCCATGACTCTGAAAAATATACACACTTAAACATCTTTTTCTGCAAATGCCAAGATAGGAACTCATGTATCTCCTCAGGGCAGTGTCTTTTAACTAGATCTTCCTGAATTGTCTTTCTTAGGAATATTTTCCCAAATCAAAGCCTAAAATAATATACCTGCTGCAGGATGTGTATGTATATCTGGTGGGGGTAGAGGATGTTCTTGTGTCCTTTGACTCCTTGCATTTTGCTACACAATCAAACTGCCACAGATGATATTTTCAAGGACAGCAAATCACATTGCACTTAAGCAAACAACAATATTCAGCTGCACAGGGTCAGAAAGTCCAAGGCTATGGAAACAACGTTACATTTTAAAGGAACATCCTAACAAATTTGTAGATTCAAGTTCACTGGCAAAGCTGGGGGTCTTAAAACTCAAAGGCCTTGGCAGTTTCTGACCCTAATACCTCTCACACACAAACATTATTAAAAGAACGAGGAAAAAGGAAACAAAAAACCCAACCCAAAACTGGTTGCATATGAGCTATTATTGTGTGGCAGAGCATGTTCTTATCTTTGCAATATACATAATAAAATACAATCACTCACCAGTTCATCATTCAAAAAGCTAAATCTGATTCTACGGTGAAAATGCAATTTTGTCTCATCAGGTTCCATAGTGCTGAAATGCTAAACTTAACAATAGAAACTGATGTGATATGTTTGAAATTAAATTGAATCACTGCAAACAATGGGTTTCTTCAGGGGCCAGCCTTGACTGAATATGTTTTTCCACTTCATTTTGCAAAGAAATCATCAAGTCTAATGGCTTCAAGTAATCTAAGTGACATGTAGGTTGAGAAAATAGAAAACCATCACTGAAAAAATGCCACACATGAAGAAGGAGAAATTATCACACACGGCACTGAAGGCCTTATCATTTCCACATTTCATCTGAAATCCTTTTAAACAAAGTAAGGAGCTCAGCCTTAAATCAGTGAAGTCAGTAAAAAAGATTTAAACTTCTTTAATCCTGAATAAAGCCCAATGTCTGAAGCCCATTGTGTGAACCTAGTATATGATAGTAAAAGGTGGATACAGAGGTATGAGTTTGGATTTTTTATCAAATGTCAGAAGATTTGTCAAGAACCATCAAGAACAAGTTCTCAGCCCACAGGCAACACACCTGAGACCCAGCCTGATGGGACCAGTGGCCAAGGCCAGCCACCTCAATGGACAGTATAGGCCATGGACTGAGTGGAGATGCTGCTCTGCATTGCTGCTCGCTCCACACAGAAAAGTTGGGAATTTTCCTCTAGAACAGCGATTTTCATTCACTTTCCTGGGAAGAAGGGGACAGTACAGGCCTGAGACTACATCACTGATATATAACAGAAAGAGGCTTGTTTAGCTGAAAAACAAACATTTAAAAAACTACAAATAAAATAGGATGGATCTCAGTCTGAATTTAATCTTTTTGTGGTCATTTATTTCCTTGAAATACTGTAAGAGGCAGATTTCTTCAATACAGGCTCCATATACTAATAATTTTTTTCTCTGTCTCCAAAAAAAAATAAAAGGTCAGGGAGAAATACGCAGTGTTGTTTGTTTCTTTTAGAGCTGAACTGCCAGCCAAATCCTCCTTTCAGAGCCAGATGGCTATTAGGTAATTCCAGTATCAACTGTCCAACTCCTAGATGCCTGTTTTAACTATATTGTTAATTTTTATTTGTTTACTTTAAGGATAGATCTGCAGGGAGGTTTACAGTTTCTATCCTTACTTAGGGGAAAGCCTATATGAATAAAGAAAGGGTAAGGAAAACAAAACCTGTGAGATTTCCTGGGGAAGACTTTCTCCTAATCCTTCCAGGAAAATAATGAGCTCAGTGATTTATTGAAAGAAAAAGCATTCAGTTGAATACTGCTCCAGTCCTTAGACAATATGGACATCTGAGCCTTCCCTGCAGGACAGCAAACATGTCCATAGCAGTGTTTTCTTTTCAGAACTGAGCTCCACTGCCTGCTGTTGGCCTCCAAAGCCCTCTTGCTCAGTGACATGCTTCTGAGGGCTCACCTCAGAAGCTACCGAGACTTCAGGAGTATTTCTAGGGAAAATATGTAAATTCACAGAAACCAGATCAGTATCTCCCATGGAAAGCCTGCAACACTCTCAGTGGATTAATGCCACTGCTGCAGCTGGTACAATAAGAATACAGAATTTACTTAAAATGACAGTTTCCAGGTTCACCTTTTCAAAGAACAGGGGCTGTGAAATCTCTGATCTTCCCTCTATGGCTTACAGCTACTGTTTGGCTCAGAAGTTAACAGATATATCAAAACAGTAATAATAATAATAACAACAATAATAATGACATTTTTGTCTTCCTTCTATATTCATGTTCTTGCTCTGGGTAAGTTATGCAACTAAGGTGAAAAAAATGAAGACCTGCTACAATCAATGAGCTTCATTAATATTTACCAGAGGAGAACACCACAGATGATATATCAAGAATACCATGTGTGCCAAACTAAGACATTTTTACATTTACAAGTATAAAGAAACTTTAACAAATAAAAACATTCACAATTTCCTCCCTGTATTATTAAAAATTAAACTATTTTTTTCTTTCCATGTGTAAAACTTCTGAAAAGTTTGCAAACCCTTTGTTAGCCCTGGCAGCACAGAATTTTCACTATTTTAAAAAATATTATTATCTTAATAGCAGAGTCTACTGAAGTTATAACAACACAGTTTTCATGATAGCCTTTTTATTCCTAGGAAATGAAAGAAGTCTAATGCAGTCTGTAAGAAGTCAGTCAAATCAAATGGGTAAAGTCAGATCAAATGAGTAAAGATTAGGTATCGAAAACTCACACAGCTAACTATGTTTTTATACATCATTTTATTCTGGTGAAAAGAATTTTGCAATATGACAGCATCTCAGCACTGTCTACATTACGTGTTCTTTTACAGGCTGCCCCTGGAAAGAAGAGTAAACTGGGAATCACACCATGATCCTTTCAATTTTTTCCAGCCATTTTTCTTGATGGCAATGTTTCTGCAGGTCAGATTCTGCTTTACTTATGCCTGTGCAGCTGCAGGATTTTAGACCAGTGTCAGGAGCAGAAAAGGCAAGAGTTAACTGACAGCATAAACAATAGCTTGTGCTGTCTTGGGACAAAATTTGTGTAGGGGTCCAAAGGAAAGGTTCAGCTTTGTATAATAAGTGAAAAGTTAGTAATTTAGGAATTATGTGACTAGAGAGACGGATAACAGAGATTAATTTTGGAGCACCCTTTTCGTTATGTTCATGTGGATAGACAGAGCAAGGGTGAACAGTAAAGTTGCCTTGGGCAGGAATTTTAATGGTGAGGGAGAGCAGAATTTGGAATGTGAATCAGGAAAAAGAAATCTGAAAGCACATTGATCTTGCAGAACTGGAGACAGTCATTAGGGAATATGACCCCAATTATATATTGCCTTAAGAATATTTGTGCTTAACTCAGACATTATATTTTGAATATGTGATTCTTTGTCAGCCCTTCCTAGGGCTATACAAATAGTCTCTGGAAGTTAACCTGATAATTCCCTTTTTATTTCCTCTTTTTTTTCTTTTTTGGTGGCAACCAAAGACTTTCTGAAGGCTGATGAATAGAAGTAATTGGCTTTCACAGTGTAAGTACCAGGGTTTCATCTTGATTTGGCAGAGGATTCATTTAAACTTGAGTTTTCAATGCCTTCTTTCTTAAAATGATACAAATATATACATTTTCTCCATTCTTATGTTCATATAATCTAATTAAGAAAGCTGAAAGGATTAAACTTTTCTTAGAAGTTGATAAATGTGAGGTCAATGAGCAGTGGAAGGAGCAATTTGAATCATGCAGCCACATTACTTGGTTCTAAATTAACTGTAACCACTCAGAAAATGGACTTAGGTATTGGACAGTACAATACAAATCTCTGATCTCTCTGTGAGAGTAGTTAAGAAGCAAACAAATTGCTAGAATTTAAAAGGACCAGGTGGGAAAGTAATAGCAAAAGTATAATAGTGCCATTCTCTGAATTGCCAGAATGATGCATCTGGCTCTAGACTCTCTATCTCCACAAAAGACGATGTAGAAAAGAAAAGAGCTCAGAGATAGATGAAGAGAATAAGTTAGATGAAGAGAATAATTAGATACAGGAAAGAGAGAATGCTACTATTTTCAGAGAATAATTGAAACAGATATGCATAAGACTAAATGAAACATTTCCTTATTTTTTTTAAAGTTGTCCCTCTTTTTAAAGCATCTGTACTTTGTTGCAACCAGTCCTGATGTCGGTACCACACATATTACAGATGAGTCTTATCTAATTTCTAGGTGATAATAATAGCATGAAGAACTCCATATTAAAGATTTTCTTGAAGCTAGCCCTGTGAACATTTCCTATTTAATCTGTCTTCTACATTTTCCTGTGACCTGTTTCCTATCCCCAATGAGGCCTATTGATGCAGTTGAACATAATGCTTAGTGAGAATGCAACTCAGCTCCTCCACGCCAGCAGTAGGTGAGTGATGACAGGCATGTATGGCACTGCTATGCAGATCACACACAACTCTCGCTATCCTTTGAAATGCTTGATCATGTCAGTGTCAGTAAATTGCCTCATCCTCAGTTGTATTCTCTCCCACATAAGGACCAGAGGTTGGTTCTGAGTCCAGGTGAGGGAGGACAATACTCTGAAGAATTTTCTGCGCAGTCATCTGAGGTTCAAGGTACATATCCATTACAGCCAATTGTGACTGTTGCTAAGGCTTGCTCTCTCATCTCTCTGTGCCACTAAGCTCCTACAGCCAGCACCTCCAAACGGTTTCAGTTGCCTGGGAGACTCTGCTCCATCCTGGCGAGAAGCAGCTGGCTGCCTTCTGCACACCTTCACAGGGTCTCTGCTGAGCTACAGCGACCTGCCTCAGCTGAAAGCACTCAGGTGAGCAGCAGAAAGCGCCCTTGCCCATCCCTCCAACAACCTGAGGAACTGTGGGACAACACCATTGCATACATGTGCAGCACAGATTTCCCACACAGTACCATTCAGGTCCACAGGTGCTGTGCTTTTCTTAGATGCCCCATGGTACACGCCAAAACCAGCTGGAAAATATAGGATGAATATCACAGTTTATACCTCAGGAACAAAATAATTTTATTTCTAAACTATTATAGAGAACTCAGATTTTTCAGGCATATGAAAATGTGATATGAATTTGCATAGGCAGCAAGCTCAGCTGCAAACTTCACCCTCTTGTTTCAACTTCAAAGAAAACACCTTCAAATTTACTTTATTTTAAAGTAAAAAACAGCTAATATAATAAAAATTAGATAAAAAATATATAAACTTAGACAGTAATTCCATCAAAGCCAAGCACTGCTCTTCACACATTACTCCTCCTTGAAAACAGATGAAGAGAATGAACCACATACAATTTTGGCCATTTGGGTCATTTAATGAATTACTGCCAAAATAGCTGGGAGAGCTTGGCTGTGACTCACATTTTTCTGTTAAAAGCTCATAATGAAAAAACACACATTTGTGACAGACCTTGGCTCCTAAGTAATAGCACACCACATAATTGCTTGAATCTTTGTGCCTTGTTTATTTCTAAACCAAATTTCCCCAAGCTCACAGCTTTTCAGGAAGATTATGACTACATTTTTGAAGAACCTCATTTGCATGGATTTTTTTCAAGGAAAAAACCAAAACCCCCAAAAATATACAAAGCATATCTCTTGCTATCACAAGTAAAAATCTTCAAATAGCCTAGATCACTGTTCTTTACATGCAAATACAGCTATCCGATATACTGTCGAGCATTTCCTAAACTTGTTTATATACTGTTGAACATTAGATATGCAAGACATAGAAATTAAATATTGGTGTATTTACACCTCCACTTCATCAAAATTTATTGAAATTTAGTTAGCTTTTAATATTACCCATACAAATAGATTTCCTTCAAAGAAGTTTTTTTTTTTTTTAAGTGGCCCTTTAAACCCTAATTGTAATCAGGCTTCAGACAAAATTTCCAGATGGTAGTTTCATTCCAGACAATCTGCTCTTTCGAGTGCCTCTCTCTGTAAAGCCCAATGAGCATCAAGTGCATTTATCACATTCTGATGCAGTTTCTGGCACAAGATAAATTTACTTTTCATCTAATAGCATATCAAATATTTTACACTGTAATAATTGATGCAGCGATTGTAAAATTGCTGTTCAGCAGTGGAAAAAAATGCCATGACAGAACAGAGCCAAGCACCCTGACAGTCTGATGTGAACCCTAATGAATTAGCTGACAAATGAGCACAGTAAGTTCTGCTCAAGTGTGCTCTCTAAGCAGCAATTCACAAAATCTGCTTTTCACTGTATTTTTCCCTTGTAAGGCTAAAATCCATGCAAATTAGTTCTCAGCTGGGGTCATCACATGAAATAGATTGAAAACATTCAAAGAGAAGCTTCCAGTCTCACTCCCAGCCCTGCACAATGCTCAACACTTCCTTTCTGCGCACTAAACCTCTCCAAGCCTCTCAGCACTAGCCATGCTTTAACACTTATTGGCTGTGACACTGAAACAGATGGAACAAGAACATTTTGACCATAGCCCAAAGTAGGATTTGCTCCTTGGAGATGTGTCTCCCTTGGCCTGTTGAACCCTTTCCTCAGAAGAGTCCTTCTGTAGCATCCCAGGCCCACACTGAATCTCATAGAACCTTCACAGCACTGAATCTGCTAAAAGGATTTTGAAATTCTCTACTGCAATCGTAGTGCAAAGCCTGCCAACGAAGCATTCTGTAAATCTTGTTCTGGCAGATTTTGGTTCAGAAATATCATGCAGGCCTTATCTCAGTTAAGGATTGCACTTCACTGAAGATAACATGGCACGGGAATTAAGCTGCATCAGTAGCCCCGCTTCCTTAAGGAAGTCTTACCATGCTTTAAAAATCACCACTGTAGTATTTCTAATCTTAAGCAGGTTTTACATGACTGATTGATCACCCACATTTCCCCCACTCTGTCTCAGTACAGAGTAGCCTGGTAGAGCTAGGCAGCTGTTGGTTGTTCTTTGTGAACAGAGACAGTCTTAGTGAGTCTTCCATGCACATAAAGACAGGACAGTTCTCCACCAGACCACCAACACACAGCTTGCCAAAAACTTCTGAACTAGTCCATAAACACTAGCAACATCAAACTGGAACTGTAGGATCCAGTGGCTTTGGGCTTCATGACACACAGAATCATAGAATCATTCAGGAAAAAGCCTTTTAAATCTGAAGACCTCACATGACAATGGACATAAAAGAAAATGTACTTTAAAGACAGAGATTTATCTCCTCTGCTGTTGATTGGAAATAACAGGAACTTTCCCAGTTTGAGCAGCCCTGACTGCTAAGGTTACAGGGACAAGCAGTGCAGCAGCCACCTCTGCTGGGTGGTCTTAACTCAGAGTGGAAGGACTTGATCTCAAAGCTGCACCCACATTTGTAGGTGCCACTCAGTTACCATTTGAAAGGTAAATTCCCTCATCATCCTCACTATCTAGCCACCTGACAAACATGCCAGGAATACTCAGGAATCAAAGCATGAAGAGAGAAGGAGAGAAGGCTCAGGGCTGTTCATCCCGTTGCTTGCCCACGGGCTCCTTGGAGATGACAGTGACAGTGACTTTCCATCCAAATGGAAAAAGTGCCTCTTAGAAAGCATGTTCAGGAAACGATCACAAACATCACATAGGGGTTCACCAATGACCTTGTAGGGAAAACACTGCAATTGGATGTGATGTTAGGGACAGATGAAAAGAAAAATGGAGAAGGCCCATGGTCAGACCATGAACAGCAATTCTCCACTGCAGAGTAAACAAATGCACCTCAGAAATTACCTGTCCCAGAAGGACTGCAACAGAGCACTCACATATATGTGCATGGAAAGGATGCTGTAAAGGATATTCCAACTTCAGCCCTTAGTTCACCTCCAGAGAGAATGGGAGTCCAAGAACATACATCTTTATGTGGCTTCAAGCCTCTGTTTTCTACAAGCAGCCTGCTAAGGATGCCAAACAGGGAGCAGCAGGCACCAAATCACTGGGGCCTGCAGAAGAAAACGCATAGTTGGGCAAGCTTGATCAGTAAGCCAGGACATGATGAATAACAAATGTGAACCAGGAACCCGTAGGGAAAGAGAAGCAATGGTGTGTGAAAGGTGTGTGGTATACCTGCAGACACACTGTGTGCACCTCAGTTATGAGATTGTCTCACCTCTCCCAGACACCTGCTCTGTCTGCTGCTCAGGGCACCCATCAGATTGCCCAAGGATTGCAGAGTCACAATGACGAACCCGCAGGAATGGAGCTTGCCCCATCCCTGTCCCACAGGCAGATGCAGTCCCTCTTTAAGGCACAGCCAGGCACAGACAAAACACTGGGAATGGTGTAAGTGATGGAACCTCACGGAAACTCTGAGAGGTGTCTCCCAGCTGTGGTCACAGTGGATACCTGGAGATTTACAGAGGCACTGTAAAATAGATGCAGGCTGTATTCCAGCCTGGGATGCCCTCAAGAATTCCTACATCAGGAATGGGGGACAACATCTAAATATTCTGAATGGTATGGAACCTGATTGCTTTATTCATTACCTCGCTTTTATGTCCTGTCATAGAACCAGAGTTCAGAGAAGTGATTTGTTTGTGCTGGTGCTGTTTCAAGGGACTTAGTCTCCCAGGAGGTGGCCTTTGCTCAAGGAACCTATTCGTCATGAGGCACTCTGATGTCTTTACCTGTCACAAAGACTGTTAACTGCAAGCATCTATGGCTTTTATGACTTATGTTAGAATTCATTTTAGAAGTTACTTCTTTTTGTATGTCATTTATATACCTACTGCAAACACAGTATTTAGTCATCAGATCTCCTGGAGATAGCAGTTTTATAGAACCACAAAATAAGTACCTTCCAGAAACACTTTACTTTTTTCATTTTCTTATTTTGATGATGGTATATATACAAAATAAACCAAGGATTCTGTCATGTTGAGATTATAATGGATGAGTTCATGAGTTCCTATTTTTTTAATAGGTCCTATTGGTCTGGAATTATCTTACAAGTTTCATAAAGTGAAAAAGACAAAGCCAAGGGGCATTTTGCCACTACTTCATATCTATAGCTTTTACTCTGAATTCATGCTTGCCACTGAAAAATTCCATCTTTTTAGAAACAATGTGAGGACTTTGCTTTGTTGATGTGGTACGCTACCCTAATGTATCAAACGAATGAGGTATCAGGTGGCATTATAATAACACAGCACATCAGCAGTGTTAGCTGTCTCTGTGATCAGGTCTTGCATCACTACACCAGAAAGAAATCAAAAAGCAGCTTGAAACATGGCATTGTAGGAAGGAAGAAAAAAATTCTGAAGCATCTTTAACAAGAATTCACAGAATTAAATTAAACCAGAATATACTGACATCTATTACATGATACAAGGTAGAAGTTCTAGCCTTACATTTTCATGTAATCTTTTTCAACCAATCCTAGATCATCCCATGAATAATCAGGCTAATCAGAATAATATACACTACATTTGCTTTATATATGCATATTTTTAGCCTACAGTTTATATTAGCTCCATTAAAGTAGCCTATGCTTCCCTCTTTTCTCTCCTAATCCTCTGAACTGGTTCAAGAATCAATTCACCTGCGGAGAGTTGTTATCATAAGACCACACACTATTCAGAATTATAATTCAGGTTTTGATCACCAGATAAATAACAAGGAGAAAAAATGAAAAATATCTTTCAAGTTTGTATTTTACCTTTCACCAAAAGTAGTGATTTTTTTCAGTCTAGGGACTATGTTAGGAGTATAAGAACACAGGTTTTTCTCCATAATATTTACATGTGAATGAAATCCATTAGCCATCTGAAAAAAAGTTTCCAACCTTCTTCACTTAGTCCCTCTTACCTTTATTACCTAATGAGATAATTGGAGTTTCACCAGATCTGGAATCAACAGGGTGACAAGTTTATCCAAAAGGTAAAGGAGGATGCAATTTGCAGATATTATCATGCAAATCCCTCAAAAACAGAGGGAAGAAGCTATGAGTTTCTTATTGGCATATTCCATCTCCTAGACCATGCTGGATCAGCTCAGGTACACTCCTGAAACTAAGCACTCTCTGTCTCAACCACTAAAAAATCATTCACCTTTTCCATTTTTTCCTTATTGCCCGCAGAATTATGCTGCACTGAACCCATCTTTCCTTCTTCCTCTACTTCTGTGTTAGACATTTTGCATGTTGTGTCTTCCCTGATTCTTGTTTTCATGGAGAAAAACTGACTGAGGCTATGTACAAGTGACTCCAGAAGTAAATGAGAAACTGAAATACACTATATAGAAAAACAGAGATTTATCAACTGCTCAGTTGCCCTCAGTCTTCCCTTCAGAGAAATGAATAGGAAGAAAAATGTATGGGCAAACCTGGATGATTCAGGAAGGTAAAATTCCCAGTGCAACAAGGTCTTTGTAGTATAGTAGCCTCCTAGCTGAAACACCCATGGAATTGCATGGATCTTGGGAGATGTGACAGCCTATTCCCTCTCTGATCACCACTTTTCCCTCCTTCTGTCAGCAGGTTGGCTGGTCTGCAGCTCAGCCCTGGCTCTGCACTGCTGCACCCGTGAGATGTGGTGAAAGGCTATTACCGAGCTAGGATCCACTGCCCAGGCTCCAGTGGCATAATGCTGTAATTGGTTGCTCTCCAGACAGTCCTCCTTTTGACACCATTGTTATCACCAAAATCCCACAAAACTATGTGCTGGCTGCACATGAAATTTCTGCTCTTGTTGAGTGTGTGGGTGGCTATAATGTCTCAAATTCATTTCTCCCACAGTCTTTTCATTTGCTGGACAGATTTGTCCATTATCTTTAATAGCCAACTTATCCCTTTAAGTAGAGACCCCAGTGCACTGAGGTGTTTTTTTTTTGTTTGTTTGTTTTTGTTTTTTGTTTGTTTGTTTTGTTTTTTCCCATTAAAGTAATGTCTGGAGAAGTTTTTGCACCATCATCTGCCTTTAGCAAAAAAGGAGGGAATGAAACTCAGCTGTGAAAGCAAGGTACTGACTGCTCATAACCTGAGCATGACTGATAATACCTTTCAGCTGGTTTTACATTTTTCAGGCTTGAACAAAAATGCTGTGACTAATATTTTAATACATGTAAATTAACATATTGGAGTGACTGGAAACTAACATTTGCAATATGTTTGCCAAAGAAAATGTTACCAACACAGCTTACAACAAGAGCTCTAAACTACAATCGCAGCATAATTTTTATTTTTCAATGCAAATTACTCTGGTCAGATTTAAGATACAGCACCATCTTATGGATATTTCTTTAGAGATTAACGAGTGTAACTAGTTATCTGCTGGCAAAAATGTTTCCTTGCAAACATAATGTAGCAGGGCATACCAATCCATCACTGCACTTTTTGTATATGGTAAAAGCCAGAATGAGCTCGGGAAATGGGAAAAGATATTGTTCTGACACACTCACTTTGGCAAATCTTCCATTTAACTGCCAAGTCTATGCTCAGGAGGCCAAGTATTCCCACTGCCATAGTAGCAAAGCTTTCAACAAATTTCATGTAAGAGATATCAAAATACTCAAAGTTAATTTCTTAAGCATAATAATAACATATTTAAATCTCATTTTATTTGCCTCTTTGTTTCAGGGTCATTCATATGAAGTAGGGTCACATTTTCAAGATTTTTCACCTCAATTTTAAATAATACTGGCTATCTTTGTAAGTTTTCTTTTCATGAAAGTTTAAATTTATTCCTATTTTGATGAGTCCAGAAAAAAAAAACAACAAAACAAAACCAAACCACATTCAAATAGCAAGGACCAGCAATTCTGTTTTCCAATTTAACAGCCCACTATTTAAGAGATCATTTAATTAAAGGAGGTGTAAATGTTCACTGTCATTTCATGCATTCTTAGTCATAAATGTCAAATAGAATCTTTTGTGAAAGTAAAAGCCAGACCTTACCTTTTTTTTCCTTCCATCAGCACTGAAAAAAAAAAATTAAACTAATTAAATGTATTTTCGCCATTTGTCACTTAGCAAGAAAAGCATTAGCTGAGTTTAATGCTTTGGTTTTTAAAGTATTCAATTAAGCATTGAACCATTGAATGCTTCAACTCATCAACAGAGACTGACTACACAAACCCTGATTCTCTCTACTAATTCAGACCTGATTATAGGAAAAAAACATATTAGCACTTAAAAAAGAGCAAGCTACAATAAAACTCCGCCTCTTTGGGAGCCCACATAGGTATGTGTTTAACCATAAATACAGGTTTTAGTCTCATCAAACTCAACAGTCTTAAAGTTTTGTAGGAACTTGCTTGACTAATGTTAAGTTTGCAGGTAAAATGAAGTACCTTCCTGAATGGTGGAAAAAATGTATGTAGAATTGATGGATGGACAGATGTGTGTGCGTGTATTGTACACAAATATTTTAAATTACATGACTGCTATCTAAAATACAGTATAAAATTCTAGCTACCCTGCAACAATACAGTGCATACAGTGAAATCCTGGAAGCTTTGAAACATTAATTGATTTCTAGAATAACTTATGTCTGGGATTTTGTTTCTCTAGGAAGCATAGGTTTCAAAAATCCCATTAGACTGTATATTTGCAACCTTCCTGAAAGGTCACCACTGAGGAGCATAGAAGGAGAAAGGTCTTCTTTGTCTTAGGACATGGAGAGTATGTTGCCGTCTTCTCCCACACTGTCCTATCCCAGGCTTTTTATAGATTTCTGATTTACCACAAATGTCTCAAACTCCTCTAGAAACCAAGGGACAGCCAGTGCAAGATCCTATAACAGTGTTGAAGCTTCACATTGAAGCAGTATGATCACAACTTCACCTGTATGACCTTGTAATCAAAAGGTCAGGCAGGTGCTGCTGGAGATAAAAACCCAGCTGCAAAACTCAGTAGCAATGAGTGGCAGGTGAATTTGGCATAATTTCTACCATTCATTTTGTTAACTTTCACTTTAACACTAATCCTATGCCGTGGTTTAGCAACCATTCCCCAAAGGCTGTAATCCAAAGAACTGCTTGCAAGAAGCAGGACAGCAAAAAGAAATTATATTTGTATTTGTTGTTTGTCTTCGGAATTAGCTTAACACAAATATTTAAACAAATTCTGTATGAAGAAAATGTCACCTTCTACTTGTTTATCTATTGTGGGGAAAAAATACATTTCAGTAAACTTGCATTGAAGCAGATGTTTTCATCTAGGACTCTACCATCTTCAAATAAACTTTCTGGGAAAAAATAGAATTAAACTAAAAAACCAGAATAAATAGTAAAAAATGTGCTTAGTAAATGCCCACTTTACTTGAAATATCTATTAGATACATGAAAAGTTGCAAAAAAAAAAAACCCATGGGGTGTCCTGTGCAGGGCCAGGAGATGGACATGATGATCCTGATGAGTCCCATCCAATTCAGCATATTCTATAATTCTATAAATATGTTCCTACTTTAGAAGCAAATGTAAGAATTACCTATCTGGTAAAGATTTCCAGCACTACTTTCAGCTTACTGCCAGACAGAAATTTGGGTGGCTTCAGAAAAATCATGTCAGGGCTTCATTCAAAACAAATCAAAGTCTTACCTGTCTTGATCTTTTAGCGATTTTATGACAGCCTCCCTGACAGAGTCAGCAGATGCCAGAAGATGATAAAAGGCTGAAGAGCCAATGTGACATTATAAAAAGATGCATACAGCCAAAGGCAGCAGTACCAAGCTCAAGTTCCTGGGAGCCCAGGATCCCAAATTGTAATATTGCCTTCGAAGTAATTAGACCTGGGTAAAACGAGACTCATATTGCACTCTTTTTAACTATGACAAGGCATTAGAGCACAACTACTTCAGCTTCCCTCCACAGGCAGAAGGACAGGGGGTTTTGGGAGGGGGTGGGGGAATAAGAAAGCTGAATTCTCAATATACTAACTGCAGGTGATGAATTTAAAGATAACAGATCCAGATACTCTTAAGATTGTAGCAAATTACATGAACAATACAACTTCATGTTGTAACCAAAAATTTCCTGGAAAAAGGATCATCAGGTCACCTGTGAGAGGAATGTACTGAACTATATTAAAATTGCACTAAAAGGACCATACTGAAATCACATCTTTGGCTAACCCAAGGCATTCTGTTAGAGGACTAAGAGGCTGAGAGCATGAGAAAGCAGAAAATTTTCAAATGGTGATGGAGAGACGAGAGTGCCCTGTCATTTCCACTTATGTGGTTTAAATTATTGTGCTGGATCAAAATAAACTTAAAGAAATATTTTATGCAAGTCTAGCCACAGAATAGTAATTTTAAAAAGTGATTAAGAAATGTTCCCAGTTTGCTAGGTCTAAAGATATTCCCCTTCAGAAAGGCTATAAGAAGGTCTTCTAAAGGATAAATCCAGACACTAACAAGATTTCTCTTATCCCTGGATTAAAAATGATTATATTCTGGCATATCGAACCAGCAACTTCCTTAAAATTCAAAGGAAGGACAGAGCTTAGGAGCCTTTAGAAAACAAATGATGAAAAGTTCACTGAAGAGAAAAAAGGGGCTATTTCTGTCCATAATGGACTCTGAATCAAGTCCTAACTTGTCAGGATTTACATTTTAAACATGGACAATTGGTATGATTAAGAGACTTTTCAAAGAGGCATAATCAGAGTGACAAGCTTTTTGCCCTTTCCAGAGCACAGCCCTTGGGTATCCTTGGTACAGCTGCCTCTATCTGCATTCTCTGCAACATTTTTCTGGGCAATAAAGTATGTAAGTTGTTTGCAAGGAATTCTTCTGGGAGACATATCAAATTCAAGCTCGTACATAGGCATTTGATCAGATTATGACTGTCTGGGTACTCAAAATGCAGATTTCAACCCTGAGAAAAGAGATTATTTTTGTTTTGACCACATGCTGTGAAAGGTCTGACAATGTGTTCAAACACTCTTTCCACCACCAAACAGAAAATGACCACGTCTATCACTCCATAAGTGTTTGAGTCAAGATGGTTTCCTCACATGCAGTGGAAAGATGTGGTAAGAACCACCAGGGTCCCTGGATATGATTTCAAACTCTGGAAGAAATTTCTATACAGTCTCATCATCCTTTTAGAATGGTTTGATTAAACAGTTAGTCTTGCTTTGCCATCTAGGAGTATTTTCTTCACATGAATCACTGAGTTAATGACCTCGTGTACCATTTATTTCATTATCCAGAATCTGACAAAACAAACATTGACTCTGACTGTTGTTCTAAACATTAGGGCATGACTGTTTAAAGTGAATCTATTTTGTTTTCCAGAAGGATGATTCTCAACTCGTTGGTCAGGGCAGAACAGAATAGGGCCATGTTAAATGACAGGTCATTTCCATAACAAATGGAGTGGAAGACACAAAAAGGACATTGTCAAACCACCTGAACTCCAACACCCACCTTAAAGAAAGACAAAATCATTTGAAGTGATTAGACTGAGACTGAATTCCAGAGTTCAGAACAAATAAGAAATAATTCTCCTGAACTATGCAGGCAGTCACCCATCATGACAATTTACACACCCTGTGTTTCCTTTACCTTGTCCAGGTATCAAGTGTAGAACCCAGTCATGACCCCTTTGCAAGTGTCTGCTCTCTTCAGCTTAAAAAGATGGACAACATGTCAGTTTTTTTTCAGATGAGCCCATTTTGCACCAAACAGATTCATGTCAGGGTCTTTCCTTCCTACACAGGGAGAGTTCTTAAGGTCTGCCGTTGTCTTGACTGAGCAGAACAGGTTTAATAGGGAGAGGAGTGGAGGGAAAGTGGTTTTACCCTTCTGCATGCCGAGGAATTGATTAAATACAGTGCAGGGTGAGGAGGGACAGAGGTTGGGATCTTTGGAAAATTAACAACACAGGCTAGCTAGGCTGCACAGCAGAAGATTCAAGTATGAGAGGCTTGGGGTATCATTAAGACAAGCTCTCTGAATTGAAAAAGTTCAGTGTTGGAACTGTCTGCCTAGGAAGATTAAATACAAGAAGGTACTAAGAAAAGGTTAGACAACCATCAGTCACAAATTACTTAGGTGTAGCAGATCTTACTTTGGAGCAGAAATACAATCCCAATAACTTCTTAAGTTTCTTTTCAAGTCTACTTTCTATTATTGTTTTTAGAACTGAATGGGGCTTAAGCAAGTACATTCCTCTGGAGATTCCAGAGGATTCCATGGAACAGGATTCCATGGAACTCACTAGCTATGTCTGGCAGCATCACATGTGCAGCATGTCCTATAAAAGATACCACATTCCACTATATTGCTGGAAAGACTCCACACCACTCACAACAGTGAGTCCTTTGTCATCTGGGCGTGCTAAGAAACCAGGTATTTTAGAAAGTAGCAGCAGTCCCTGGTAATGTTACCTGTGTGTTAATGGTAACAGCCACATGGAAGTATTAATATATTATGGCTATGCAATAGCTACTTAATGGCTCTGTACATTCCTTGATGTTCCTAATTCAGAAGTCCATTAAGCTATAACAAGGCTAATTTTAAGATTTTCACTGGCATTGTTAAGCTAACAGGATAATAGACTCTGTGGTGTACATGGTCCAAACATCCTTGCCAATAAAGACAGGTTGTGAGGTAGAGAGGTTCCTTGTGAATAGAAGCATTCCTTTAAAAAAATAATTTGGATATTTCTTTATGATTTTAAAGGAGATATTTGTGTCACTTTTTCAACCCCACTCATAAAAATCAAATTGCTTTAAGTATTTGAGTTTAAGATGTAGAGAACACTACCTTTCGAATTCAAGGCTACCCTGAAACAAATTAATTCAAAAATCTCCGTTTTATAGAATAGCTTTTAGTACTAAGTCATGATGTGACACAAATTTTAATATGTCCTCTTAGTTATAACCTACTCTTTACAGAGCTGCTGCACAGCTTGTGAGTAATGCGGTGCCACCAAAATGTCAGAGCAGGGCATATGATTAGCATTTTTTCATATATTTCTGTATATTTACATACCTATGCACAAACTAAACATGAGCTACAAAACTGGGACTTAAGTGTGGAAATACTTGGATCTAACCTAGGGTGTTTTCTTTATACGGATAAGCTCGTGCCATCACTTACACTGGTTAGCTGCCCCTGGGGACTCAAGTCTGGAGTTTTGGGTTAGATAGTACAAAAAGATTATTCACACGGAGGGTGGATGGACACTGGAATGGGCTCCCCAGGGAAGTGGTCCCAGCACCAAGCCTGACAGAGCGCAGGAAGCCTTTGGACATTGCTCTCAGGCACTTGGTGTGACTCTTGGGGGTGGTGTTGTACAGATCCAGGAGCTGGATCATCCTTGTGAGTCCCTTCCAACTCAACATATTCTGTGATTCCATGATTCTGTGAACTGAGGAGTCAATGAGAATTTCACTTAAGGGCTAGGAAAGCTAGCTAGGAATCAAGCATGTGGATGCTCTTTGATCCTCCCTATGCTCTTGTCTTAGACTTATCTAACTCATAACACCAGAACATCAAGTTCTGGCATCCCAAAAGGAAATATCAGGACACAAAAGCCATTTTGTTTAATGATTACTCACAGGGAGTCAGATCAAATGGAATAGTTTGGGAGGAATGCTGTCCCAAGTGCTGCAATTCTGGTATACATCAGTGGAGAAAAGGTATTTAAGTAGGAGAAGAAGAATATATGACACATTGTCTGCAAATGCAAGTTGCAATGAACAAGAAAGACTTTGAAGCAGAGTAACAGCATGATGGTGGCTGCAAGAGTGCAACCTCTCTGTCTTCTAAGCTTGTGAATGCTCTGCCCCTTGCTTGTCTGGTTGAGAGGACCAAATAAATAAATTCCATCTTTTCAGGCAGACAGAAAGACAGAAATAAGCTGTCTGAATATTTACACAGAGTCCCACAATCTGCATTGTGCTGTAGTGAGACCCACTATGACGTAAATAGGTGGCAAGCTTGGTTTTCAAGGAAAGCTCTATTTTGGCAACACAATCTGAAGAGTTCTTTTCATCGCAAGTCAGTTATTACTACCACCCACTTTATGAGTGGTCAACACTACAACGTCTAGTGATTTCTTTCTATAAATTCTCATCCAAATACTTGAATCTGCACAGAAAACCTGAAATTAATAGAGAGGTGCCATCTGACATGCCTCTGGGAGAAATGCATTTCTAAAATGAAGTGAATTTATATTATATTCCAGAAATGAAACCAGCAGAAATTTTAGACACCTCCAGCAAGCTCTTCAGAAAGGATTAAATTAATCTTCTATGGAAAAGCTGGAGGACTGGAAAATGTATCAGCTATGCACAAACTTCTCATACCACAGAGGTGAGCACTACAGTGGTAGTAGTACATCACTGCCGATAAATTTATTTTGCTCAAGATCTATTGTACACAGATCATCAGGAAAAGATGCAAGCTCTTTTGAACTTTCAAACTTATATTCTTCCAAGCAGATTGTAAATCCATATTAACAATATTATAGGTCTCTAGAACATCTTTATTATGTATTTTTGCCTAGGCAACAACTCACACATACAAATGGACAACAGTGTCAACAAATGCCTTCAGAAGCCTTAAGTGAGACCACAAAAACAATACATGCACAACTATCTTATTATACAAAAAAGAAACCCCCTAAATACCATAAAAATATTTTTTCTACTTTACTTTTAGGTTTTGTACTTTTGAGGAAGTATTCTGTCAGGCTTTCCAGTTTTTCTCCACGAGTTAATGGTATACAAACAAAGGTGGTCACAGTGGGTAAGGGAAAGGGTGAGGCAGTACTTCACCCATGACTAAGTGCTGCCTGGTGTAGTATATTCTCATGAAAAACCAATTACAAAGCACCCCAGAAACATCACTGTCATGCCTGGCTTTGGCTATGACCTGCTTACAAATAACATAAGGTGAGATTCATGCTTAATCACATGGTTTGGTAATCCAACAATGCTACACATGAAGCTAAAACTCATTACTGAGCCTCAAAATAATAATTAATTATATGACCAAAAGACAGTTACAGGTGAATTACAAGGCACTGATTCTTTACTAAGAAATCATTACAGAGCACAAATATATTCTTATAAGCCTTAATTTTAGCCACATATTTTCTCAAATAAAGGATTTGAAAACATAGATATAATTTTTATGTCTTGGGGAAAAAAAATCTTAAATCAGTTCAAAACTGATTTTTTTTACCACTCGCTATTTTATTGGTTCTTTTATTCCCTATATAGCAAACCTTACCAACAATATCCTCATTTCATTGCCATATAAAAAAGAACAATCCAGTTCTTAACATAATTTTGTTTCGACTAATATATTCTAAAAACTTAATAAGGCCGAATATAATATCAAAGCAGAAAAAAATACAGTTGAATGACTGCAATTGTATATAAATCTGTGCTGAGGTTGGACAAATTGAAGAATAAATATAAATAAAAAGGGTTTGGTTAAATTTTCTTAATGAGAACTAATGATTGAGTTTTCACTGTTGTGATTGGATTTTTTAAAGTGTGTAAGTATTTGAATATAAATATTATGCATTTACATTTTTGCACTTAACTGGCTGAGCAGCATTTGAACACAAGCACCTGAGGAATTCAGGGACAAGTTCTGACTGATTCCTATAAGACTGATGCCACCATTATTTGATTGTAGCATTATCAGTGGAGTACAAAAAGGGCTCCAGAAAGGTAGCTTTTGTGCTCTCCAGAAATATCTAAGATATTGAAACTTGAAAACTTGAAAAATATACTCTACATCTAAATGTACCAGATGAATAGTAGCACCAAGAATCAAGAAGAAATCAGAACCAAAAGTGCAAATAATGTTAGACCAGAGTGGCTTTACAGAACAGAAATACACAAGACCAAATAAAGGGTTGTGATACAAGTAGCTGCAGAAAGTAAGGGTGTTCATCCTAAGCTGCTAGATATGCTGATAGATATTGTCAATTCATTTTACCAATGTACCCGATTCCAAGCTGAGAACATTCTATTTTGAGCCTGGTCTGATGGAAAACAAACTCTAAATTGTTTCCACATTTCATCTTTTTCCCCAAATAAGGAGATAGGGGGGAAAAAAGCTGAGGCCTGAAAGCAATGCATGGGACTTTTGCTGACTTGCTAGAGGTTCTTTGCATGCATCTCTAGGGAAGACATGGATGTTTTAAGTAGGGGAAGAAAGCAAATAGCACTCCTATCTTCAGTAAAGACTAGAAGAAAAGAATAAAGAATAAAAGAACTACAAACCAGTCAGTCTCACTTTGATTCCTAGGAAAATGACGGAGCAAATAACTCTGGAAATCTCTTCCAAACATGTTCAAAGCAGAAAACTGATGGGATAGCCAGCATGGCTCTATAAGGAAGAAATTATGCTTGAGCCACCTGATAGGCTCTCATGACTGAGCAAGTAGCTTGGTGAATGAGCAGAGAGCAGTGGACATTGTTTATCTTGACTTCAACCAGGCTTTCAACATTGCCTCCCTCCCACAGCACTCTCATAGACAAACTGATGAAATGCAGGCTTGCTAGGTGGGAACACTGAGCCGCCTGGCCTAGAGGTTTGTGCTCAGTGGCACAAAGATCACCTGAAAGCCAATCAGTAGTGCTGTATCCGGGCATTGATACTGTGACCAATGCCATTTAACATCTCCATTAATAAAATGGATGATGGGACAGGGCACACCCTCTGACAGTTTGCTGACAACGTGAAGTTGGGAGGAGTACTTGATACACCACCTGATTGTGTGACTCAGCAAGCTGGGGAAAACAGCAATCTCAAGAAGCTCAACAAAGGGAACTGTGGAGTCCTGCACCTAAAGGATGAAAACCTCCATGTGTCAGTGCAGGCTGGGGGCTGTCTCCTGAAAGCAGCTTTTCAGAAAGATTTAAGTTTTGGTGGGCACCAAGCTGAACATGAGCCAGCAATGCACCTTTGCACCAATGCACCCTTGCAGCAATGCAGGCCAACAGCCTCCTGGGTGCGTTAGAGTGAGTGCCACCAGCAGATCAAGGGTATGATCCTTCTCCTCTCCTCAGCACTGGAGAGGCCAGAGTGCTGGGCTCCATAATACAAGAGGAACGTAGACATGCTGAAGCAAGAAAATGGTCAGGAAGGTGATTAATGATTTGGATCATGTGAGATATGTGGAGAGGCTGAGAAAGCTGGGATAGCTCAACCTGGAAAAGAGGAGGGTCAGGGGAATCTTATCAATTTGTAAATACCTGATGGAGGAGAATAAAGAACACAGAGCCAGACACTTGTCAGTGATGCCTTGGGAAGGATAAGCAGTAATGGGCACAAAATGAAATTCGGGAAATTAATTCTGTTTAGACAAAGGAAAAAGGGTTTTTTTACTGTGAGAGTGGTCAAACATGGGCATGAATTGCCCAGGGAGATTGTGGAGTCTCCAACCTTGCAGATGTTCAAAACCTGATTTGACTCAGCCCTGGGCAATCTGCTTGAGGTGACCCTGCTCCACTGGTTGCACTAGATGAGCTCAGAAAGCTCCTGTCCATCTTAACAACTCTGATATAAAGTGTGAAAGAAAGCAAGAGAGACATAAAAGTTGCCCTTCCATAAAGGTTCAGGCAGCTAGCAGAGCAACCATAATCTTTTCTAAAAAGAAGAGTCATGTAATCTTATGTATGACAACGTGATCATCCTGGCCTTAATGCAGCAGTAGTTCAGAGATGATACTGCTGGATTGAGCCATTACATTTAAAATTGTTTGAGACCTGACTGCTTTAAAGTCTCATAGAATTCATGTCCCAATTTGTGCTTTGCATATCCTTAGTGGCAAGATTTTTGTAGTGCTACCTTATTTTTATTTTCTATTAGAATGAGAACAAGTTTTTGCAAAAGGTATCCACAAATCTGAGTGGACATTGTATTCCTCTTAGTGAAAAAGTCATTTGCAGTAACAATATTTTTTATGGAACTACCTCTTATCTGCTCCAGGACTAGCACTACTTGCCGTGGAGACACAAGCACTGGCACACAATTGGTGATGGTGGTCCCACAAGAACTGGCTTTAGCAATTACTGTGCTGAGGAAATGTGACCAGAGAGGTTCGATAGGTTGACATTTATGCTTTTGCCTGACTACCTTTCTGCATTTCACAGATTTTGCCTACTATTGTCAGTAAATGCTAAGGACACAAGCAACCCATAAAAATAGCCCACCTATTTCTGTACGACTGCTACCCTTTGCACCCAAAGTGTGAAGAAAGCCAGTGTGTTAGCACGACTCTCCCTCGGTATTTCCCTAATTCCCCTGGTACAGATCCAGAGGCAGAAGAACTCAGACTCCTAATGCCTAATGCTGCCATCTAGCTAATAGTTGCTGCCCACAGCAGGAGGAATTCCACCTTCTGAGAGCTGGCTCGCTAGGGAGATAGCTGATAGCTTTAAAGATCCTTTCCTAAATTTCCAGTACTGGCACTTCAAAATATAGATAATGGTCCTTCCTCACTCTAAATCCAGCCCAGGTCATACAGTGAGAATTGGGTTGGCTGTCTGAGTTTGTTGAGTTTTCATACAGGGCTTTGAAAACTTGCCACTGCTAATGAGAAGGGCCTGGAGCAGTGTGGACACAGACTCAGCTGCCAATGTTTTAGAGCTGCATACCACGTCATGGCCTTTCTGTGTGCCAGTCCATTCCTCCAGCCTTTGTCCCCTGAGCCCGATACTTCCCTGCTCAGCAGTTCCCTTGTCCTCCCTGGTACCAGCATCATCACCTGTGGGTATGTAGGAAGTGAGAGAAGGACTTGTTGATCCACATGAAATCTGATGTCCCTTCCCTCCCCAGTGCTGCCATCCCAGGAGACCCTGATCAGACGCCAGAAATTTCGCTCTCACATGGTGAAGCCTTTTTTGTTTACTTTTAGCGAGTGCTAGTGGTAGGCTTCTGTATGGTTCTCACAGCCTTAACTGTGACAACTACTGTGACTATGCACCTGTCTGGGTTCTCATAGTCCAGAAAAACTATTTCAGAGATATATGAACTACCTATTTGTGGCTGCAAGCTCTCAACAGAAGAAACCTGCGAGAGCAATGTATACTTCTGCATCAGCCCACCCGCCACCTCAGAAATGCACGGTTTCGGTGGCTTCCTTTTCTGGGGCCATTTGAGACGCCTCTCATTCCCCCACCAAGTTGGCACAGGATGCCAGCGAGGCTCGGGGCCGGCGGCGAGCACTGCCGCCGCCCCGCCCTTCCAGCAGGGTGTCCCGCCGTGTGTCCGAGCCGGCTGGCGAGCGGCGGGCGCGCTTCCCACGCAGGCCGGGACGCGGGGCAAGGAGCATCGCACCAGCCGCTGCCAGGGCCAGCGGGGCCCGAGCGGAGCAGCGCTGCCGAGGGCTCCTCTGGCCGGCGGCTGCCCTGTGGTTGGGAGCCCGGCAGCCGAACCGAACCGAACCGAACCGAGCCGAGCCGTGCGCAGGGGCGCGCTGGCAGCTGCGGTGTTACGGCACTCCCACTGCTGCCTGCCCCACCCCGTCCCGGGCACTCGCGGGCCGCTGCCCTCGTCGGGGCGGGCAGAGATGTTAGGCCGGCCCTAGTCCCGCCTCTGCCTCCGCCGGGAGCCGCTCGGAGCAATTCCCACGGCAACCCAGGCTCGACCCCCTTCCCAAACCCCGCCCCTGCTCCCCGCCCCGCCGCTCCCGCCCGGCGGCCGCCGGCGGTCGGAAACAGTCCGTGTGTAAACTCGACGTGTCCGGAAAGGTGAGCGCCGCTCCCCGTCTCGCTCCGTGCCCGGCCTCGGGGCGCGCCCGGCGAGAGCGATGCTGGACCCTTCCTCCAGCGAGGAGGAGTCCGATGAGCTGCTGGAAGAGGAGCGGCGGGACGTGCTGGTGGCGGCGGGCGGCGGCTCGCCGCGCTCGCTGCCGCCGCCGCCCCGGGACTCGCGGGGCAGGGAGGCCGGGGCGGCACGGGCAGCCAGCCCCAGCCCTTCGGTGCTGAGCGAGGGCCGGGAGGAGCAGGAGCGCCTGCAGCGAGAGGAGCGGGAGAAGCGGCTCCGGCTGCAGCTCTACGTGTTCATCGCGAGGTGCATCGCGCACCCCTTCAACGCCAAGCAGCCCACGGACATGGCCCGCCGGCAGCAGAAGGTGAGCCCCTGCCTCCCCGCTCCCCTGCCCCGCCGTGTGCGCTCGCCCCCCGCGGGCCATCCCGCGCCTTCCGTCCCGCTCGCCGGGGCCGCGCTGCCGCCGCCGCCGCGCTCCGGCCCGCAACAGGTTGAGCGGGGCCGCGGCACCGGCCGGGCACGGCGCGGGGAGCGCCGGAGCGGCTGCTGCAGGGCTGCCTGTCAGCGTGCCTTGCCCAAAACACACTCTGTATCTAGAAATCCATCCGTCACCGGGAGTGAAGTCGTTTAAGTTTTTAGAGTTGCGCTCGAAGTCGCCGTGCGAAGGGCACGGGAGCGCAGGGAGCGGGCGCGGGGCCGCGGGGGCCGTTCTGCGGCGGAGGATTTATTCCTGCTTCTCGGCGGTGCCTGATGGATGGAATTAAACCTTCCAGAGGTGCCTCCTGCGAGTCGCGTTGTAACCGTCTGTACCCAACCCGAGCAAATTAAGCCATAAAACACAGGTGAACGAGAAAACTATTTTGTTTCATGAATTATTAAGTATTTCTCTGTACATAGAAACAATCAACATGCATGTTTGTGGTGAGAATGACCTTCTAAAGAAGGTTGACCAAAGTTATTCTCTGTGTCTTGTACATAAAGATAAGCTTTTGAGAACTGGCAGGTGCGTGGTAGGTATTTATGCTTATTCTCTCTTACTGTCGAGCTATTGAATAAGTAGAATACTTAAAGTTTTGGATTGAGGCACTACATTTTCAGGTAACTACTTGCAAGCTCAGTTCTTGAAATGTTTGGTCTAAAAAATTGTGTTTTTTAACTTTCAGTTCTGTAAACAAACAAACTAATCCAAAGGAGAAGAAACAAACAAAACCCCTATTCTACATCACTTTCCAGAAGGATAGTGCTAGGACACAAAAATGATTTAATTCTACTTGACTTTTATGATCTTGACACTTCCATATATCTAAGGGTTTGTAAAATCTAATAATAAATATTTTGGGATATCTGAAGTGTGCCTTCTGTAGGTAATTGTGTGTAGTGAATTCTCAGACAAGTTAATGTGGCAACAAGGTAGTATTAATAAGATTGTTTCTGGAAGATTATTTTGTTTTAATTAAGTGTTAGGTACTTAAACTCTGGAGCCTGAATAGGGACATCTTGTAAGCAGAAAGCCTAAGAAAATCTGAAATAAAAATTTTCAACCCACTGGAAATTCCCTAACCCAACATGGAATCATCATAGAAATTATATTTTAAAGAGACATCTGGATCCCTCTGAGTGTGACTTCCCACTGGACAAAGCCAAAGCAGACTTGATGTTATGTTGATACCAATCTAGGTTAAAGCAGGAGGCTCAGAAGCCTCCAGGGATGAGATCTCACAACCTGGCTGTGTGACCTGCTCTACTGCTGCATTGCCCTCCTCTTGATTAAATTTTCCTAATCAGCTTCCAAGTTGCAGCTTGTGGCCATCAGTTGCAGAAGATACTGAGCATTTAGAAGTTCTCAATGATCTAAGTCACTAAGTATAGGAGCTGTTTTAAAAATAGGTACTGTATTAATTATTTTTATTAATAAAATGTATGAAAGGAGATTACCAATGTGCAGCAAATGCAGAAATAAAACTGTTGTGGATTTAGCTATAAGCAATGAACAGACTGATTGACAAAATTGACTTGATACCTAAAATTAAATGTTGCTCTTGCTAATTAGTATTTTTGAGTGAACTCTGGATTTTGCATTATTTACTGAATGTATAAAGAGACTTTTGGCATATTTAGGTATTTAGCTGCAGAGCAAGGATGGCTTGTCTTTTCCTGGTCAGGAAATAGTGTTTTTTAAATAAGATATAATACAAGTTACAGGAGTTGCACTTCTGTCTAGAAGTAATGAAATGCACCTAACTATCCTTCCTCTTCTTTGACAATTTTGTCTATATTGCCCAGTAAATTATTGCATGTAGGGTAATAGAACTGGTAATGAGTTTTGAGAGTTCCGAAAATTGGCTTTGATAGTTTGGGATTACCAAGAGCTGTACGAGGAAGCCCTCTTTTATGTCTAATTTCTGTGCTCTGTGCTGCATGGTGGCCTCATGTCAGCTTTGGGAATGAGAGTACAACCACCTGTCTTACACCGTGTCCTGAAGGAAATCACTTTCGTAAGTCTGACAGCTCGTCTGGAGAAGAGATGACTGAGAGGGGCCCTTATCAATGTATGTAAGTATCTGAAGGGAGCATGTCAAGAGGATGCTCTTCTTCATGATGCAGAGAAGTAAGACAAGAGACAATGGGCAGAAACTGATGCACAAGGAGTTCCACTTGAAGAACTTCTTTACTGTGTGGGTGATTGCACACAAGAACAGATTGCCCAGAGATGCTGTGGATTCTCCCTCACTGGAGATATTCAGGAACCATCTGGATGCAATCCTGTGCTGTGTGCTCTGGGATGACCCTGCTGAAACAGCAAGGTTGGACCAGACGACACACTGTTGCCCCTTCCAACCTTACCCATTGTGTGATTCTCTGACTCATATTCTACGGGATAAAAATCTGTCTTATTTCCTGAATTAATTTTCCATCTGCCAAGACAGGATACAGATATGGACTGTTCCTTGTTCTCTTGCGCTTTTGCTTCAGTTCTGACTTGTGTGACAGCATGTGGTTGGCTGTCCATCATGAGCTGGACTGGGGTTCCTTACCTGTGTTATGTAACTGGAGCTGTTACTGCATGCCCTGTCCATCACCAGTGATCCAAGGTATGGTTTTGAATGAGAACCTGTGGTGCTGTATGGTTTCAACTCCCTGCATTTTTCTACTTGTGAACTCCTTCTAGTGCTTTTGCACCAGCAGTCTTTCAGATAACCTAAGAATAGTATCCACCCTGCTTACGAGCAGAAGTAATTCGTTCTTTCTGCCAGTTCATTTGGCATATTGCTGAGCAAATATTGAGGAATGCAGTTTGCTTCCTTTTTAATGTGGAATATATTATCCAGTAAGGGAGTGAGACGGAATTCATATATCAAATATCTTCAACTGCATTGTAATATCAGTAAGGAAATGGGCTACAGTGTGGCTGGCTTCTTATGTTCTTTCTTTAGTATCAGATTAAAATGTGCTATATGGTATCTTGAAACCACCATACTTAATGGACTGTGTCATACTAATTAAAGAATTTTGAATGCAGGCAGTGTTTCACTCTTCTGTTGTCCTTTCTTCTTCCTTCTTTCTTCTCGCTACATGAAATTAGCTCTGCTGTATTGTGATAGATAAGATTAACTAAAAAAAGAAAATCAAACTTAAGAAAGAAAAAGAGCTAGCATAATTCACCAGAGTCCATCAATTGCTCTAACTTGCTTTTAATGACAAATTCAATGTAATTTAGCCTAAGATTTGCTGAATCACATACTTTTATAATATGGTTGCTTTTTTTTTTTTTATTCTCTAGGATGGATAGAAATACTTTTTTTTAACTGTTCAGAGTTAGTTGATGACCTACTATTATATCCTACTTTACTTTAGTTGCTGGTAGATTTTTGATAGAGAAGGGAGAATAATCAAATATTGGAGGTGTGGAACTGAAGCATGGTGTTACTTTTTGAGGTGGGGTAGCAGATCCTGATGAAGATGGAGTTAGCTCTACAGAGTAGAGCTAGTATGTATTTAATGACATTTTCAATAGATATTTGTGAACATTTAGTCATGTATTTTCCAACTTGCAGAGAAATATTGATGTGTCAATGCATTAAATATTGTTCTTTTATAAAGCAAATTTTGTCTGTGCCTCGTTTAAAGAGACTTTTTGTAGTTACCACTTTTTTATGAGTCCTCTCAAACATATTTCACTGTTTTTTCTTCTGCCTCTTCATTCCTTGTTTCTAGTCCCAACAGAAGAGAAGACAATTCTTAACTAATCCCATTCCTCTTTCTTCTGTTCTCCTACCCCAGCCAGACCGAATCTCAAACCACCAGATTGAATTTGTCCATAGAATGAGATTTAGGTTGTGAAAGAAATTCACTTGTGACTGTCTTCCATCAAGGGAAAGTGGTGTATATGAACATGTGCTGTATATATGAGTATGTATGTACTGAGTCAGTGATTAGATGGTGACCTGGGTAACTGTTGTTTATACCAATCAGTTGTACACCCATATGTACCTACCTAGTTGGACTCAGCAAATGCGTGCCAAAGGCAGGTTCTATATCTGGGAGTTAAAGTTCCTGGGGAAGGAAGGGACAGAAAAGTGCTACAATTAACTAACAAAAAAAAAAAGGTATTCTTCCTGTGTTTTTCTTTCTCAACATTTTAAAATTTACTCTAGTAATTGAGTAGCTACACTGAAATCCAAGAGTAAGGGAGAAGTAGCACTCCTAGGCTAAACAAGATTTTGTAATGCATGGGGGGCTTAGTACATCAAAGCTGATAATTCAAGTCTTGCTTTCACAGGTGCAAGGTATTAGAAGTAATTGATCTGGCCATGTAGAATTCATACTGAGTGAGTTTACTTCCTGAATACTTGATGACCTATTTGTCTTCCATTCCTTCTCTTCCATCCAGCTACTAAATCATGAGTAGATCAAAATCTTTGACTTCTAGCTAATTCTCAAAAGTAGGAGCAGTAATAATCTTTCTAGGAACATGCCTTCCAATTTTACCTTCATTATTTCCTTTACAGATTTCAGTTATTTTTGTGGTGTTTTAGAAAGTAATTCTAAATCAAGTTTATTGCCTTATTTTCTCCTGTAACACCTTTTAAGCATGCTCTAAGCTGTGTATAGTTTTTATTTTTAGTCAAGTGAATCTAGAGAGTTCTGGTAAATCTTGTCAAAACCCATAATATGGTAGCCTACAGACCTCTATATATGTTGAGACAAGATTATTCAAAAATATATCTTTCTACTCCTCTGAGAACCAACTGTTTGGGGAAGAGGGTGGATTTGCTTGCAGTAGGAAAGTTGCTCACCATGGGCAATTGAATCAGCCATGGCTGAAGAAGTACTGAAGGGTGATGAGAGAAGCAAAGCCTTCTAGTAACCAGCACTGCTTCAGAAATGACAACCCATCAGAGTTTTGTTTCAGTCTTAAATTCTTCCTCTGGCCTGCCAGCTCGGCATTGATCAGTGTGGCTTGGCCAGAAGCTGACAATGTGCTGGGAAGGCCAGGTATTGGTAAACAGCTGTGTAATGAAGTGAACATGTGTGGACAGTCTGCAAACCTAGTCTACTGTGATGAAAAATATATCACTCTATTCTTTTGCCTGCTTTTTTTATTTTCACTGCCTATTTTACCTATACTTGCCTTTGAAATTTGATTAGTTATTATTATTTGATGGGACAATTTAAATTTTTTTTCTGAATGTGGACCTCAGGTAGTTTCTTTTTTTCTGTAACCCACAAAGTTTGACAAGTGTGTTAACTCTGTTGGCAAATGCCCCTTTTGAAGTGCCTGTGGAAGACTAGTTATTAGTTTTTTCTACAGGGGAGCTGACATGAGGAAAGTTTGAAGGATCAGTCAATTGCCACCCTCTCTGCAGAGACTGTACGGGGGAATTGTCTGGCTGGGCTGCCTTGCTTTTCTAGCCCTTTGCAGTTGTTATTCTCACATTGTATTTTGTGCATCTGAACTGCTGTAATTGGTGAAGTTGCTTTCAGAATGTATTGGTTTTCTTTTTTAATGTACCTCTGTGTTTGTGTTCTACTCTCCCGTTATCCTTGTTTTTCCTTGTGCATAGATGTCCCTTGCTTTGCTGGCTTAACAGATCCCTGCCTCCTGCTGCTTCCTTTGCTACAAGCAGAAAGCTAATAGCTCAGGGACAAGACTTGCTTTATTGACCTGAGATATCCTTAGAGGAAGATGGGATGATGTGTTGTCTGCTAGGAAAGTGCTTGGCCCACTGCCTCACCTCTGCTTGTTAGGGGGTGTGTTTGGGGATGTTTGTCTTTATGCCTTGACTTTGGTTCTATATTTAGTTGTTCAGAGCCCCAGTTAGTAGGTTACTCTGTCTGAACCAGGTGCCAGTCTCTAAGGTTTTTAAACGCTTAATCCTGATGTCAGCTTTCATATTGGGTTTTTTTGGGGATTTTTTAGCTGCTAATGTGCCTGCTGTATTTATTTCCAGGTTACTCCTCTTGCTGCCAGCTGATGGCAGTGGCATGTGCAGGTCTGGCATTCAGACTTCTCTGTGACTTCTGGCTGCTGCCGTTCAGGACGGGAGGCAGGGCTAGGAACAGCATCTGCTGAAATCCTGCTCGCTTGCCTGGTGCCTGTCTCCAGTGCCCATTTTTGCCTAGAAGTGCTGGCACTGAATTGAAAGCAGCCCAGTTCTTGTGCATTGCAGCTGATTCCCCCAGGTTTCAGAATAGCAGCTGTGAAAAAGCAGTTTTCAGTTTGTTGCTGTGTGTGGGAAACTCTGAGCAGCAGGAGAGATAGAGTGTTTGCGTGTCGGTACCAGGCTGCATCAGCTTAAGCCTGTGTTTTGAAGGTTATTTTCTCAGCCATAAGCATTGAAGGTTTTTCATTTTGTATTTGAAATTCCCTAGAAGTTGATGGTACTTGCTCAATAGAATTTATTTCTGGTTCTTATTTATTTTGCAGTGAGGAGATAAAGCATATGCTTCTCTTCAAGTGTGATTGCTTGTATGCATGAGTTCAAGAATGTTCTTGAGTGTTTTTCCTGTCAGGAAGGGGAAAAGCATTATTTAACAGCATTGTGAAGAATGAACAGAGGTACAGTCAGTACTTCTTTAAATATGTGACCTGGTGAATCAAAATTAGAAAAAGAGAAGGGGATTATAGAAGAATTTTTCTGCAGCTCTGTTTCCATTTTTCTCTCAACCATTTATTATTAATTTGTGTTCAGTTGTCTTGTCTGTTATATAGAGGCTGGCAGGTCCTATGTAATGAAGGTGCTTGAGGGATACTCTAAGTGATAGATATAAAAAGAATCCTTAGGATAATACTTTGAGTAGACTTCTGTGGGCCATAGACAAGGATGTGGAAGAAAGGGTAAATATATAGGGTATAAATGAGACCTCTGAAGAGATGGTGTACATCTACAAAGATTAGAGGAAGAATAGGCATCAGTGATGGAGAGTTTCATGGACTGAGTTGAAGGTGTTGAGAAAGTGTATGGAACTGAATTAATTTTGGAGTAGAGGAACTGTTCAGCAAGGGCAGTGACAAAGAGGAATGAATTTGTAGCAGAGAAATCCATTGGTCATGAAGGCTGTGCCTTTCAGTATTAAACAGAAATGAAGGAGGAATATCTTGAGGGTGAGTTTGTAAGAAAGATATTGGTCTAGAAAAATGGATAATGATTAAGCTAGTAAATAAGGGAATAGTCTCAAAATCCGCGTCAGTGGTACAGAATAGCAAGGGCAAAGAGCTGGTGAGAAGCATGGTATGCAGAAAAGTTGGACTCCATGAAAATCAAAGCAGTAGCATATAGTGCACTGGGGAAAACAGTGTTTTTTTCCTGCAGAAAGTTGGAGTTGTTTTGTATGTTTAGATTTTTCTAATGATGAATTAATGAGTTTTCTTTTTCTAAGAAAAAATTCACCTTCAGGCTATCTATGCCAAATGTTTATCTTGCTGGCTTTTGCTGGAAAACATCCCCAGTTTGTGCCTATTGCTCATAAATTCCTTGATTTATTTCTAAATTATGTATTCTGAGGCCTTGTAGCAAGGTTATTTCTTATTCAGAAGTGCTCTACAAATGTTTCTCCACTCCAACTGTTTAATACATCAAATACGTATTATTGCTAAAATATTAATATTGACCATTTAATTTTTTTATTATTTTGA
This sequence comes from Eopsaltria australis, assembly GCA_034509425.1. Taxonomy (NCBI): domain Eukaryota; kingdom Metazoa; phylum Chordata; class Aves; order Passeriformes; family Petroicidae; genus Eopsaltria; species Eopsaltria australis. The sequence goes on from JAVTVJ010001570.1 coordinate 69,290, forward strand.
CCTCCTTATGGACGGCACATAAGCAAAGAGATGAAATAAAAATGAATAAGCGGTTGTTTGGTATAGATCTCATATTAAATCATCTTAGAAATAAGTTCCCTTTTCACTTTCTCTTCCTTCCAGCTGTGGCCGAGGATTTTTCAGTCTCTTACCAGTGGGGATTTAAGAATAAATAGTGGTATTATTTGGAGATGGAAGTTAACAAACTCCGTTAAAGTTTTCTTTTTTTGGTAGTAATCTTCAGCTAGCCGTTGGAGTATTTGCCTCAATACTTAGATTCAGCTTGTGGTGATTTAACTCCAAATGCAGTATGATTCTCATGGCCACACATATGCACAGAGTAGAGGTTCTGAGCATACTAGTACATGGTTATGAAGTAGATAGCAGTGTTTTAGCTTAAATATTCTGTGATACAAGTTCTGACAATCCTGTTTATATGAGTTTGGGTTCTTTTCATCGTACTTTGTCTCCTAAACTAATTTACTTTAAAAATACCACTTGAGGTTAAGACCAGGTTTTAAAGTTGTCTTGCTCTGCCACCCAAGTTTTTAGGCTCTTAATGTTTAGGTACTTAATAACTTACTTAATGTTCCCACATGATAATAAATGTTATAAAATGACTTGCTATGTTTTGTGAATATAAACCTTCTGTTTTACCACCTAGAATATAAAAATCCAAATATCCTCCGATGGTGAGCTGAAAATTACAAGATCCAGCAGTGTGTGCATATGTCAATGTATTTTGCTCATGTGTTGCTGAAAAGGAAGTGTCATTCTTAACTGTGTAATGTAAAGCTAATCTGTTTGTTCTGCAGATCAGTCAGCCACTGATACCAGAGTCTGCAAGTGTTTTCGTGCGTGGCTCTCTCTCAGACACCCTGAGTGTAGGATGTACCTTATGGGACTTCTTTTAGAGCCAGATGAAAATTTATTTGTCTCCTTTTTGCCACCATCACCCATAGCCTGGAGTGGGGAATTCTTAAAACCCCTTTTCTTTCTGAATTGCCTGGAAGGTCAGTGCTATGCTGTGAACAGAGCTTCTGTTGTCTTTGCTTGACTCTTCCTCAAACTTTAATTGGAGCAACTGAATTACACCAGTATTTCTGCTGCTTTAATACACCTTGCTGTCTGTGGGTGAAAAACACCATGTAAGAAAGAGAAGTATTATTTATTTAAAATAACAATAAAATTATTCAAATGATTACTAAACCTCTAGCTGTTTTATGTGTTCTGGATATTTAAGCTCTAATGGTTTATGAACCTATTAATTGCTAACAATAGTTAGTCAGAGCTCAGTGTGGAATGGCTTTCAGCAGGCCACAGAGGCATGATAAAATCAGCAAACTGGTTAAAGCCTCCATACATGACCCTCTAGCTGTAAGCCGTGTCTGTTATAAGTGCACTTAATTATGCAGAGCAGCACAAAAGGGTAGGAGACTGTACAGGCTGGCAGGGTTCTGTTTCACTGTACAGATGCACTTTTCTGTTGTCACACTGCTGGCCTGTGTAGACGTGACTTCAGAGAGTCAGAGAGATTTCATATACAGCAACTAACACAGAGTCAAGAAAGAGAGATGGAACCAAAATGAGATAAATAGCACAACAGGGCAGTCTCCTTTCTGAGCCATTAAGCAGGACAGCATATGCAATGCAAACATAAAAACAGCTGAAATAACAAAGTAATAAGATTCTTGCTCTGTCTGAAGTTAATTAGGGGCAACAAACTGCCCATAATTACTGAAAGTGTGGGATCCTTAGCAAAGCTGCCTGGGATACTAATTAAAAGAACTGATTATAAGAAATAGAATGAATAATTAATGACTGAGAAATAATTTTCAAAAGTATCTTCAGAGAGCAAATAAAGTGCCCTTGGAAAATATTGTGACACCCTGAGCCATCCACTGAATCTAATCTTGCAGACAGACCTGAACTGATTCGTGTTTATGCTTTCTAGTGCTAAGGCAGGGACTAATAGGGGCAGAAGACAGGTAAAATAGGAATAGTGTTTCCATTTCAATATCAAATGCTCTCTTCTACTATTTTTTAATGTATGACTTCAATAGAACCTGCTTATGAAATTTGCTGACATAGTGTATTTTGTTTTGATAGTTGGCTTTGCAATAGTCTGCTGCTCATGGAGCTGAGAGAGGTCTTTGGTGCTTGCAGAGGGCCTCTGGGTAGCATCCTCTGTGTTGATTATTAGCGTGTATGTCTGTAGCAGCTATTGGCTGTCAAGTGTGTGAGCCACCAGATGGACTGTGATTTTTCTATATTCTTGAAAAAACAACAATATGGAAATTACGTCTGACAGAATAAAAATTGAAAGCTTAAAGATTTGTCTTCTTCTCAAAAAATATATATGTAGCTCAATTAATAAGGCTTCTTTATCCTAAGCAGTTCTTTAAAGGGGCTAGTCAGGGGTAAAGGGGCTAATCAGGGGTAAGAATTTATCCAGGCATCTGTTTGGGTGTTCCCACCTAATTGGCACTCCTTAATTTATTAATTTGAACTGCTTTTAATAGCCTTAATCCTCAATTACATTGACATACATATAGAAACTTAGATTAGGAATAAATAAAAATAAATTATTGGAATCATTGAACCCTAGGAGTCATTTCCTGTAGTGGTTCTAACTCTACTGAAGGCCGAGGTGGGACCTCAGAGTGCTGGGGTGCACCTGAAGGGGACATGGGTCTTGAAGTAGTTAGTCTGGGCAATCAACACCTTGCTGTGTGATGTCTGTCTAAAACAGGTGTGACATGTAATTCTCACTGATCAATCTGTGATCATTGTAGTGAGCCCCTCTTTATGTGGGATTTATGTTCACAGAGGGACCAAACCCATAACTGAAATACCCATGTCCTTTGTAGTGTCTTTTAGTTTTGAGCTTCAATAAATTCATCAGTATCTCCTTGGTCAAATAAGGTTATGTGTTGCAATGAATTGATTAGCATTTGTTTGGTTCCATAAGGTTGTGTGCTGTAACTCTGAATGGGTTCACGTCCTGGAAGGAGGATGTGAGCACCATCATCTCCAGTGTGGTCAAAGTGAGACCATGACCGGACCATCCATGGCAGAGACAGAGTCCTGCTACTGGTGGTGCATTCCTGCTTCCCTGCATGCCATGGTTCTGCCAAATTCTCTATGAGATGTGAAAAGCGTGCATTTGTGTGGGGTATATATATATATATGTATAAAAGGGTGGAGAGAGAGTGTATGCATGTATGCACGAGAGAAGCAGGGAAAAAAACTATAGGCACTGTAGAAGGGGATTAGAATCAGTGCTGCACTACGGCATGCTATGATCTCATTAGTTTTAAAGTTATGCATTAAGCATAAAATACTGAAATACAACTTGATACTACTCTTTTTCAGAAATGTCTTTTTATTTGTTCTGTTTATTGTAGCATAACTTGTAAATTGCCATTTAATTTCTTTAAAAACAAACATCACACACTCCCAAACCAACAAACCCAACATCCCAAACCCTGCAGATCTGTATTTCTGCCTTGGCTTTTGTAGCTTTTTCATGTAAGATGAAACTCCTAAACCATGTGATAAGGAAGCAAAGATGTTCATATTAATTGTGTTAGTAGTAAAGATTTTATTTTTTATTAATATTGAGCTTTTAGAATTGATCTGATTCCTTAGGGCTAGGTCAGAATGTGCCCTGTTGAAATGAATACACTGAGTTTCTAGTATTCTATTTCTGCTCTTTAAGTTTTACAGCGTAAGACTTAAATATCTTGCTTGATTTTGCATTTAGGATGGATTTATACCTTGGCTGCAGACATTTGCTTTGGATATACATGTGTTCTCAGTGTGAAGGATAATTTATTTTCCTAATTTGATTGAATTTGTGCTTTTTTTCCTATAGTGGAAAAATAATTAGTCGAACAGGAAAACAGCTATCTCGATTATGTGGTTATTAAAAAAAAGATAAGAAAAAATTCTCTTCCTGCACTGCACAGATAGTGTTTACCTTTTACTCAGTCGGACTTTAGTGAGGCTACAGAGCAGCCAACACAGCTGTCAAAAGTCACTTTTTGGGGAAAAAAAGAAGTTGGTCCATTTTATTTTTAGTAGTGATGTGGTTAGGGTGGAACAGCTGCTTTTATCAGTGGTGAGACTAACACTGCCTCAGTCAATACTAATAAGATAAATGAGGTAATGCCTATTTATGACTATAATAGCTGGAGTAATACCTCGTCTTGAGAGATTGAGTTAAGAGGTGTGAGGAGCTAAACCTCTGAGCAATATAGGTGGTTAGTGATGCAAGTCCATTTCAATCTATAGTGCTGGAGAGCCTGGAAAATGAACAGAATTGCATAACGTCAGAATAAAATAGGTAGCCTCTAACCTTTCCTTTCTGAAAGGCTGAAGGATTCAATGAGAAATTCAGTCATTTTGTCAACGGAGTGAACCCATCCTTAGACAGGATGTGCATTTGTGTGTGTAAGACAGGTGTCAGGTAGCATGTACTCACCACTGTCATTCGTATGAATAAGTAAAAAGAAAAAAATTGTACTTAAGGTACCAAAATTGAAAACTGTCTCAAAATACTTTTAAGTTGCTTATGAATTTTGAGCCTAATAATTTTTAACCAAATAAAGCATTGAAATAATACTTTGGGTTTGTTTGTTTTTTTTTCTGTAACAAGGAAATATACTTGTGCAGTCAATGCAGAAGAGTGAGAAAGATCAAGATGGACTAAATTAATCCTGTTTTGAGGAGGATTTGATCATCCGAGTTAGGGACACCATTTCTGATGCAGTAGTTTCTAAAGAGTTTAACATGCATATTTACAAATTATGTGCATACAACTTAAGAAACCAAAATAAGCGCTTTTTTGAAAGGTGGCACAAATAGGAGAGCTGTAGAGTTTCCCTCAGTGTATTGTATGAAACCAGGTATTTTATCTCCCTGCCAGTTCACAAGATTCTTTTTGAATCACCAGATAGTTACCAGGGGACACCTCTGCTGCTTAACAGCTCTGCTGCTGTATTTGTGCCTTTGACAGAACGTGTAATAAGGCAGGCTGACAAAGCTTCTGTGCCTCAGGTACACCAAGGAAACATGCTGGCAAATATCATGGCTGAATGAAATTGTGGATTTGCTGTGGGATGGAAAGATTGTATTGCAAAATTATTGCAAAGCTGATAAATGTATTCAGCACACAGATAAGTTACTGTATGTCAAACTTGAACTGCAGATAGGAAGGGACCTCCTGGGTTGAGTCAGTCTCATGTCCAAAAATAAGACATCTTGCCTCTTTCTTAAGCAGGTGAAATTTCACTTAGTAGGTATTGCTACTGTTTTTCCTTACCCTAATAGTTGTGAGACTTTTGTTTCCCGCATTTGCAGGTTTGGTTTATACCTGCTTCCTGTTCTGTCAGCTCTGCCCTTCAGCTGTAATAACAGCTTTTCCTTCCTGAAGGATTTAGTAGAAGATGGTGTCTCATTCTGCTATATGAAACAATCCAAGGTCTGAACCATCCCTCAGGCAGTAGTCTCTCTTCTCTGACTATCCTGCCTTTATCTGTAGGTTTTGCAGCAGGAATTAATGCCCCCTTGTTCTCATATCACATTAGCATGGTGCCTGGAGTGTGCTAAGGCAGTGCATCTGAGCCTTCAGCTCAGAGCAGCCAAGGAGAACAAGAATCTCGCAGAAGTTCTTGTGAGTGCTGGCCTGAAGTTTGGGATGCTGAATTTCACTCCCGTTTCTGTTACCCCAGCTCCTGCACTGGCTGTTTTCCAGTACATCTTTTTATGCAATAACTTTTTTAAAAATCTGCTCTGTGTGCTAGTGCATTCCAGCCCTGAATGCCAGTATCAGTCTTCAGCTTCAGAAAATTTATAGTCATGTTCCTGTTTTCTCTGTCATATAACATGGAAACACTGTATTTATGGTCAATTATCAGCTACCTTTCCTTCTGTTTCTCCTTTAACAGTTACCATCACTTTTTAAAAATATTTTTCCCTTTTGTTGCAGTATCCCTACTATGTAACTGTTGTCTAGATAAGATCTGCAGCATTCTTCTAGTCAGAAAGCAAGAATAAAAAAAAACTGATTACTTGATTTTTATGATCTTTTAAATAATTGTGGTAAATCAGCGACTTTGTAATCCTTCCTGTTCTGGGTTAGATATTACTCCATTACCCTTACCCTGATTATAACCTTATTTTTATATCCTTGTCCTTAGGATTCTGTGTTCCTCTGAATATAGACACCTGCTGCCCTCTTTTGGGAAGGAGGATTCTTTGGTCGATGCTGGACAACTTTCAGACTCTTCTAAAGAGTTTGCACACTGCCTCATTCAGGTCTCCCAACTCTTCAGATGACTGAATTGACTAACTCCTCTTAATTCCTTGACATAGAGAATAAATTATCACTTCTCAGTTTCCACGCTAAAGAGATCTTCCTGACAAAGTGCAAACTGCTGAGACCAGATTTATGTTCAATAACCATGCCTGTAGCAAGCTCTCAAAATAATTAAGTGCTGTGGTGATAAAGAGCAAAACGTGTTCAGTGGCACAGTTTGTGTGAATTCACTTGCAGCGTTGCTGTGTGTCTTTATTCTAGTTTGTTTTTAGCCCAACTGCCATCAAGAGTCTTGAGTTCCTGGTTGTCCAGTAAGCTTCTGAAAAGGCTGTTTCTGGCATTCTGCCCTGGCCAAATTTGGCACACTGCGGAGCAGAGTTTACGTCTTTTAGGTCAAGTGTTTTGTTGACCACAGGAGGTTAAATGGTTAGGACATAGTGATTTCTCTATTGAATGTGTCCAGACTTGTGAACTTTTGCATATGACTTGAATGTTTGTAGCAGTAATGTATAACATAAATAACATGTATAACATCAGCATTTGGAGCTAATCCTTCCCTCTAAAATACTGAACCAATGTTTTTATTTTAAAACCCATTGACTTGTGTATACACGAGTTTTCTGTGCAACAAAAGACATAGACTGGTGCTTTCTTCCTAACTTCCTAACTTTCCTTCCTTTGACACCACAACTTTGTAGTTGAATAGAGCACAAGAATGAGTTACTTATGGCCCTGTGTCATCTTTTATTCTGCTTGCAGTGTGGTAATTCAGGCATCTCCCAGCATTGCAAAGTTGCAAGGAACCTTGGCCTGTCTGCCTTACTCCTACTCAGCACTTCTAAGTAATAATTTTAGGAAAAGCTGTTACAAAGCTGTGAAATACTGTGAATTATTCTGAAGGTCAGTCATTTTTTCTGTGCTTCTTGAGAATGCTGCTTGTGCTTGTGCTGAGGACCAAGTGAATCACTTTGAAAGTCTCGTTCTTTTTCCTGTGAGGTTTAATTCTACAAAGTTAAGCAAACCTCATTCACCACAAATCTCCCACTTCTCATACACCTCAGCTATACTGGATTTTACAGAATGGCATGTATGTCTTTTGGTTTAGGCTTGTGTTGTCTGGTCATTTGCACCAGAAGGAAGAAAAGCTTTAGAAAGAGGAAAAGGGTTAATTAAAATTAAGTTGATAGTGTTGATAGGAGAATGGGGAACTGGAAGTTAGAGTAAGGAATAGCTCTCTCTGGGAGCTCTGATTTTTCTATGCTTTGGTCCTTCATTGTTATACCTTCTGTGCAGAACCAGAAGAGTATCAAAGTATTGCTCCTCTACTGTAACTTCGAAAATAATAGAAATACTGAAAGTTGGTTTTATGTGAAGTTTGGAAAGGAAATTGCATCTCCAGAATATCAGACTACCCCCTAGTTAATGGTGCTATAGCTATGTAGTAAGTGTCAGCTCAATTCCTCTGACATTTACCTACCTAATCACTGTGCCATTTTTTTTTTTCTGTGACAGAGGGAGAGATGGAGATCAGGAATCCTGTTCTGTTGCCTTTTGGTTAGATACGTAAATTACTGGCACAGTGTATACCAAAGTTTTCTTAGGCAACTTTTGCATGATTAAAGGTAAGAATTTACTCCTGACTTAAATGAGAAAGGTCTGTGCTTAGCATCTTAAGATCTGTTGCTCAGCACCTCCTTGTGATCTGAGAGGCAAGTGTACTTGATAATTGTATATGACAGGATTAGTCCAATTTCTTTTTTCCAAAGCTGAATTGTTACTGTTGGAGCAATTCCCTTTAAAGCAAATGGTTATTATAAAAAACTACCACCAAACAAAAAAGCCAACCTCTAGATTATATACTGTTCTTGTGAGGAAAAAGAATATACATTTTCCACTCCTACTAGTTGGAGTAAACTTTTGGTGTCACTTCAGATGCTGGTGAGTTGACTGTGTACTTCACTTGAGTTAACTCACCGGAGGTTTAAAAAAGACACCAGGAGACACTACATTTTCTTCCTACAGCTTATTGCTCCTTAAATAAGCAGAAAGCTACAGTTCAGCTACCTCCTAAACTTGTAAAACCACGTGCAAAGAACTTAGTGATGGGGCTTTTTTCCAGAGTAGCGCAGTGTTTTTTCTTATGTATAAACTTTAAGTGAAAGACTCCAGGACAGAAAATAAACCCTGAAGATAAACTATGGCTGAGCAGTGGGTTCTCACTGGACTGAAATGAGTCCTAAGCTGTTCGGAAGAGAAAGCTGCAGCTCTCTGCCCAATATTTCAATATAATGGAAAGTGAGTCACTGTAGCTCACACACTGGAGAGGGAGAATAGTTGGTTCCTTTTTTTTTGTCCATAGACTGGAGATAAATAGGGCATGTTGACTGAAACAGTGAAATATATTAGCCTACCAGTCTGGGATTTTGTCCTTGCTGTCTGCATTTGTACTCCTGCTTTTTAAGTGCCAAGATGATTTGCCAGTTTCTTTCCCTGGGCTCCCTACTAGCACTCTCCATTGCCTGGAGGGATTGCTCTGTAAATGCAGACCTGTAGTGGCCACTGTTGAAAGTGTCTATTACGCCTTGGTTTTGAATTTTACAGCTTTTGTTCTACTCCTGTTGGTCTGTTTTTCTTACACTTTAAGTGAGGCTGTTGTCATCAGGGAAGGCTGTGAGGCCTGCTTCCTTTCATTGTTTTCTTCAAACATCTGATGTTATCTGGTCTGCTGTCATGTTATTAAATATGTTTGCTGTCCTGGAGCCACTTAACCTCTTCCCCTTTGCCCGTGTGCTATGCCCTGCTCAGATCTTGCCTTCAGGGGACTCAAGCAGGGACACTCCTGTGGTTCAGTGGGATTTTGTACAAGTAGATGCGCTGTGAATATATTCTGAGGCTGTAACTAAGCATTTAAAGAGAGTAATAGCTTCAGGACTATTTTATTATTTTCTTTTTTTCTTTCTTTTTCCCCTTTTTATCTTTAAGAAGGGAACAAAAAAAAAAAACGGTCACACTGCTAAGCTGTAATTAGAGTAGCTTTAGAGAGACCTGCTTGATTTGCCTTTCGAGCTCTGTGCTCTGTCAGGTAGGTTTTGATCAAATGCTTTCCTGCCAGCATTCAGCTGTTAGCATTCAGTCTAAGTTAGTCACCAGTGAATTATGGTCTGTGATATGGTCCAGGTCCCATTGCTCTAGTTCTTTTCTCTTTATTGATTTCCATTCTTATTTTCATTATTGTCCTGGTCTCTCACTGTGTGCTTCCTAGTGCTTTTATTTTGTGGCTTTTCAGAATGAATGTCCGTGAGTCATGATTTGAAATAAAATGCTAATAATGACATTATGCAACACTTTGAAATAAACATTTCTGACATTGTTCCTTTTAAGTGGTAGACTTTGAGAAAAAGCATACCACTCTGCAATGATAAAGCAGTAGGAATTAGAAAAAAAGAACAGACTGGTAAACTTTAACATTTTAGTTTAACTACCTCACTCTTGAATAGGTTTGCCAGCATCAGGCAGAATGAGAAAACTTTCTTGGCCATTTCCTTTAAGCAGAAATCAAGAAATTCAATCATAATTCATGCAGAATTAAAAATATGTAATTATATGTTTTTTCCTAATCGATACAGATCTGAATAATGACTGAATAGTGTTGTGTCTCTTTTCACTATGGGTTTCTGTCTTTGAGAGTGCAAATGTTAAATGCCAGCTCCACCACGTTGTCCAGAGGGATGTAACATGGTATGGCCATGGAACCAAACATTGTATTAAAATAGGTAAATTTGAGCATGGAATATTGCGATATGAAAATTTGCCAAGTTTTGACTGTTTCTAGTCAGCTGTTGGGTCTGTATTTGTGGGTTTCTTTCTAAACTGAGATATTTCCACACTCCCCTTTGTTTCAGTGGTTTGCTTCTCCCTGGAAATAGTATTCTTTAAAGACCTGCTGATGAACATGGGAAGCACTTCTGATAGAAGTTTATGTGTCCCTTGTCTCTTCTTACCTTAATAACTCTCTTTGCAGCTCTCTTTGACAGTGAGACCATGGGATGCAGCTGCAGCTGAAGAAGTTTCATTATATGCTTTGCACAAGTACAGCTCCCATCCTCACTTCTGTTTTTAATTAAATACTGGAGATCATATAATCCAAATACTGTAGTTTTTATAACTGTTTTTCAGGAGTCTGAGTATTGGCAGAGGAGTCAATGCGTGGTGTAAGAATAGGCAAATGAGGGAATAATTTGTTCTAGGGGAGGCAATCTGGATTTTCCCTTACTGATGGTGATGAACACCCTTGCTTGAATGTTTTGACCTTGAAGAAAACTTTAGAAGCATAAGCAAAGGAAAACTCTAATTTGGCAAAATTTTCCAGAGTGAAGCATACTTTTAATTTGGGTAGTATAGTGTTTCCTAGTAATTAGTATTTTTTCCAAAATTAATTTAAATGGTTTTACCGGTTTTGACAATAATGCCTCTGAAGATCAGACATGAATAAAAGCAACCCCTCAAACTGTTCACTCCTTTAACTCCTCTGCTTTCAAGATACTAATTTAGTAAAATGAACAGGAATTACAAAGCTGTTGGTGATCGGGAGCTTACTGTTGATGACTGTAAAAATAAAATTCATTGTTAGAGAAGAGTCTAACTATCATCTAAAAAAACACTTGGATGATTTATACAGCGGTATCAAACATTAGTTGTCTGAGGCAAATCTGTTGTTATTTGACTCTAAAATGCTTGTTGAGCTAATAAGCAGCTTAGCTTAGCAATTACTAATTGGTCTGTGACTTAGGAGCACCTGGAGGTGATGAAAGGACTTTAGTGTAATTTGAGTGAAGTCAGACCAATATGAATGGGTACTACTGCGCTGAAAATTAGGTGTGTGGCAATAGCAGCCCATGGCCAGATTGTAAAATATCTTCTTTTTTTGATATTTCTTTCAGTCTCCTGTTCAGAAAGGGATGTGTTTGTGAATCCACCTTAGAGGAAACTGTGGATTTTTGCTAGGTGTGTTAAGCTTGAGCAAACAATAATGTACTATTCTTATGTTTATACAAGATTTCTGGGTGGAGAAGAAAAATACTTGGCTTTAAACCAGATGGCTCACGGAGAGTGTAAATTTATTCTTTAACATGTGACTCCAGGATTTTGCAGTATATAAGCAAAATAGTCATCAATATTTTTTTTTATTTATTTTAGATTACTTTATAGCAGTTGTTTGTTGGAGCCACATGATGTGGGTAAATGTGCCTTAAACGCCTTGTTGTTAGAAGTTTAGGCTAAATTCGCGTTATTCGCATAGCACTAAAATTTAGCAGAAATGGGGATCAAATCCTGGGGGAAAATTCCTTGTCAAAAGATGAGATAGTGTTTACAAAAGGCTTACAGAATACTGATTTCTTTCTCTTGTTTTTCTGCTGTTTGATACTGTTTATGATTAAATGATTCATTATATATTGTTATGAGAAAGGGGTTTTTTTCTTCTTACAGATAATATTATTTTCAAAAGTAAGAGAAGCATTGGTCCTTAAATGTTAGCCCCCTTTAAGTGTGGATTTTCCACAAATTCTGGATTATTCTGAATATTGTGAGCATGCTGCTGTTGTGTCATGATGCCAGAAACATCTGGTATTTTCGGGTACTAAAATGTTCTACTTTCAGAATAACCTGTGATGCTATATGGAAACTGAGATGCAAAGTTTTGTGTCAGCCTTTTTAGTGACTGTACAATTTTTGTGTCCTATATGCAGTAGATGAGTATGTGTGCTTTACACTATCATGCACTGCAAGCACTCTTTATATATTTTACAAATAAAAGAATGGAAAACTTACAAGGAATATACACTGTAAATTAAAAATTTTTCCATATAGTTGGATTATTTCCCTCACTTCATGCACAAAGAGGCTTTATTCTCAAGTGCTGTAATGTCAAAGTGGCGGTATTGTCATGGATGTAACCAGTGACTCAGAAATGAGTTAGCTAATTTTCAGTTTGGTATTTAACTGAAGACATGAGTTTGCGCATGCAAGAAGAAAAGCTTGGGACGGTGACATGTAAATTTGGGCACTCTTGTCTGGACTCCCATACAGTTAGGGGTAATGTGGTCAGCACAGAATAGGGTGCATTAGTTCATTCATTAGGGCATCCACTCATTTGGGACATTTATAAGGCGTGTGCTTTAGAGTGACAAGTGACTTGCTTGCTTGGGTACATTGACTGCACGGGTAACATCTCCACTGAGCATTTGGAGGAATTTGAACATCTCCAACAGTGAAGACTCTGACCTTTCTGAACGTATATTCAGGGGTTTGACCACTGTTATGAGGGGGAAAAAATTCCTGTAGATCTAGGGAAGAATTCCCCGTGAGTTGAGTTCTCCAGCTGCAGGCAGTGTAGGTGGGACACAGGTGCCTGGATCTCTGGCTAGTGGGAAGTGCTGACCTGGGGTGTCACTCAAGTTGTAAGGAATGTCTGTGTGACTTTTATAAGGAAATATATCCTGCATCCTGAAGCGTTGCTGAGCTGTTTACAATATGGACTGTATCTCGAGTTGGATGTGGGTGTTGCATTCCTTTTTCTGGTGTGCTGCGCTGTTACCACATCATGTTTTACGTGGAGTCACTTCCTTCAGAATTTATCATATCCAAAATGAGTAAGACTCACACAACAATATTTTGCTTGCACATAGAGAGGAAAGTGGGGGAGAGGCCCTAAGAAACCTCTGCTTTCTTTTATTAAAACAGCAACAAGAACAAGCTGCTGCATATAATTTTAGCCAGATGATGGGAATTAAAAGTTTCTGATCTAATGGGAGTTCAAGAAGTTTTCTGTAAAGATGAATCTCTATCAAAGTGAAGTAGGTTGGATTTTAAGAAAAGGTTCTCCACCCAGAGGGTGTCTGGACACTGGAATGGGCTTCCTGGGGGAGGGGTCACAGCACCAGCCTAGCAGAGTTCAGGATCACTTGGATAATGCTGTCTGATACATGGTGTGGGTGTCCTGTGCCAGGCCAGGAGTTGGACTTTGGTAGAAAAACACTTTTCACCTGGTGGGCTGGGATGCTCCAGCATCCTGAAATACAGTTAGGCCTTGAATATGAATGCATACTGTGCTATCAGAAGTCAAGACTATTTTATCCCAATACGCTTGAATAGTAAATATGAAGAATAATGAATATTCTATTAATTAGACACATACGATTTTCTATCATAGACATAATAAAATTGTTAGAAAGTATATTTACTTAAGAAATTTGATTATTTCTTTTTGTATCTTGCCTTGTGTTTAATGTTGCTAATTATCTGTTCCAATTATTTTTTCCCTGTACCTCTTACATGCTTCTTGCAACTTGCTCTGTCATATTTGAAGAAAAGAGCAGTTGTGTTTTTAATACGATACGAAATGTTATTAAACATTATTTAGCAAAATACCTTAACTTTTTTTTTTTCTAAACAATTGTTTGAAAGTTATTTTTCCCTGAAGAAGGACTTTATTCCATTTGAAGCAACTAGTTTATTGGCTTGGGGTGGTTTTTTGGTGTGTTGTCTATTTTTATGGTTTGGTTGTTCAGTGTTGGTTGCCTGCCTGTTCATATTTTTAGATTCAGAAACGTTGCTTTGAAGGAAGAAATCTCTCATGATGAGTTTCTCTTCCTTTCTTCCTCTGTGTTGGATTGAGTGGTCCTAGAGAAGATGCTTTCCCGTATAATGTTCTGACTGAAAAGAAGGGGGTACTGCAGCACTGCTGTTTCAGCTTTGTCATTAGGTATTGATCTGCTTAGTTGTTAATATTATAAAGTTAGATCTCAGGAGATGATAGCACTTGTTCTGCCTATGGTAATTTGAAAAATAGAATCTTATGCTTTATACATTCAGTTTGCTTTCTCCTTTCTCAAGAGTATTAATTTTGTTTTCAGACTTTCTCTGGAGAGAAAGACCTTTTGAGGTAGCTTGCTGGCTCTGAAACCTTTCATAGTAACTTCATGCTTCACAACATGCTGTCATATGTTTGTCTTTAAAATAAGAACAGAAGTTCTACGTCCTTTTTTCCAGTTTTTAAAAGCAAACTTTCTTGGCATATAGGCTTTTAAAATTAAAACCTTTAAGTTTCAAGTTTCTCCTCAAAGGAAGACTTAGTGCCTTTATGAGACTGCTTCGTTGCAATCTTTGACTTCTTATAGATCAGAGACAATGCCTTGGGGAATGAGTGTTCCATCTGAAGTAACAGACAGGCAGATTACAGTGAATTCTAATATCAGGAAAGATCATGATACAGGATTTCTGTATGTTAGTAACATTAAAGCAGAATTGTCATTTAACACTTACTCATTTTGGGTGGTTTATGCTTCCTTTTGTTTACAGCTGGCTAGCTTGTAAAACCAGATTGGATTACCAAAGAGTTTCAAATTTTTGATAGCAGCATATCTGTGAATTATTTAATTAATGAAGCTTAAGGTACATAAGAAATATCTAAGCAACATGAAAATTAAAATACAAAGTTGTGTGCTGCCTTTAGAAATCAGGAGATTAATCTGCAAGACCAAAAAACTAATGGAATATACGTTCAGTATTCTTCATGCTTCTGGTAACTTTCAGTGGCCAGTTGTGTTCTATTACCTTTGTATTGCCATGGAGTTCACAATCTCTCTCTCCCCTGGGAACTGTGCTCACTTGTATCACCCATGGGACACTGTAATAGATACGCACCATTCTGGTGCTGGAATATCTGGCCAGAAAGGCTCTGGAAAGTTTTAGTATTCAGTTCTTGACTAACTTCTTCCTGTGTTGGTCAAAGACCGTCTTCCATTGTAAAATCTAAGTGTACCTGTGATCATGGAGCTTTTGTCATTTATATTACACTGGTTTTTTTCTCTCTCCTCTCCCTCTCCCTCTCCCTCTCCCTCTCCCTCTCCCTCTCCCTCTCCCTCTCCCTCTCCCTCTCCCTCTCCCTCTCCCTCTCCCTCTCACACCTCTCCTCTCCCTCTCCTCCTCCCTCTCCCTCTCCCTCTCCCTCTCCTCTTTTTTTCCTTATCCCTGTGTGTTTCTTTCTCTGCCACAGTTGTTGCAAGTTGGTCAGCTTGATGAGCTTATTTTGGAGCAAAAGTGTAACAGGCTTTTCTTACAAAAAAAAAAAAAAGAACAGAAAAGTCGGGACTTCAAGCATACGTTTGTGTAGTCTTAAACTGTATTTATGGATCATCATATGGCTTTTCATTAAAAAACTAAAACAAAACCCTGATGTTATCCACAGATCCTTTTCGGCAAAAACTGGTTTTGTTTAGTATTTTATTCTAAATTGTCTTGACCATGAGGAAAAGCAGTTTTTGTTCTAGGTTTAAAAAATCTTCCTACTTGGTTTCTTTGGAGCCTTTTGTTGGCTTCTTTTTAGCTGAAATATGAACTTCAGCACAGAGATGCAGTTACTTAGAGAAGATTCTTACAAAGCGTGAACAAGAATGCCGTGGGCATAATGTAGCATTTGTATTGATTTCTCTTTTTGTTTACTGCAAATCTGTGTTCAAGTGTAACATCCTTATAAGACCTGGCACTTGAGAATTCATAAGAGCTCTCTCTCCCTTCCATGTAGCTACTTGTTTCTCAAGGGTAGAGATGCTTTCATTGAGCTGCCTAGTAGTTTGCTCTGTAAACTCTTTGCTATCAGAGTTCACTTTGATAGGGGGATGAAAAGAATTAACTGTTTCAGAGGGATAAACAAAAATATTGTTGAGATATAGTCTTTCAAATAATTACTTTTTGTAATACAGTGATCTAAAGTACTTCAGATGGTGTAGATAGCTTGGCGGAGGAATAACTATATATTTCTTCAAGTCCATGCTTGCATCAGACCTGAATGCCAGTGAAAAAGCAGATGAGAAGCTTTAGGCAGCTAAGAAGAGGACATTGCTGGCAGATGTGGCTGGTGCCCTCCATACAGTGCCATGCAGGAGCCCTGTGTGCGGTGTGGGGAAGCATCAGCCAGGCTACTGTGCTCTGAGGCTGCTCCACCACCTGCTGGGACCCTTTTTTGGCCCCTTGCCTGGTCGCTGCCCGTCAGAGGGGATTTAAGAGTAATAACAGCACTGTGTAAAACATCCTAATTGCCCATGTGCCTGGGAGGGAGGAATTTGCTGCCACTGAGCTCCGGCTGGGATTTGACTTTGGTTTAACCATGGTGGTGAGCCTTGCTGCTTTTCCTGAGCAAGTTAAAGGATATGCCATAGGGCAGGCATCACACAGCAGCCCTAGTTATTTCACCAAATTGACTTGTGAGGGCTTTTCTACCTAGTTCCTGCTCATTTTCCCAACTGATTTTCCTTTTCTGCCAAAAACCATCCTGTAATGGAACTCTCCTGTTAGTCCTACTTCCTTGCAGTGGCCTTTTTCCATTTCCCTGTGCTACCTCCAGGTCCTGTCCCAGCCTTGTGCAACTGACCCAACTCTAGTTTCCTGTTTTTCCCAGTTTTCATCTTCCAGTTGTTCACCACCCTCTCACTCTTCATTCATTCATCAAATCACCTTCTATTTTGTCATCTTTGCATATCTAGTGTCCAGTGCCTAAAGGGTGCTCACAAGAACACTGTAGAGGAACTTTTTACAAGGACATGTGATAGTACAAAGGGGAGTGACCTTAGGCTTAAGATGGGTAGATTTACATTAGACATTAGGAAGAAATTCTTCACTGTGAGGTTGATGAGGCACTCAAACAGATTGCCCAGAGAAGTTTCGGACTTCCCATCCCTGGAGGGTTCAAGGCCAGGTCAGCGGGGCCTTGAGTGACCTGGTTTAGTGGAAAGTTCGCTATACATGGCAGGGGGATTGGAACTAGATGATTTTTAAGGTCACTTGCAACCCAAACTATTCTATGCTTCTGTGATACCCTAAGTTGAGTAGGGTGGTCTGATTGATTTGGGGGGCAACACAGAGCATGACAGCATTGGCAAAGGCAGCATGGCTGTTTGTAGTTTTCTTTTGTAATCTCTGTTTGCTTGTTAGCTGTGTCAGAGAGCAGGCCAGCACTTTCTGATTTTGGCTGCAGAGGAAGGTTTTAGTTTCTGGAGATTTTTCAGGGTACACAGCTGCAGAAGACTTGATTGACTAGATAGAAATTAGAGCTTTATAGCTCTGCTGGGTTGACCTTGGCCAGCTGCCAAACATAGAGCCAGCTGCTCTCTCATTCCCTTTCTTAATAGGGCAGGAGAAGAAAATAAGATGGAGAAGTTCATGTGTCAAGGTAGACAGGGACATCACTTAACAGTTGCCATCACAGGCAAAACAGACTTGACGTGGGGAGAATTAATTTAATTTGTGGTCAATCACAAGAGTTGGATGGTGAGAAACTGGTCAAAACTAAAATGCCTTCCACTCCCATCGCACCTCATCTTTTTCCCAGGCTCATTATCACTCCTTTATTTCCAGCTCACCTACCTCTTCTCCCCCACCCTGAATGGCACAGTGGGAAGGGTAATGGGGGCTGTGATCAGTACAGGACAGCTTCTCCCTGCTGCTCTTTCCTCCTCACACTTTTTCCCTGTTACAACATGGGTTTTCCCCAGGCTCTGCAGTCCTTCAGAAAATCTCACGTGCTCCAGAGTGATCTCCATGGGCTGTTGGGGCACAACCTGCTGCACCGTGGTCTCTCTGCTTGGTGCCTGAAGCACCGCCTCCAGTTCTCTCACCTGAGTGTCACAGGGCTGGTTCTCACACTTTTTGCCTCCCTCCTCACTGCTGTGCAACATTTTTCCCTTTCTCAAGTGTCAGATGCTGTCGCAGTGGCCAAAGGGTTCAGCCATGCCCTGTGGAGGGTGGGTTGGAGCTGTCTGGAACTGGCTGTGTCTGTCCCAGGACAGAGGCCCCCTCTGCACGCTCTCATGGTCAATGCCTGGGTAATGGCACCCTATGCAGTAATTTGTCTAAAACAAGCATTTTATGTACATGTTTTTATGTAGCTGTCAAAATACCTTTTCTGGACACAGGGAACAGTCTTTTGTTACACTTTTGAATCCTTGGCCTACACAGGTATTTCCAGGAGGTTTTTCAAGTTACATCCCTGTACTGGTCACTGTGGTCATTGCCTGGGACAGTGGTGCAGTGGGGTGGGCTGTGGTGGAAGAGGGGTTCACTGCAGGCACATAAAAACGAAGTTGAAGCCTAAAACTGAAGTTTTTTCTGTGCGATCCAGTTAAGGGGTTTCCAGTTGAGTGCTGTCAATCTTGCTTACCCAAGCAAAGCATCTGTCTAAGTATGTTAAATCATGCATAGGAAGAGCAAGATTTATTTAGAAGTGAACTGTGTGTTTGCACAACTCAGTGATTGCTTATTTATTTGTGGAGTTTCTCCTTGCATTTGAGATAATTTCTAGTAGAATAATAATCTTGATTACTTTCTTCTGGTAACATTTAAATCCATCTTCCATCCTCCTTTCTTTTTGAAAAAGATATAATTAACTTCTTGTTTCTTTTTTTTAGGTCTAGGTGGACTGAATATTACGCTCTTTTTATATATTTGCCATAGCAGCCAGAGAAGGAATAGTTTTGAATCAAGAGCTGCACAGTCCATTGTCATAGTGCTCCTTTTTATTTAAAACAAAACAATTGGTTTAAATAATGCAAGAAGAAAAAACATTCGACTTTACAAATATTTCATTTCTATCCTCTCTAGCGATAAAAGGACTTGTGGGAGTCACTTAAACCCCATTGTATTAAATGTTACTCCTTCATGGTGATTATTGCTGTTCTCTGCAATTTGTCTTGAAAAAGCAAGAGGGAAGGCGAGTCAAACTCAGCCTTCCTGTGTATGAGGGTGGACCTTCAGAGGTGCAAAGCAGCCTCTGCTCACTTTGCACACCGGTGGCATTGGTGGGTTTTTTTTAATGTTGCAGTATTTTTGCCACATGTATTCAGGCCCAAACTGAATGTCATTTTAAGGCTGGAACATGAAAGAGCTGTTTTATTTGGAAGTGTCTTGGGAGGCTTATTTATTTTCTCTTTTTGTCTCTCTCAGGTTTTATTTGTTATTGAAGGAGACAAAGAAAACATGAATATAGAGGTTTCTGTCCATTGTGGCTTTCATCTGTTCCAGGAAGGAAATAGGTGCTGTGTTGATGCACCCTATCTCTAAAGGTGACCCTATACCACTGTTGAAGATCAGAGATTGACTTTCATCCCTCCCGGCTTTTAATGTGCCAGGGAAGGAAGAACAGGAGACCAGACCTCTTTGCAAAAGCTCTTGCATTATATTGCACAGCAGAAATACTTTCTTTTGCTCTTTCCTCTCCCACCTGAGACACCTGAAGGAATGTTTTGAGCTGGCATTGAGAACTAACGATAAGATGGTGTGGAGAAGGCTGGCTGTTTGGACTGTAGCAGGTAGGGGAGAGCTCAGCACTTGCGACGTGTGAGAATCAGGGAAAGAGGGATAGCGAACCTCTGTGTTACTTTTACAAGGTTGCAGGCAGCATGAAGTCCTACATCCCGTGACTGCAAAGGGGTATATTGGCAACTAGGCTGTTTTTGGGGGTTTCAGGACACTTTTTATTGTTCAGAATAGCAGAGAAGAGTATCTAGGTGTATCCAGTAGCTTGTTATTCAGGCACACAGAAATATTTGCATGTGCGCCTAATTCTGTTCACATTTACACATATCCTTTCCTTCACAAAAGAGGAATTAAATTCCTTTGATGAAAATCATGCTGAAATGCTGACAAGGAATGGATGGAATAAGTGTTTTACACTTACCTGAACAATCCAGTTGACTTTGAGACTGTTGATATGCTTGAAGAAAAAGCTATACTGTAGTACATGTAATTTTGCTCTGAAGTCAGTTTCATTGTCTCTTAATAGCTCACTTCTTAGCACTGAGAGATCTTGTTCTGAAACAATACAAATCTTAAGAATTACTGTAACTTACTTCATATTACTGAGTCCTAGTGCTTTAGAAAACACAGATCCTACAAATGCCACAATCTTTTGGCAAGTTAAACTGTAGTTACTATATGTAGGTGTCTAGTAGAGGGGACTTAAGAATTCATGTGATGTGGAAGCATGGGACTTAATACTTGCCAGCAGTAACGCTTTCTAGTAATTCCTTACTACTACTCAGGAGCTCTTGGGCTTTAACTGTGGTAGTGCAATGCATTGGTGCATGAACAGAGTTTACATCGTTCATCGTGCTGGAGAAGTCACATTGACTTTTCTAGTGTAGGTGATCACTTGAAATACAAAAAAACCTGGAAAAATTATCTGTAATTATCTTACCTCTGTAAGACAAGGTAGAACTTCAGGAAGAATCAGGAAGACAAAGAAATGCAGTTAGAAACACACTAGTAGCCTACAGCTAAAAACTGAGTAGCATCCAGTTACGTACAGTAGTTCAACTTGACATTAGGTTGAAATTGTTGATGAATTTTAACAAAAAAACCCTTTTAAATTAGGTTTGTCTTTCTAAATAATGAATTCTGAATAATATTTCCATTACTGGTTACTGGTGCAAGTGATATCAGATTCCTTTTTGAATAGACTGCTTTCAGTTGTACTTTTTTTAAGTGTATGGGTAAAAGTGCTCTTTATAGTTTGGGTAAGACTTTGTTTGATACTTATAGTATGGCCATTTTTAATGGCCTCTTTAAACAAAATAATTGTTAATACATTTCTGATAGTTCGTGAGCTGGAAGATTTTTTTAATGTATAAATTACATTTGCTTCTAAAAGAATAGATTTATTTTACTTTATTTTCAATTTTAAGTTTTAGTAGTTGTGGCAATAATTGGACCCTTTATGTCAGAACAAGTGGAATTCATCACAGAGCCATAGAATGACAGCATGGGTCAGGTTGGAAGGGGCAACAGTGGATCATCAGGTCCACCCTCCCTGCTCAAGCAGGGTCATCCCAGAGCACACAGCACAGGATTGTGTCCAGATGGCTCTTGAATATCTCCAGTGGGGGAGACTCCACAGCCTCTCTGGGCAACCTGTTCCAGTGCTCGGTCACTGCAAAGTAAAGAAGTTCTTCCCCATATTCAGGTGGAACTTCCTGTGCATCAGCTTCTGCCATTGCTCTTGTCCTGTTGCTTGGCACCACCAAGAAGAGCCTGGCTAGTGGAAATGTCTGGCTGTGTCTTGAAAGTCACTTTCCATCATCGGCAGAGATAAGGCAGGCATTCCAGGGCTGCAGAGTCTCATCTGTAGGTATTTGCATTAGGATGAGCAGATACTGCTGTGCCTGTCAGCATAAATATATATTATATATAGTATGTATTCAAAGACATTGCATGTGAGGGTACAAAGAAGAAGGAGCCCACCACTGTTCAGTGCTGACAGGATTTAAAAAGTCTTTTGGACTTTTGTTGTAGAAGCTTAGGCCACATTTACTGAAAAAAGTAGTATCTTGTTGATTCTTGTGCTCTTAGTTTGCCATACAATGTTTTTGTCAATGCATTTGCCCTGTTACAATTTTTTTTCTACAATTCTTGTAGAAGTACACAAAATCTTTCTGCAATCTAAAAAAGACTAATTACATATTTAAAGTCACCAATTTAAACTCTTGCTACTGTCTCCTTTTCCTGTTAATGACTTGTCTTGTTTTGCTTTACTTGAGTGGGTCAGAGGCTTTCAACTTCTGAATTTTAATGAGTTCCTTCATTTGTCCAGTTCAGTGCCAATATATTATATTTTTTGTCCTCCCTTTCTAGTTCAAATGAGCCTAGAAACTTTGAAGAATTTAGGATGTGTTTGAATCCCTGAAAGCTCTTTCAGAACTTCATAAACTCAGAAATCTGTGTCTTGACATAACATATGCCCTTGAATCTGTGGAGGGAAATTGTCACTGGAAAGTGTCTTTGAGCTTTAAGATTTCTGTCACAGGGATTTTACTGCCAGACAAGTTGCTGTGTAATTAACTGATTACTTGAAAACACAAGTTCCTTTCAAAAAGTGGAATACTATATCATTCTAAATTGAGATCTGTTTGTTTGGAAACAAAGTTAATTGTCCTATGCTTCTTAATACTTAAAATTCTTTGGTGGTTCTCTTTCTTTAGAAAATGGATTTTCTTAAAATTTCTGAGTATTTGGCTTATCTTCATTAATTTGCATTTAAATTATGACTTTGGTCTTTTGTGCAGCTAGAATATAAAGAAATGCTGATAAAGACATAATTAGGTAGCACTTTCCTTTAAGGGTTTATAACTTCTTACTGCTAAGATATGTGAGGGGAAAGGAAAAGAAATTGATAGCATTGTGCTAATTCTCTGATACCCTTTTCTTCCATAATGCATCCATTGCATACCCTGAAGTTCAAACCAGGAATCTTTTCTACCGGCATGCAGGAGTTGTATGGGATAATTAACCTTCATCCTCTCTAGTCTATGAAAGAGAGAGCAGAAGTCTGTGAGATTGTGAATATATACATATAGAATACGTAGAGAATGTGTTGTTTTAACAAGACAGCATTTAGCAAATAGCTTCGTTTCCCCTTCCTCTATTTCCTTTGCTTTTCCATTATGTTAACACTTAGATTAGAACTCAAGCTACATGGTCACCCCTTCAAGTGCATTTTGTAAGAATAAGCAAAGGGTGGGGGAAATCACTGTTGTTTTCACTTAAATGCACTTGTGGAATCACCTCAGCAATATAAATAGGTTTGACACATACAGTAAAAGTGTATCTGTATGAATGAAATGGCAGAGTCTAGCTCTGAATAGTCAAAATTGTGTACATTCTATAAAATATATTATTAATATACACTGCAGGATCTCTGCTATGAAGCATGTGGTTTTACAAGAGGTGTAAGGGGGAAAACGAGGAGACAAACAGGACAGTACCACACACTGTCCTCTCTCTGGGGAATCATCTGTAAACCAGGAGATCATGAGTTTCTCATGTTGTTGGTAGTCTTTCAATTCAGGAAATTGAGAAATATGGAAGAAATAATAAATTGCTACCTTAGAATAGCTTCTGATTCTCCTTGCCTCAAAGATTTAAACTTCAGTTTTAATTTTTGCTCACAGAAAATCATAGGCTTCCTTGTTGATGCCTGAAGGATTTTTTGCTTTTTCTTCTATATACTTTTTACACAGTTCTCCGTATCCACAGGTATTAGCGTGCATACTTACAATGTTTTAGGCCTGATAACTTAGCCTGGTTTCTTGGTGTCCCACAGGCCGGGAGACTAAACACTTCAGAGTTAGAAGACCAAACATTCTACTATGCTAAGAACTCAAGGTCCCCTAGGAGGACAGATTCTGTAAACTAGAAGTTAGCCCACCCCAGCCCGTTATTGGGCCCTCTTGTTGGATATGCTAATGTGTAAGGTCTTTTAATTGTATACTCGATTGGGGGGTGGGAGGACATGGCAATGTGTGTCACCTGGGTGAAGTGATGCATGGAATAGGATCCTATTAAAATACTGAGGTAAACGACCCCCAACGCTCTTAACCGTGTCTAGTTTTATTTCCTAAGACCAGGAAAAAGACATCAGTCATTGGCGACCCAGGTGGGACCATAGAGACCCCGAAACTTGCAGTTTTGGGCTGAGGAATATCCTCTCCTAGCCCCTTTCCAGCACATTTCGGGAGCTAAGACAGCAGTCCTGAACTGTGACAGGGGCTCTAGACCCACCACACAAAAGCACGGAAGAGAGGTGAATAAACAAGGGAGGTCAGTATCTCGGTGAGGGGAGATCTCCGGGAGGTTGGGAGGTTGGGCAGGGGGGGCCAGAGGGGCGCACAAAAGGGGAAAGTAACCCCTCTCCCTGCAAAAATCGTGGGAAGGGGAGGACACTCTCTGTTTAAACCATGAAAGGGTGGTTGGTTGGTTGGTTGGTTGGTTGGTGGGTGATGTGATGCCCCAGCTGCTGGAGAGTGGCTTGGGGGCTTGAGGCACTGCTTAGATGAAGCTGCAGAACTGAGTGTCACTGGTTTGAGTCTCAGTGCAGGAAGGTTGGGAAAGTTTCTTTTGCACGTGCAGTTTTACTGTCTATAATTTGCTCTTAAGCTGTTAGCTCTAGTTGTTGTAGTTTCTAGAAAAGTAGTTTGCAAGGGCAGGATGCTTTTTCTAGCTGTTTTTCCTGTTTATAAGTAAAGATGGGTTGTACACCTTCTAAACTGCTAGGAATGGAGGAGGCAGGCATGGTGGCTATAGTGGCACTGGCTTTGCGTGCGGGCACGGGGGGGTTGCAACCCCCGCCACTGCCACCCCCGCCTGTGCAGCAGGGGGCAGGGGATGGAGGCACGCTGCCACCGCCCCCGCCGCAGGCTTTGCCGCCGCAGCCGGCTCCTCCAATACCACCTCCCCTAGGGACAGGGGCAGGTCCTACCCTGCCTCTGGCAACAGCAGGAGGCGGAGGCGGACAGGGCACCGCCTCCAGCCCACCCCAAGGGTGGGCACAGGGGCGGGATGGAGGTAGGCTGGCCTCCGCCCCCTGACCGCCCCAGGAGCAGGAGCCGGGGTGGGAGCAGGGACCCAGTGGAGGCGGTCTGGCAAATGCCTCCCCACCCAGCCAGAGCCTGGGATGTGGGGGGTCAGCTGCGAGTTCAACTTCGTCACTCTTCCAGCGTTGGAATGGGGGGCAAGGCCACTCCGACCCGAGCCAGGTGGGAGGTTTCTGACCCAAATTACTTTTCCAGAACTGGAGACAAAGAGAACCAACTGGAATTCCCTCTCCACCGCTCTGCCAGTGTTGTGATTAAAAGTGAATGGGATGATTTTGTTACAGATGGTCCCCGGGAGGAAGGTGGTAGGAAAAAGGCAAAGATGACTCAAGAAGCCAGGGGAACTGACCGTCCAAATACTGGACACACGAGATCAAAAGATGAAGGGGGAAGGAAAGGGCCTGTGTTAAAAGTACCTCTGAGACAGGCTGTGGAAAAACAGGGAGTGATTTATGTAAAGACACCACCCTCCCTCAGAGAGCTACAGCTGTGGAAAGACTCAGCTAAGAAATACAGTGACAACCCAGAGAAAGCAGGCTGGAAGGTGTACCAGAATAGGGATTTAGCACATAAAGACAAACACAATAAGCCCCACCACAAGAAAAATCATGATAAGGGAAGGTCAGCCAACACACCAAAAAAGAGACCCCGTTTTCCTCTAGCTGAGGATAAATGTGCCATCTGCAAGCAGCTGGGGAATGGTGATGTTGAATTTCTAGTTTATACAGGGGCGATACATTCTGTGTTAAATACTTCCAAAGGTAAACTGAGCCAAGAAACTGTGGATGTGGACGGAGCCACCGGGGAGAGTGAAACAAGGGCTTTTTTCCAACCTTTAAAATTTAAATTGGGGAAGCACTGGGTGACTCACCCGTTCCTGTATATGCCAAATTCACCAATGCCATTATTGGGCAGAGATTTATTAGAGAAATTAGAAGCAGAAATTAAATTTTCCAAAGGTGGGGAGGTGAAAGTTATAATTCCTGAATCTAAATTTGTCAAAGCAGCTGCTATTCTGATACAGGAATGCCATGGGGAAATTCCCAAAGAAATTGAAGATGCTGTCAGTTCTATAGTATGGGCCAGTGATATCCCTGGGAGATCCAAAAGAGCTAAACCTGTGTGTATTTCACTTAAAGAGCTATACTGGTAAGGCAAATTGTTTTAGATCTCAAGGATGCCTTTTCCTGCATTCCTGTGCCCAAGAATAGCCAAGAAATCTTTGCTTTTGAGTGGGAAAATCCTGAAACACGGAAGAAGACCCAGCTCACCGAGACAGTTTCACCACAGAAATTCAAAAGCAACCTAACAATATTTGGAAACCAACTGGCAGAGGAACTGAAGGACTGGAGGAGACTGGAGCCAGGAGGGGTTGTTCTTCAGTATGTTGACATCCTAGTGGTGACCAGAACGCGAGATGAGTGTATCCAGCTCACTGTAAGTCTGTTGAACTTTTTGGGCCAGAGTGGTTATCGAGTCTTGAAAGAGAAGGCCCAGGTTGCCAGGGAAACAGTAGTTTACCTGAGGCTGGAAAATTTCTGTGGACATCGACAACTCAGCAAAGAGCAGAAAGAAGCCATCTGTCGCCTTCCAGAGCCCCACACTGTGAGAGAAATGCAAGCCTTCTTGGGAATGGTAGGTTGGTGTCATGGGGACCAGCAAAGACCTGTAGCCTACTTTTCAAAACAGGTAGACAGTGTTAGTCAAGGGTGGCCTGGATGCCTGAGAGCTGTAGCAGCAACTGTCCTGATACAGGAGGCCTGTAAATTCATCCTTGGGTAGCATATTGTCATGTATGTATCCCATGCAGTAATAACTGTGCTGGAACAAAAAGGGGAACACTGGTTATCCCCTAACAGAATGCTGAAATATCAGTCTGTTATTGGAGCAGGATGATGTTACTCTAAACAACATCTGTAGTAAACCCTGTGATGTCTTTGTCATCCACATTACTTGACAGCATGCCTGAACATGACTGTCTACAGACAATAGAGGAGACTTATTCTAGCAGACCAGACCTGAAGGACATTCCCCTGAAGAGCCCAGACTGGGAGCTGTATACCGATGGAAGCAGCTTCATGAGAAACGGTAAGAGAATGACAGGCTACGCTGTAACCACCACAGATAAAATCATAGAGGCAAAAGCCTTGCCTCCAGATGTATCATCACAGAAAGCTGAACTCATTGCACTAACAAGGGCTCTAGAGCTGAGTGAGGGAAAGAAGGTGAACATCTGGACTGATTCCAGATATGCCTTCAGTGTTGTTCGTGCCCATGGGCCTATCTGGAAGGAACCTGGCCTGCTAACTGCTCAAGGTATTGAGGTTAAGCATGCTGAACATATTCTTGCACTTCTGCAGAGTATTTGAAAGCCAATGGAGGTAGCTGTCATGCATTGCAGAGGTCATCAAAAAAGGAAGAAAGCCCCTGAACTGGGAAATCGCTTTGCTGATGAAGCAGCAAGAGCGGTTGCAGAAAAATGCATCATTGAAAAACTTCAAATGTCTAGTCAAAGCAGAACACAGAAAAAATAATAAATGTTATTTTATCTGCTCAAAACAACACAGCTCATTCAAACACTGTAGCTGTATTTTTTGGGTTTTAGACAATTTCAGAACTGTTAAAGATTTTCTGTGTTATTATCTTGTGGGATGCAGCTGTTAGTCACCCATTTTCCATTTGAAAGTTGTAGGTTTACAGATGGCTTCAAGCGGAATTCTGTACAGAATTTGTCTCTGTTCCTTACGGTGATTATCCCACGTAGGAAGTAAAGCGACTTCTGCACACCTTTCTGCTCATCAAATGAAAACTGGTGGCAGACTGAAAATTTATGATTCACATTTGGGTTTAGTAGTCACCAGTGAGTCTTTACCTAGAGATGACAAACAGCTTTGGCTGTTGCAGTAGTTCACGTGAACATTTTTCTACCTGCTAGCATTTTTTAGCTTTGTTTTTATTAATTAGTTCCTATCTGAACTAGGACAGACACTTAACAGTGTTACCCTGCTTTCCTTTTTTTTTTTGGTTTGTTTTTCTTTTTTTTTTTTGTCTTAAGGTCTTGAAGAATTTGTAAAAATTGAATTTTAATTTTTTTTCTGTTTTAAAGTTGTCCACATTTAAATGTGACACAAGTAGGATTTATCACTTCCCTTCTTTTTAAGGGAAGAATAGAAAACTATTATAACTCCTCTGTCCTAAACAGCCAGTAGACAAGCTCACTGGATCTTTTATTGGCTGGTGGTTTTGGGCATTTTCTGTGCTAACTGCTAAAAGTTTTCTGCTTTTTAGCCTTCTTGGAAAGGATGGGTGTAAACCTCAGTGTTGCATATGGTAATACACAAATTCTGGCTAATCGGCTAATATTTTTAAAATATGCCATGCCTTTTTTAAAAATGATTATATTTTTAATATATGTGGTCTTTTAGACAGAAATTGCTGTAGTGCATTGCCTCTAGACTGAATTCATACAAGAAACCTGGGCTGTATTAGGTGCCTGTACATGGTACCCTATTTTGCTGTTTCATATTGTAGCAGGAGATCAGGCTTGTACTCTTCCCACGAATGACTATAATGGGATATTTTATTGTTGGATATATTGCCTGCCATCTTTAGACTGCACTCTTGTTCTTGGAGCCATGTATAAACATCTCTTATCCTGAATTTTCTGCTGCTGTCACAGAATTAGTGGTTTCCTGGTGCAGCATATGTCGCCCATATGGGCTGCTCTACGTGCTGCTTCCCCTCCAGTCATTCCTATCAACTGTGTTGTGGATCTGAGAGTTTTAAGTTCCAACACTGGATGACCTACATATGGCTGAAAAGTAGCCTTTTATTTTTTTAGCTGATACAATTATTTTGGTTCAACTGTTGAAAGTGTTTAGAATAAGTTGTATTTAGAAGTAAATATATCACACTCAGCTTTGTGCAAAACATTTGCATTTGGGTCGGCGGTGAGTGTTTTCCCAGACCAGGGAGGTTTTCTTTGTGCTTTTGGCAGCTGACAGAAGGGCTGGAAGAGCTGCCGGTGTGCCAGGTGCCTGTGCGAGGAGCAAAGGATGGTGTCACACCAGCGCTCCCCTCCTGTACACAGTGCGCGCACGAGCCCCGCGCTGCGCGGTGAGCGGAGAGGCACTGGGGCATGTGGGCAAAGGAGCAGCCAGGCTGGCACCTGTCCCAGAGCTGGTGGCTGGCAGGGAGTCTGTCATCAGTGCTGGCCGGAGGAGGAAGAGCCAGGGCACAGGCTGAAATGGGAGCTAAGCTGGATGCTTTATCCACCCAGAGCACCAAAAGGATAGGAAACAAGGAAAATGAACTGATGGCAAGAGCGACACGTGTTGAAAACCATTGGTTGGGATTGATGCAAAGACAGTGATAACAGTGGGGAATAACAAAGAGGTTTCTTCAGTAATAACAAAATAAATTAAATTAATAACTGCCTTAGCAGTTTGTATTACAAGACTCTGAGATAATTCACCAACATAATAAAATCAATGACATGCTGGAGTTCTGTAGCCAAATATTTCTTGGGCAAAACAAACTAGTAAAACACAGCGCTGAGGGGCCATCTGCTAACATGAGACACTCTATTAAAACCTTTCATATTACCATTAGCACGTGTGCATGCATGTAAAATGGGGTCCTGAAAATCTTTAAAAAGGAAAAAAAAGACTAATAATATTTGAATTTAGTGTAAAAGCTATTAAAATACAATCATTCAAAAATATTTTGTGGTTCCCCTTGTTGATACACATATTCGTGATTGTGTGGGATATTTTTAAGTGAGAGAATAAAATACTTTTTCCAAAAAGTAGAAATCGTCTACATAAAGGATTCTTGAGAAAAGACTTAGCACTAATCTCTGCTATTATGATAATGTCCAGTAATGTGCTAACCTTTAATGTAAGGGAAAAAAGCCCATTTCTGAGAACCCACTCTGCATATCTTTGTGAGAAAAACACTTGTAAATGACAAAGTATGACGCTGATCAGGAAAATCATAATTTTTATATACTGGGCCACTCTGACTGAATTGATGCAAATTGTGTAAGATTCTTCCCAGCTCCCTCTGAAGCAGCGAGACGATTATGCACTGTGTGTATTGCCTCTGCTTCATTGTCTTGCTTTTTTCAGTTGCATTGTTTTTGTCATACTGATAGGAATCTATAATTAATCTCTAATCAAATTAGTTATCATACAAGCCTTTTATTTTGGCTGTGGTTGCACTGTAACTTGCCAGCCTTTGTACTGTTAAAAAAGAAATAAACCTGAATTTTTTCCACTTGCTTGGTGGAGTCTGGATTTTCACCAGTTCCTAGGGAGTGTGAATTTTTCACAGGAGCTGTGGTATTTTGATCAACATCCTAAATTGTTAGAGAGTCTCTCCTCACTGAGCACTTTTTAGGATCTTACATAGTAATACTACCCTGCTGTAGGAATAAAAGGAGGGGTAGAAGCTGGAATAGAGACTAGTCCTTCTAAGCAGTGTGTTAATAAGATGGGAGAAGATGGCAAATCTTACATTTTGGGTTCAGTGATGCTTTTCTGTGCAAAGGTGAATAAAACTGGAGAATGACTTGTGCTGATGATAATACTAAAGATTAAAAATTATGAAGGTATTTTTTTGTTTCCCCTCAATGTGTTTCAAAGCTTTTCCTGTCTAGGCAAATCGAAACAGCAGATGCTTCAACTCTGTCAATAAAGAAAATAATTAATTGAATCCTGTTCTGTGTCCCCATGTGGAAAAGGGAGAAATATTTATATCATTGATGTTTGTTACTTGTAGGATGCAGTATGTGTTCTGTAGGTACATCTTCTGATTTTAGCTCTCAATTTTGTCTTCTTTCAAGACACAGCTGATTGTTTCACCTCTTTCACCTACATGCACATCTTGTATGGTTTCTGTACGTTTCTTCCTGCCTTTTCCTTTCCCATATCTCTGCCCTAAATGCTTCTATGAAATCTTAGAAGGAAGGTATAAACTGAGATTTTCCAAAAAAACCTGGGGAAAATATTAGGGAACGTGCAGTTTGACTGCAATTGCTGGTATATGTTGGATTTTTGGGGCTTTTTAAAAGTTTATATTGGCTCAATAGCTGAACTCCCAAATCTAACAGTTTCATGTGTTTTAACTGTAAGATTAAACTTTCTTTTCAACATTTTTTGTTTGTTTTTTGCTTTTGGGGACACAGGTTGGAAGAAATGGTACAGGAAGAAGTGTTTCCTTAAGCATTGCCCAATTTTAATTAAGAAAATATGATCAGCTGGTTTGTCACAATTTTTCAGTGTCTAAGGAAGATGGGGAATGGGACCAGTTTATGTTAGTTTGTAAAAACAGGCAATTCTGTGTTTGTTTACCATGTTGTACAGTAAAGGCTATGAAAGCACCAAGCTGCCAAATACCATTATCCCAGTGCATTTGACAAATTAGGACAGTGGAAAGACACTGTCTTGAGACTCATCTGTGTTGGTAAATACTGGCTCAGTTTGATTATCTCAGGAGACTTTTAAATATCACAGAACAGGCAGAGTTGGAAGGGAGCACTGGAAACAGCCTAGTCCAGCCTCCCTGCTCAAGCAGGGTCCCCTAAAGCACATCACTCAGAATTGTGTACAGAAGATTTTTGAGTATCTCCAGAGGAGAAGAATCCACAACTTTTCCAGGAAATTCAGTCTAAGATTACTCACGAGGCAGACAAAGTTTCATTTCTTCTGATAACTTTGAAGTAATTTGTTCTGGGTTTTTTCTTTAAGCTTTTCTTATACAGATTCATCAACATGGTACTTAAAAATTAAGGATTTCTAAATCATCCTTGATAACCACATCCCTGTTAGTGCACTAGGCAGCTTGATTTATTTGAAGTTAGCTCTGTTCTGATTCTGGGTTTACGCTAAATGACTTCCAGGCATTCCTGCCAACCTTAAATTCTCCATGATTGTAGTGGAACAATGGGTGGTTACATGATTAGGTTCAATAAATATTTCAAATTTTAAGTTCCAGGATTGCAAACATGACTGACTGCACATGTGGTTGCAGATTAGGTAGTTAGTTTGTTAAAATCTGTTTGGAATTCATGCTTCATAGAGGTAGAGAAAAGACAGTTTGACTACTTTGAAATAAAGGCATTTTTTCTAGTTGTTAATAACATCTGCTGCTCTTTTAAATCTGCACTCTAAACCAAGTTTCTAAGATTTAGCATTTGTCACTTGGGTTGATTTCTTGTCCCCTCTGGATTGCTAGGATTTTGTTAGGGTGTTTGTTAACTCGTTCTGCTTTTTTCAACACTAATACGTATCCTTTAGAATCAATGTGCTTGACCAAATTTATTAACCACCATCCTTTCCTTTCATTAATTAGAATACTAATTATCCTATTTCCCCCCTGAATTTCCTGCCAAGAAATCTGTGAAGCAGTCTTGCATAGTAGATTTAATTGAAGTGTTTTGGTTAATAGGACAGATCCGAACATACTTGGTTCAACTTCTTGGTTCAGTTCTTTTCCATGACTGCTTATTTTTTTAAACTTTCTCTTGACATTCAGCTTCATCTGTGTAAATGGGATCACCCTATAGCAGCAAAGATTGAAGTTTGGGTTTCCATCAGTTATTTAACTGCCTAGGTTTACACTAACAAGTGGTACACAATGAGTTTTCTGAACCGCATCCTCACTGAGATGATAGCATTTTGGTACTGTCAGCCCATTGCCTCTGTCTCAACAAGTGCTCTGTGTGTAGAACTAGAGTTGTGTCTATTGATTGCATTTTCCCTGACTTAATTAAACTATCTGCTGCTTTCATACAAATTTATTGAGCTTTTAATCAAACAGCTTAATTGTCTGCGGTAAACAGCTGAATTTGTCACTGGGGCAGTGGGGTACCTCAGGATGGCAGCTCTCTTCTAGAGAGTTACCTGACATGCTGGGAGGACAAACGTGCATGCATGTGCGTTTATGCTGTTTATAAAGATAAATGTCATATGAGAAGAATATTTTGTGATTATATTTGTGACATCAGTCTGACACTAGTGTGTATAGATACATCGGAGGTAAGTTAAGGTGGTAACTGTAATTCTGGTTTCTTCTGAGTTCTTGGTTTTTGCGAATTGAATGAGTAATTTAATCAAAACTTGAGCATGCAGTTTGTTATCTTTTAACTAATAGGTGCATATTCCATTGTCACTCCATTTCAAACTTCAGAGCAAGAGTTTCTGTTCTTGAGAACATTTTATGAACTTCCTGCAAATGTCTGTTACTTCAGAAGGAGAGAGGGGCTAGCAGTGCTATTAATATATTGACTGTACTTGGTCATCTGCACAGTCAAACCTCTTGATGCAGACACTGTTTTTTGGTTTTAACATGGGAAAGCAGGAGATGTTCAGATAGATAGATAGATATATCTGTGAATCTAAGCAAAGCTTCAGGGACAGCACAAAATTAGTCTAGGGTGTTGATTTAACCCGAAGGAATTACTGCAAATGAGGTCAAGATTTACAGCTTCTATGGGAAACTGCATGCATCTTATTTAAAAGGACCAAATATTAGGCAGTGAAAATTACAGATCATTATCAGCTTCTTCTTTACTTACTAGGAGGAGTAGCTGATATTGACTGAAATGACACAAGGCTACATTGGATATGTTATTTTAGGGAAGGAGCTAAATCCTGGAATCCTGACAGTTTACAATCTAGCTAGTGGGCATCAGGTTTTTCATCCAGAATGTTTAAAGTAGGTGTAATTCAGCTTTGCTGGAGAGTTTTTGGCCAAAAATCATAAAAATACTCAATCACTTGATCTAGTGCAATGTGGTTTTTTTTCTTTCTTTCCTTTCCAGTGAAAAATATCAGATGCTGAGGAGAGAAACAGGAAAGTGGCTGGGGGGGAGGGGGGGCAGGGAATAACACAAAAGCTCTTAACAAAACCAACACACCAAGCAAAAGCCCTGTGTATGCACTTTCAAGTAACCATGCCTCTCTGCCTAGCTTCTCTCTCCAAGCCAAAGTTAAGCAGTCTCCTGAACTTAGTCTCCTGAACTTTGTATTTTCCTCATTGGTATTCAGATTGTTGCTTTTGCAGTTGATGTTGGTGTGGAAGTGGTAGTAACTGATAAGCAGCTTTCAGCTGGTAAGTGGCTGTGGTACCTTGCTCGTGCTTCTGCTTTTTGCCTTTCCTCCTTTCTGCAAGTTTGTTATGAATTGGGTGTTTTGTGCTCACTTGCATTGCTGTGCTCAGAGGGCCCTTCAGAGACAAGTATTGCTGCCTCTGCCACTTGTTTTCTCTCTGGCAAGGCAGCAGAAGCCAGTGCTGTCAGCTGGTCATCTTCCTGGACACACTGTTGTCCCGCTGATGAGGCATAAGTAGCTGAGACTGTTGTAAAGCACAAAAATACACCCTTTTGTATGAGGGCCATTTCTGCTCTCCATATTACTGCAGTCCTCTTATTACCCACCTATCTTTGTTCTTCTGCTGAAATTAGTATCCTTTGTGCTGGCACGGACCTGGCTGGACTTGTGTGAGGAAACACTTCCTTCTTTCTTCTCTTTCACGGATAAATTCTGCCAGTGTTGAAATAGTTGGGATATACTCTTCTGTTACTTGTGGATGCTGGAAAGCCTTGTTCATGATGGATATACGGATGTTTGAATCAGGAAGAAACTCATTGAGAGTGCAGTGGAACAGGGTAAAGATAAATGTCATGAGGCAGAACTCTGATAGAGACTTGAAGGAGTGGGAAGGATCATGTTAGGATGGGAAGTCATTTTAAGAGAACTAGAAGATTCTAGTCAGTACTCTTAATATTCAGCACAGTTGAAAGTTCCAATTGGTCCATTAGAAGCTTGCCTGCTTTCCTGTTGTATTCAGCCTGAGTTAAAACTCACTTGGGCAATGCCATTCAAGAACACACAGTTCTCCTTCCTAGACTTTCTTGCAGAGTAAGTGGAGAGGGCAATAAGGAGTTACATATTGATGAACCAGGAAAAAAAAAATCAGTATACAGAGTCTTGGCAGACATTTCTTACCATAGTTGATATACGTTAACTGTGCAGCAGATGTATGACTAGAAGTAATTTGTGGTCGTGAACATACTCTGTTTCTATGGTCAGGATGATAAATTTCAGATGTGTGTACATAGTATCAACTAAACCATGCTCCGTTGACAACGAAAGAGTCCATATGAAGATTTTTAAGAAAACTGATGCTCAAAAATACTGGAAGAAAATATACTTGTTTATCTGGCCCACAGAAGCAGAATATGAAACTTAAGTTCTTCAAAAATAAGTAAAAATTTAAGACTTAATGCCCTCATGTCTAGCGATAAAGAAGTATTATGTAAGTTTGTGTGTTTAGACTCATCTAAATCATTAGGGAGTCTTTCCTTCAGTTCCTTTGCCATTTATGTGTAATTAATTTTGAATAAAAATAAATTAATTAATAAAATAGATAGGAATATTCGAGAGTCACTGAAACCTGGCAACTCCATATTTAGCAATCCAGATAACTCACACTTCAGAATAACTGGGCTAAGTATGCATCTCTTCTGAAACAGCATCCCCCCACCTTGTCTCCCAAGCAGAAGAGCTCCTACAGAACATAATAAGTCCTCCACAGCTACATTCCCATACATATGGTAATGACTGTGATTTGTCAGTCAGGACATTAGTTCTAAAATATTCATAAAATATTGCGGGTTTTTTCCCTTTAGGAAAAAAACCAAAAGAGTGCTGTAAAGTAAAATTGGATTAGTAACTGTTAGAAACACAGTTAAGTCATCTACAGAGCCATTGTCTTGTTCTGCTGCAGATCAGGCAATAACTGGTGTTTTCAGACATGCTTTGACATTTGCTTCCTGGTGAATTTGATCTGACTCTGGCAGATATAGGAGATTCATCACGTTTTGTAGGTTTTTTTCTTCTCTGGGTGATGCTGGAAGAATAACTAGCTGTATTTAAACACCTTGCATATACTTCTTGCTTTTAGTCTCAAGTTTGGATTTCAGCATAATTAACTCTGAATTTCAGCTATTTCTAAGGCATAGTTCTGGAGGGTGGCTGCAGTCTGTAAGCTAAAAACTTTGTTCTGGCACATACCATTTCAATGTATATGACTCTCTCAAAAATCTTGTTAAACTACTTTGCATAGAGGAGCACTGTATCAGAATTCATTTTCTGCTAGAGGCAGGAAAGATGAGATTTCAGAAGCAATGTATGCACTTCTAAGGACCTTAGCACAGATCTTCTGTCTGTGGTGCCTTGAATGTGGCTTCCACATTTTTGACTATTAGCAGCATGGTCTGGAGATGAGGGAACCTTTGAAGAATGCAGAGATGTTTGCAAGGTAAGCTACCCAGAGAAATGTGTATGTGTGCAGTATCTCTCTCAGACAACTAAGTGTTTAAAGGTGCTGCTGGTTTTTTTTTAATTAGGCAAGTGTTCTGTTTTTATCAATCATATGTACAGAAACATCTAGCTATTGCTTTATGTGTCTTCCTCTTTTCTGACAGTTATCTTCCAGTGTTAATCCTTTTTTTTATAAGTAACTTTGCTACTGATATGTAGAGAAATCATGAAAAATGGTCTCAAAAGCAGTTTCCAGGCAGCTTTTGAAGAGGTAGAGTCAGTGGAATAGAAGAAAGGGAGATTCTTCTGAGAGATGGACAGCAAAAGGCTAAGATACAGAAGTTGTGAATTGTAACAACAGAAACTACAGCTGGATATCAGGAAATTCAGTTCTGGTGGTGAATGTGCTTAAGCACTGAAGAAGTTGCTCAGAGATTTTGCAGAATCTGTATTACTGTGCAGGCCTGGACTGGCCAAGGCCCTGAGCACTGTAGTAGCTGCAATACAGCAACTCTGATTGCTGACTTTGCTTTGAGTAAGAGTTTGGACTGTATGTTCTCTACGTATCCCAGCCATCCTAAATTTTTCTTTGATTTTTGGGCATGAGAAGTGCACAAATGATGTGTACTTGCAGAGCATGCTTGATGCTTCCAAGAAATCTTGGATTGATTTATTTGGCCATATGTGTACCAGCTGTATGGTGTATGCAGACATGGACAGGAAAACAGATGTGTCTCAAAAGCATGGGACACTGAGCTTTGGTGACATTGCCCAAAAATAAGAAGCTGTTAGGAAAATCCTAGGAAGAACTGTGCACAGGGAGGATTAGGGAAGCTTACTTTGTGACATGATTTAGAACTGTGAGCTGACTGTAGCAATGTCACACACCAGTGTGCTGGAGCATACGGGCTCTTGGCACAGCTGGCGCTGCAAATGTGCTGCTAATACTGTAAATGATGTTGGAAATAATCTTGTACTGTGAGAGCTACTCATGGTGACAGAGTTGACTTTTGATAATGTCAGACTTCCCTCTCTAGTTAATCCCTGCCTGTTTCCCTGTTTATTAATCCATTAAATGCACTGGGTGCAATTTAACCTAATTACTGTATATTTTCATTGAAATATATCCTATTTGCTTCATGTGAAGTAATTGTAACCGTATGGGAAACTACATGGATTTTGGGCATTCTTTTAGAAAATATTCTGAAAGCATAAAATGCAAAAGCTATGCCTCCGGAAGAGCTGAGATAGATCATGAGTTGGTTTATTTGTGATCTTTAATAAGCCCTTGAAGGCTGAAATTTTTGCTCAGTAGCTTAGTGTTTTGGAGACAAAAACAGTATTTAGTTTAACCAGCAGTTTTAGCTGTTGATAGTCAACTATGCAGTTTTGTTTACATCTATGCTTGCTTGTTTTCATAATTTTTCTCTGCCCTTTTAACTAGAGAGAAAACAGTTAACATTGTTATTTCATTCTTCCCCCCAATCTCCTTTGTTAAGGGGAAAAGTACTCCTTTTGAGGGTGGCAAAATGGAGGATTTGTAGAAGATAAGGGCAATAAAGTGTGTATGGAATCCCCTTTTCACTCTATTGTATGCATATCACAAAATTTTTGATCTAATGTTTGTACCTTAGGAATAAAGAGGGATGCTGGCTGTATGATGTGTACTTCTTACTTATCTTCCTATATTACTTGGACATCTAATTTTTATATGTTAGGATAGTAGCAACTTAAGGGAGTGAAGGAACTTTCAGAACCTTAGCTTGTGAAATGTTAATCAAACACATCATACTGCAAATACTTGTCAGTGTAGAAGACAAGTGAAATTGAGAAGAGTTCACTGATGTTTCTACACTTCATAAGTTTCAGAATTGATTTCAAGGTGACAAAATGAAAATGTTCCCAGTAGATTTTTAATGATCGTTCAGTAAAAAAGTAAATAGGAAACTGTATCTCTGCACACTTATCTGCAGCCCATCTTACTCTAAGGTCCACTCTCGGGTTGCTGTTGTACTCATTTAGGGTTTTTCTTAATGCTCTTTGCTCCCTCTTTTTTTCTTTATTGCACACCTTTATTAAAGTCTGGCACAGGACATTACCACTTGGTGCTTGTGTCACACTGAGCTTTGTTCTTGAATTGCAGCTGGCCAGTTTCAATTCCAGAAACCCTGGTGAATCTGATACTTCAGATTTGGACTGTTCACTCATGACTAATCGATTTTATTTGTGTATGTCTTTTCCCACCTCTATTTATTAACATTAATAATATTTCTTAACATGTAATATAAATTGTTCTAGTGTAAGTAGAAACTAAGCATAATATGTGATTAAAAGTTATCTTGTGTTAGGATGTCAGTAATGCAGGGATTTTAGGAAGTGTAAAAACTGTTTGACAGACTCCATCATCTCAATCATATCCTCAGACCAAGTTTTTAAACCAGTTGTTCCTTCAAAGTTGTTTGCTGTGTACATAGTATCCAAAAAGTTCAGCATCAAAGCAGTTACCAAACTATTTATGATATTCTTTTTCTAGACTCTGTTCCCTTGAATTCGGTTTTCTAAATAAATGTTTGTTGAATTCTAATAATGTTTCTCACGGTTAGATTCCCTGTAACTGTGTGGTATGTTTCCTTGTTCATTTTCTTTAGCTAGCTCCTAATCAGAATTGTAAGACTTCTACAATATTTTTTAATCTTGATCTGACTACTTTTTTTGCATTGCACTGAGTTTAACCAGTGCATGTATCCCAAAACACTATGTCAATCCAGTTCCCTTTTAACCTTAATGAACACTCTGTGACAAGCTAATTAGAGATATTTATAACAATTCCAGACTTAGTAATATACTTACCTGAAAAAGTTACTAGATGCTGTACTGTCCTCTGAATATAGAAAGCATCTGGTTTGGGTTAAAATTTGAAGGTGGCAAAAATGGGATTTATGTATTTCTGTGTCCTGAAATGCCAGAAGAAACCCTGGCACTGGTTTAAGTGATTTAATCTCTAGCAAACATTTGAAGAGAGGAAAGGAACATGATCACTTGTTGCCTGGTTTCCTGGGTGAAGCTGGGGGTCAGCAAAATATTGTTACTATACAATGATTTCCACATTTGGGTTCCTTTATCTAGTCAAAGAACGATTGTTTCTTCTGTTGGAATGCTAATGACAAACTACTGAACTTGGCTCAAACTTAGCTTCCTCACTTAGACCCCTGACCATCTGTCCCTGCTCCACCCAGGTTGCATCTGATGCTGCTGCCTTTTCCTTCTGATGTCTTGTGTTTTGTCAAACCTGATTCCACAGTGTGGCCTGGAAATTACTGCAGTCTATATCAATAGTATAAAACTGTCAAGTTTTCTGCCACTCTTCTCTTTTCAGCTGCAATCCCACAGTGAACTGCACTTTTATTTCCTAGCAGGGAAGCATGGACTTTTGATATAGGAAAGAAATAGGGAGGTTTCACTGGCATGGACTGTTTTGACAAAAACCTGTGAACCTTGCCATGAGTCTAAAAACAAACATCCTTATAAAAACATCATCATATGTAAATCTTCAGATTCACATGTTTTTGTAATGGGAGAAGTTTTGTTTGACGTAACTTCTTGCCTAATGTGGTTATTTGGATTGTTTGATTGGAGAATGTCTTGAAGCCTTTGTTCCCCATTATCTGACATATGGAGGCTGTAGAAAAAGAGGAGAAAAACAATATATATGCTGTATGCCATGCAGAGTAAAAGTGAAGGTCTTAGAGGTAACATTACCATTGGATTTTCTTTGTTATTTTGCAAATAAAAAAGAAAAACTTTCCTGTAGAATGAGTTTTAGTAACAGCCTTTATTTACTGTTGAGTTGAATATGCATGTATACAGTAAACAAATCTGTAGTATTTTCCTGTACAACCTCGTTGTTTGTTGTGATTCGTTTGGTTTATTCATTGAAGAGGGAGCAAGTTATCAATACATCAGACATGGTGCAGAGTCACGTTTCAACTGGCAAACACTCAGCTTTTGTTTTCAGTATTCTGTCCTGATTAGTATTCAGAGCATGGAGGAGAATGTGATGCAAGGGAATTGGTTTGCTGTTTTACTGACTGACTCAGCCATTTAACTCTGCTCCCTCAAGGCATCAAAAACTACAATAAAAGAAATGCATTTTGCCAATAACTTCCTATGGAAATAAGTGCAGCTTAATAACTTTTTAAATTAGTACTAACATTATTGCAGTGTAGGAAACTCCTTAATTAAACTTTATCTTCTTTTTTTTTTTATTTCCTGTAAGACTGTATTACTGATACTGAAATCTTATGTTAATCTATCCTCTGATTAATAATTGGAGATGAGATTTTTTTTTTTTTCTTTTAATTGAAATTTCAATTGGAAGGTTATTTCTTCCAGTACTATTTCTTGTGGGATAGCAGAATTTTCTATGATTTTATTCCTCCTTATTTTTAAGTAGGATAAGTGATAAGGTTAAGGCCAGACTTCTCCAGACTCTTATGCTCTATTTTCACAGAATTAAATTTATCTCAGTGCTGTATTGTGCATTGCAATGTGTCTGGTGGTTCCTGATGCTTGCACTGAAGGGCTGATGAGAAATGAGGTACTGGAATACAACTCTAAAGGACATAAAGTCTTTACTTAAACATTGTATTGAACACTTAATAAAACAAAATATTCTAGTATAAGAATATTAGGAACCTAAACCCCCAAATTTCTCTGTTAATTGATTTAGAAAAATGCATCTGTGTAAAACTGAATTACAGCTTAACTGTGTACTTTCTTTTCATGGCAAAGAAAGGAGCAGATATTTGCAGTGGTGAATAATTATGTCTTTGGAAGACAGTGGTAGTGGGCTTAGGTAGAAATTCAGAAAATAGCTCAAGCATAAGCAGCTTGTGTTGAATGTTGGAAAATTTGGATCACAGAGATTATGTAGGGAGTAGCAAAAATTCTGCCTGGAAGGAGGATTGAGCTGAAGATGATTTCCATTTCTAGTCCTGGTTGAGAATTGCTGTGTCTCTCCATCAGTATGAGAGAAGGAAGGAAAGGAGTTGAACATGGACAACACTGTGAATTTCTGAGGAGGGGTACTGGACTCAAGTTGATACCTGGGCACCATGGGAGAGATACCAGAATGACACCAGTTCCTTCTTCCAAGTTATACCAGAGATGAGGGAAGAAGCAGAGAGGCCTGTGGGTCATCTGCTTAGATATGCTTGTTGAATGAGATCCACTTGTGCATGTGAGCTGCAATGAATACAAAGATGAAGTTTTTAGGATTCTCTCTGAAGCATTTCTGAGGAAAGAAGATACATAAAGAGGAGATTTATGAAACCTGAAAGACTGCAAAATTTTGAAAACAGTACAGAAATGGGGAAGACAAAGATACAGCATGGTTTATATTTGAAAAGAAATCATTGGAAATCCTGATGAAAGCTATTCTGATAACATCAGGGAATAGCTTATATAATTTATGCAGTGTGGATGTGGAGATTTACGTGGAGATGTCATGAATTATGTTGCTTCTATTTGAGTAATGTAGATTCAAATGTTAAAAGTACATTTTTATTCATGGGGCTGATGGTTGGTTGTTTTTAAGGGTGTTGTTCTGCCTTTCTGATGAAGCATACCTGACAGGAGCAGGAGGAGAGGGATCATGGGGAGCAGCATGCTAGGAGCTCCGTGATCACTGAAGCTGGAGGCAGAAGAAAGGGGAGAGATGTGAAGACCCCAGGCTGTTGCTAGGAAAGGGATGATTTTGAGGGTGATAAATGAAGGGAGCAGTAAGAGCAGACTGACCCCTGAGGGGACCAAACTGGGATGCTGATGGGGGCCAGAGTCATGATCATGTCTGAAGACACTGTTCAATGTCAGGCTCCATCCTGTGGTCCTCTGGGAAGGCCGTGTTGATGAGGCAGGTTGAAGATCAAGCCAGGGAAACGTGTCAGTGGGTGATGTTTGGACTGAGGATCAGGAAGGCAGGGAATGAGATGCTGATGCGTGCCATGTAGCCATCACAGAGGCCAGAGAAAAGCAGTTCCCAAGGAAGAGGCTCAGGACCTCTCTTTTGCCCTTCACCACAACTCTGCAATGAAGGGGCTGATCTCTAATTCAGCCAGCACCTTATACAGGAGTTACTTTACTCAGAAATGTTAAAATACTGATGTTATCCATTATTCAAGTTTTCTCTTGTGCAAGCACATATAAGCTGCAGACCAAATTAAAGCTCATCAGTTATGAAAATTGTGGTGGCCTGAATTGTGCACATCAGATTGCAGAAAGACTCGGTGAGAACCAAGGAACATTTTGAGAAGGGAAGACAGAAATAACACTAGGAATGAAATTTGTAGGTTATAATTAGTAGGTGGTGTGATAGCAAATACTGTGAGTTCATTTCAAATGGTTAAGAAGAGGGAACTATTTAATTAAGTAGGAAAGGCAAATGAATCCAGAATCTTGATTATGAAAGAAAAAAAAGCAACAAATGGTTTCTCTTTTAAGGATGAAGCTGCTTCCTCCATCCAAAAACCCCCATAGGAACAAGGATGAGATGGGAAAAATGTGCTGATAAACAGAAAAAAATTCTAAAATGTTTGGATGATATGAGTACATGCCATGCAAAGGAACTCACTTGTAACAAAAGGCAGCACTAGAAATAGGGTTGAAAGGCATCAAAAAAGGAGAAATTTCTGAATCACTATCAGGAAAAGCCTGACAATAAAATCTGTTAGCTACTGTTACAAGTTCCTATTTGACCATTATGAGAAGGTTTTTGTGATATTTAGGGTGGGAATGTGTTTGAGCATTTCTCCTTTTAAGGGAATTTTAATCAAGTGTCTTCTTGAGGCTCTTAATTACATAAAGATTACCTGGCAAAATAGAGCCTTGGATAGCATTATTGTACCAGTCTCTTGTGTGAAG
The DNA here is from genome assembly GCA_034509425.1 of Eopsaltria australis. Lineage (NCBI taxonomy): Eukaryota > Metazoa > Chordata > Aves > Passeriformes > Petroicidae > Eopsaltria > Eopsaltria australis. The sequence continues at coordinate 112,276 of JAVTVJ010001570.1, forward strand.
TCTGACAGATTTATTTTGAGTATGAAAACTGTACATTTAGATTTATATACTGTGTTTTCCTTCTACACTTAAATGTTACAGCATACAGCTTTGAGACGAGCTCATTTTTCCAGAGCGGTGAGTGATTTTGCAAGAATTAATGAACTTATCTGTTATTAAATCTGCTGTAGAAAAAGGATATCTACAGATGTTTGAGTGCTGCTTTAAACTTTTCACAGACTAAAATAACACTTTGATAAAAGAGGACAGTGTAGTCATGTATGGTATATGTATGTACAACTAAAATGAGATGGACTGTGGAGTGCTCCATAGTGTGTTTCAAGTACATGGTTCTGTATGACGAAATATGTAAATTTGGATAGTATGTCCATGTATTTTGGTATAGAAAGGTTTGAGTCCAGTGTACCTAGACATCTGAGAAAACATACTTGATTGTAATGCTCAAGGATTGTGTGTTACTTCTGTATCCCTTTTGGAAAGCTTTATGGTTTTTTCAGCTTGATAATTCAAGACTAATTCAGCTTGAGAATTCAAAACTAAGTGGAGTAGTGCTTAAATCTGCAATCAGATGTCATTAAAAGACCCGTATTGCTCTCCCCGGTAGTTTCAGCCACGTAAATTAAGCCTTGAGAACTTTCTGACCAGAAGGACTGTATGATCTAGTCTGACTTCTTAATTGTATGCATGTAAAAATAAATCCTGTTGTTCCTTTTTTCAAGTCCTTTCTCTTGCTAGAATATTTGGTTCAGGGAGATGTTCCTTTTTATTTAAGTCTTTAAATGATGGAGGGTCTCCGTCATATCCTGATGAGCAAGCCTAGTGGTGTATTAAGAATTTCCATTTGAGTGTATTACATTGACTGCCAGTGTTGAATAATCCTGTAGTAATCATGGCTCTTTGATTTAAGAAGAACAAGATTTGTGGGGAAAAATAAATGCCTTCTATTAGATTGGTCTCTGTGACTGGAGGAGGTGAGGAAATGAGAGGGAGTTTTAGGTACGTGAGATATTAAACTCTGTGACAAAAGCAAAAAGTTTCAGAGTTATGTAAGAGAATAGGTAGTTGTTGGTGGAAGGTGTAGATGGTGTTGGTAGGGGACATGATAAAACTTTTACTTACTTATTGGACATTTTTCTGGTAGAATCTTATAATTCAATACAAAACTAAACTTTCATGGGTTCATGAGTACTGCAGTCCTCTAGGTTAATGAAAATTAGTTCCCGGAGAGAGTTCTGGGAGATGGGGCTGAGAAGTCAGAAAGGGAAGAACATTTTCATGAGAAATGCTCTTTTTGCGGTTTAGGAAATGTTAAATGCAGATTGGTTGCCGTGTGCAGTTGCTTAGTTTCATCCCTGTAGTTTCCATGAGATTATCTGCTGCACTGGTTCAAATTCATATTACATGCTGAGAAATAAATGTATTCAGGGATTTGGATGTGTCTCTCATGGAGGATTTTTATTGTGATGGCTATGCAGATGTTTGTATTTATTGTTCAGATAGTGTCTAGATTTTGTTTGCTATAACTGTATTCCTAAGGCTCCTTGAGAAGTAGGAGATGAGAATGTTTGAAGGCTCATCTTGTGCGGCTGGGAAAGGATGTCAAAGTAGAAAATTTTCTCACTGTGGTTTTCCAGGGTAGAAGAGTATATTACAAATAGAAGTGTACAAGATGAGATGATACCTGGATAGCTCATTCGAAGCTAAAGTCTGTGACAAGCAGGGATGTCCTTGCCTGACAAAACTGAAGGTGACTTGGGTTAGCACAGTATTTACTTTTTTTTATGTGGTCTCTAATATTAAGGGTCTTTGAACATCCTAGTTCTACCATAGTTAAATATCACAGTTGTCTATCATAGTTAAACTGTGTTGTGTAAAGTATGTATGTCCATATGATGTGATGACTTAACTGTTAACAACCTCACAGGCCAGACTTTACCTCTGTTTCTTTAATTTCTTCTGTTTGTTAATTGATCAGAAAAGCAGTCCATCTAGTCAACCAGTGGTATAGTGGAAGGTTCGCTTCTCACAGTGCAGGGGTTGGAACTGAGTGATCTTGAAGGTCTCTTCCAGACCCAACTTCTATGAAAGGTGCTGGTAGCTGAGGTTCCCACTATGGCCATGTATCACTGTGTATTCCTGCTGGGCATAATTTTCGTGGCCACTGCATGAGTCGTCATCAGTTTTCTTGGCTGGAAGCTTTGTTTGCATAGCTTTCAGGCCTGACTGTTCTTTTAACTCTAGCAATCCCAAGGCAGTAAGGCTGCAGTGCCCTGTGTACTCTGCATGGGACATGGCCCAAAGAGTGCTGTCGCAGGGGACAGCAGAACATAGCTGCCCTAGCTGGAGAGTTTTGGCAGCCACTCCAGACTAAGAGGAGATCAGTGAAGCACAGCACAGAGGAAACAAATACAATATTGTAAATCCAGCTGATGATTGTCAGCTGAATTCTACAGCAAATCTCAGGTAGTAGGAGTGGGTACAAAGAAAATGATTGCAACTGTACTGACAACCGCATCTCAGTGGAGATAGCTTTTATTGGGGTGTGATATTTACTGCCTTTAGGAAAAACACAAAGCAGATTCTTTCTTTTCTAGCATGGCATAGTCTGTAAAAGTTTGATTTCTTTTTTCAACAAGAAAGAAACATATCATTGCTATGAGTATGTTCTAGGCAGTTAAATTATCCTGCATTTATTTATATATTTTCACTCCTCTGCCAAAAAATCAGGAAAGTCTGATTTTTATTTCTTCTTTTCCCCCACAAAATACTTGTTCCTCTTGATTCTCAAAACGTCTATTTTTCATTTCCTCTCAGGTGCCAATCTGATCTTACTGGAATCTGTCTCCAGCTCTGTATTTTGGTGGTCAGTGAGGTACACTTGAATGCCTTCACGTAAATCAGGCTTTGCTTTGCTCAGTGCCTGGGACTTTTGTGCCATCACCTCTACTCCCTGAAGATAACCAACCCCCAAACCCTCTGGTCCTTGTAAGATATTTTACAGTTCTGTCAAAGAATCTTGAATATGCTGCTCTAGACAATGAAAATACGTAAAGTTTCAGACTTAATGATGCATAAAATATTTATAACTTTAACACCCTGTAAGTGGAATGGAATGACCAGTATGGTACTGGTAATGTTTCCAGTTTTTAAGCAAGCCAGTGAAAGGTAAATGCAATGTTCTGCTTGTTAGGTTATAAAGAATGATAAATGTGTTTGGTAAATGAACTGGCTGATTTTGGTAATCCAGTATTTGATGCTACAAGGCACTGAATTTTTACACCAGGTTTATGTACACAGTGTAGTGTGCAAGAAGTGACAGCAAACAGACTCCTTACAGACACTGTTTTACTTGGAATAACTTCAACTTTAAGAAAATCAAAGAACAGCCCAGGTTGCTAAGTGACAGCAAAATATTTATCCTTTTTTTAGAAAATCAAACTGGTTTATGTGATGAATAGTAGGGGACAGCATATATTGTGTGCCACCCACATGCTGTATAGGACCATTATTGCACATAATTAAGACCTGCATAATTTAGCACAGTAACCACAGCTATCACCTCTGTCTTAGTACTGATATTTTCTAATACTGTTTATTTAGTCTTCATTCTCAGAAGAAAATCTGTCAAGTAATCTGTTATAAATGGAATACTCTCTATCTCTGCTGTGAAATACAAGTATTATTCTTTTGTAGGCAGATACTGGAAGAGGAGGCAAGATGGGAGAGAGGGAGAGGAAACAGAGCAAGAATCAGTTTATAACTGGATATTTGCTTTGCAGGCTTATGAGATGAGGTGCACTAAGAGGCAATGATGTGGCACAAGTGTTGTGTTTTTCTGGAAGGAGGGGATAATAATGGGTTCAGCCTAAGGTTCCATGCCTTGCTTGTGGCTCTCACAGAGGAGCCATGTGTGGCTTTCCAGTCTGACCCTGTGGATAAAGCCCTCCCCACCATCATGGAGGGTGGTGGGAAACTGGAATTACAGCAGGGTGGTGAAGGCTTGGGTGACTCTTGATTCTCACTCAGCTACAGAGTGAGAGTTTTTCCAAGGGTTGTTAGATGCAGTCCTGCCATTCCTGAGGCTGATTTGGGAAGAGGAAAGCTGCTGTAATGGGCTGACCAGTATTGCTTCCCAGCTGAACTGGGAAACCGTGCAGAGGAGACACAGGGAGGAGTCACTGAGCTCAAAGTCCTTGAGCATATTACTGTGGCAGTGGGAGGAGTTAGTCCTTGACAGAATTTTGTCTCCTTTTTTGTTCTTTTTGGTTTTTCTCTTGACAAAGAGGTTGTCCAGACAAGAAACGAAGTCGTGTTCAAAGATACGTGTGAGAAATTGACTGGAAAAAGATTTGTTTGTACCTTCAGTTCTGTTAATTCAGTAGACGAATTTATCTCCTGACTGAATTGGAAGAGAGGGACAGCTGTTTGAGGGAACCGTCATTGGGCTCTTTTTCCACTCTGCCCTCAAAAATTATAGCTTTGACTAAAGTTTTTCAAAACCAACTGCTGCTGTCAAAGACATTATACAAAATGGCATAATTTTGAAGTAAAAATGCTTCCTATTTTTTGGAAGTGTTAAGGGCCCTAGGTTTGGTTCTACAGACAATACATACTGCAGCATTGAGAGTTCAGGAACTGACTCTTCGGTTGGCTCCTCCCTACCCCTGTGTTATTGCAGTCTGTGTATGAAATATTTTATCTTGCTCTCCTGTAGTTGCAGTCATCACCTCCTGCTATTTCCCTAAAATACCCATATGGTCTGAAAAGGGTAGTTGCACACTGCAGCGTGGGAGGAGAGAAAAAACAGTGCTGTTGCTTGTGTTAAGGTCGGGGTCTTGCCGCTCCTCGCTGGGGTGCCGTGTCGCAGCGGGAGCCCCGCGGCCGGCGGCGTTGCGGGCTCGCCGCAAGGTGGCAATGGCTCAGTGCTCCTGCTGCGGTGCCAGCTCCGCGCTGCTGCCGGCCGGCACCCGCGGGGCAGCCTGGCTGTGTTAAACTCGCTCATTTTTAAGGCCAAAGTTTTCTAGGGGCAGTGGTGCTGTGAGTTCTGTCTCTGCCAGCTGCTGTTGGCTGCGTGTGGTCGGGGCAGTGGGGAGTGCTCTGTGTACTTAGGCAGTGAGAAGCAGATGAAGATGCTCTTAGACAAACATCAAGCGCAGTGAAGCTACAGTTTGTGTTTTTTTTCCTTCTGTCTTTCAAAGATAAATAAACAGTATTACTCTTACAAATCCATGTATGCTTCGTTTTCCTTCCTTAGAGTTTATTATTTAAGGAAGCAAAACTTGTTGCATTGGAATAACTCCCTAAACTTCGAGATCTGTTTGAAATGTGACTTCTTAGGAAAATAGGAATTTAAACTCTGTGTAAAATCCATTTATTGAAATTGTTTAAAGGTATGAGTGGAGCTAAACCAGAAATACCTCTAGGTTTTCATACCCAGCCTTCACTTTAGAAGGGAAAAAGTAAATCTTTAAATTAACGCTCAAAGAGGTATATATTTGGATATATAACATCTTTGAAATGTTAAATGCAAGGTGAGAAATTCTTTTAGTAGTTAAGTGCTTGAGACTCGTTCATGCCTTAATATTGCTCTAGTTGAATTGCTACTGCAACTTGAAAAAGTTATTTTTAATTAAAAAGCCTTTTGAGAAGTTTATTCTGTCTTAAATGTTTTCATTCTTTGATAGCTTACTTTGGTTAGCAAACGTAAGTGAAAAAAAAAGTTACCTTTTTTGAAAGACATAGGCATGGAAGGAAAGAAAAGTTTTTGTCTATTGTGTGACTGCAATAAAGAAAAAAATCTTGTTTCCCCTTAAATTTGTCTTTACTTATCTTATTTTGCAGAATGCAATCAAATCTGATATTCTGAATCACTGGAATTTAGTTATACATTCTCCCATGAAGCACCAGTAGTTGTTTATGAAGTATCACACGTTATGAGTTATGACAACGGATTCCATATCACTGAGAATGTGAAATCCAGAGAAGCAATACAAAACTGAAGCAGGTTAACGGAAAGCAACAGAATCAATGAGGCTTTGCTGTACACTTTTGTTGGTATTCCAAGTTTAGTTTGCATTTGGGGGTACATGTAGTAATGTAATATTTTATTTTTAATTTCCTGTTTGTGGTTCTTCCTACTAAAATAAAAATGTGGAAACAGAGGCACTGACAGTGAAGATGAGAGTGGACTGAAAGCAAAGTTCTGATGTGTATGGGTCTTGCACGGAGCAGAGGAGGAAAGGGCTTGCGTGATTGAAAGGCAGCGCTCCTGCAAAGGACTTTGAGCTCCATTATGGGAGCTCCTACCCGAGACAATCTGCTCAGGCTTGGTGCCCTTAAGTTTAAGCATTTCTCTTGGGATTCTGGTTATACATGATGCCTTCTCTTGTTCCATGTTGACCAACTTCAGAGGTAGTTCAGACTTCGACAGGTTGAGCTGCTTGGAGGTATCTGAGAGCTAATGTCCTGTACAAACACCTGTTTGTCTGCTTTTGCTACTACAGCATTCCTGTGCAATTAGTTTTCCTTCTTCTCTCCACATTTCTCAGCTATTACTTTTACCTTTAGCTTTGTTTTATTTTGAAGTTCTGAAAATTGAAGAGTGTTAATGAATTCATTAAAAATGACCAACATAAAAAAGAGATGAGAGACATTTTATTGTACACTCAATATCCTGACAACTAAAAAACCCAGAGGAGCAGTATGCTGCAGTAGACTACTGTAAATTATTCTGTATCTTGACAGTTAACTGTGTCTCTGTATATGACAGTACTTGGGACATGTAAAATAGACTTCAGATCATCCTTAGTGCAAGTTGTAGCTTCTCATATTTTCCATTAGAAATACAGTTATGTTTTAGCTTTGCAGGAGAGCTTTATTCCGTACATCCAGATTTTGCACTGAAATAAAAGTAATTTAAGAAACATACAGTAAACCTAAAATGACACTCAACCCTTAGAATTTCTTACTATGTAAGATAGTGAATATGAAAGCTAGATATATAAATATTTTAAAGGCATTTCAGTTTGCTGAACTATGATGGTTAGAAATGAGAAAGTCAGAATTAAATTTATATTTCATTGCCTTATTCATAATGTTTTTGTTTGGTATGTGGGTAATAGAGAAGCAAATCACCTAAAGAATGAAGTCTGCAAGCATGAAAACACATTTTCATAATTGCTTTGGCAGGAAGCCTGCATGTTCTTGTAGCAGAGCTGTGAATATTCCATGGGATGAAGGAGCTGCTTGCTCAGCAGAGGGGCGCTGTCTGTGAGTGCTCATCTCTTTTCTAAGTCCCCCAAAAGAACATGTGTATGCTGGAAAAAAAAACAGCCATCCATAGTGATTTACATTTTTTGGTATCTGAACTTGTCCAAAATATTTAGAAAATGAGAGAAGGATAAGAGGAATCAAATCAGTGGAATGAGATTTGATTTCTGTTAGAAACAGCTCTGAAGTGTTGTGAAGATTCTGTGCAAGGAGTGTATTTTGGCAGGCAGGTGGATGGGTGCCATTTTGGGTGGATGTGCAGATACTATATAAAAAATAAATAAATGAATACTTCTCTCCCGTTGATTTTTAATTAGCAGTGGTACAGGATGGGGTGTCAGTGTCAGGCTGCTGCTCTCAGGAGTTCATGCAGGAAATTTATCCAAGTCACAGCAACCTCTGTTGAAGTTTGTTTGCCTCAGCAGGAGGCCTGGGGCTTGTTCTGGATCATTAGTTGTTCTGTTAAGATGAGGAACAGAATTATCATGTGTTTGTAACTAGCTTGGATTTTTTTTCAGAGGCACAGTTTTTGGCTTTATATCACTACTGTCTACATTTCATTATTTTTTTTAGAGGGCTTCTGATGCCAGTATATAGATGGCATCTATACTATTGTTTCCTGTCAAAATAAAACAGCTTTCAGATTTGCAATAATTTTGGAGAGTTTTGCAGAAAATTGTTGCATTTTTCAAGGAAGCACATGAGTTTGCAAGCTTAGCAAACTGTGTGGAATGAAAATCTTTCTGTGATATTAAGAAAACAGAAGCTGTCCACAGTAGGCACATTATCAGGGTAGCAGAGATTTTGCTAGTTTTATAACAGTGTTGTAGCTTAAATGACTTCAAAGTGTTGGCATAAGAGATCTGAGAGCCTGAGGCCACCATATTTACTGTGGATGCCCAAATATTCTTCAATAAGAAATAATTATGCCATTGGGGACAATGTTATTTGCTGCAGGTTAGCCATTACAAATACCGCTTTCTGCCCTCTGGAAAAATATTTACGTTTTCTGGCTATGCATTTTTTTGTTTTACTTAAGCAAAATACAGGAGGGATGAAAAAACCTTTCAGTCAGTTGTGTTTGAGGTTTTTTTAGTGTTAAATTTAAAGTTCAAGAATGTGATGTGATATTTAAACTTCTTACTGATTTGATAAGGAGAAATATCTTACTAAATATTTCAGGAGTTGATAGAAACCTTGGCAAAAGACGTGTGTCTGGATCTCTGGAGAGCTTCTGAACTTTACTTTTTCCCTTAAAATTAAACTTTGATAAAAATGGGTTGATTGCAAAGTTTAATTGTGTAATATGCTCTTTTAGGAGTTTGTTTTCAGAATGTACTCAACTTTGATATGAAGTCCACCAGAAGTTACTGCATGTCAGTCTTGGAGCCTTTGTCTGCTCTTCCTAAGATCCAGTTGTTTCATGTCGTTTATAGTGTTGTAGCATCAGTGGCTAGAACTCCATTTTCTTCACAGTGCACATGCTTGTTGAAACACTCCAATGGTAGTGCCCAGATTACTCCGAAAGATGGAGGCATCTCAGTTGTTTATATTCACTTATTTGAAGGCTGAAAAGAAAATTATGTATTCAAAGACAAAGCTAAGCGCTGAGTTCTATTAGCTGGTGCTGCTGCCATGGAGAAGGTCAGCCATTATATTCAGCATATGCATATAAAATACTGCACAGAAGTATCCATGCAGGTTTACCTCTGGCATCCCAAGGACACCAGGGAAAGAGCAGGAGTTTCCTTGCACGCTTCCTGCATCCGTGTCCGGCTGCCACAGCGTGGCTTGTGCAGCTGGGTCTCCAAAGAGCTGCCACTCACCAAGGAGCCAGGTGACCAGAGAGCCTCTGTCTCTTCCTGTTCACAGGTTCCAAGTGTGTACAGTGCTGTGTGTTTTTACTTCGAGACTAACTGCATTTATTTTTTCTCCTTGTTTTTTTCTTGTACAGCTCAATAAGCAGCAGCTGCAGGTATTGAAGGAACGTTTCCAGGCCTTTTTGAACGGGGAGACACAAATTGTAGCAGATGAAGCATTTTGCAATGCTGTGCGAAGTTACTATGAGGTGAGCTGTGTGCTTTGTTCTCTGTATTATGTTCATAGTTTGCCTTTTAATGCAGGTACAAGGAAAGTAATTTTAAGTTTCAAAGGCTGTGAACTTCCAAACCTTCTAGAAACAAGTTCCTCCTAAATCAGCTTTGCTGTTTTAAAAGTTGAAATCTACTGCCTGGGCACAAGAGAGAAACTGAACTGGGAAATACTCACTCTTTTTTAAGAAGGGGAAGAAATTTAAGAGATGATAAAATGAAAAACTCCTGGTGCTAAAAATCTTCCTGGCAGCACTTGATACTACAAGGCACTGCTATCTTTATCTCCATATGTCCAAGGTAGCTCTTTTAATCAGCACTTTGTGAGTTACAATCCTGAGAAATATATATTCAGATTTTTAGTTACCATGCAGAAGGTTTTGGTGAGGACGTGCCTGTTCCCTTCTGAAAGAACAGAAGCTTGCCGTGCAGATGGGCCAGCTCTCACAATCTGCTGTGACCTCCCGGGCGTGTTCAGTGTCTACAGCCCCAGTGCAGATCTGTAGGTGTAGTTTTAATTCCTAAGGGACAGGTTCCCTTCCAAACTCAAGGACAGTTCCCTGTTCATCAGCAGCGTAGGGCTAGTGAATTAACTTGTTCCTCTTAGTAAATGTTACTGAGTTTTCATTTTGCTTCATCTTAACTTTTAACCCACTCAATGAACCACAAAGGCTGGATGTTAAACTTCTGTGTCTTTTGAGGGGTTTTCCTTTCTATTTCAGCTTACCACATCTTTTTTTTTTTCAAAATTAGCTTTATTTTTTATATATTATTTGTTCATTTTTCCTGTCAGCTATTCTTTGCTAGTGAATAACTTTTTCCTAAAGCAGAAAACGATGTGATTTATGTCATCGCTTGGTTTTATCTGCAATAAATTATACTGCACAACAAAAAAGAGAGGGATGGGCAAATGGTTTTCCTGTTGTGCTGAAATCATGGACACAGTGTGTAGAAATAGAAATTTGTTTAGAAACCATAAAACGCAGTGTGAGTTTTTCTGTATTATGGTCTGATCAGTGCTGTGGCATTTGAAATTAAGAAATCCTCACAAAAACACTTGTGAAAAGATGGGGATAGGTCTGCAGGTGAAACTAGAATATGAACATTCTTAAGGTAGTATTTTAAGTGTGTGAGAACATGACAGAAGTGGTTAGAAAGTAATCAGTTTTTCTGTATAACCAATGAAGAAGTAAAGGCTGGGAGGAAGGACAGTTTGGAAGATGGTGCGGGGCGAGGCTGAGCTAGTTAGTGGCCAAGCAAGAGGTTTCAGAGTAGGGGGGGGGCCAAAGACGCTGAACTTGGGGTAGAACTGAAAAGGACTTAAAAGTTATAGTTCATTCTTTAGCACACTGTGTAAAAATCTTGATGTGTTAGAGGAAGTAGTCTGCTCTTTGGAAAGGATGTTATAGTAAAAATTATTTTAAAATAAATGTCTAAACAGTAACTGTTCTGTTAAGATTTTCTTCTTGCCCTTTTTTAATGAAATTTTTTAAACACGTTGAGAACTGGTTTTGAACATATCCGCTCTTGCAATGAAAGGCTGTGCATAACTATCTAAGCCTTATATAATGAAAGCTGTTTTCAGACATTCACCATTTTCAATTCAGTGTACAATTGTTCTGGGTGTCCAGTTTCAGAGAATTCCAAAACTCTCAGCATTACTGTCAAGGATATAATGACACCAAAGGCTTCACCGTGTGTTAATTTACCATGAGCTGACATACCAGCTGTAATTTCAGTCTTTTTTTATTTGTTTATCCCAGTCTCCCAATTCTATTTTGCATTCTTTCCACAGACTTCCTTCCAGACTTGCACAACCCTTTCCAGTTGTGCAGTTTGAGTCAGCATTTGCTAATCATTTTTAATTGCTTCTCAAGGTTGTAGTAGATATTCATCAGTAGATTTGATGACCAGTGCAGTGGTAGAATCCAGCTAGAGACTTAGTTCAAGCTACTGCTCCTCTTTAATGCATTTTAATCAAAATTTATGCGTCTGATCACATATTCTCATCATTACGTGTATGTGTCTCTTGTACCTTTTTCCTTTTCTTTGCTACCCACTGGTTGAAAATTTTAATCTCTGTTACTTCTTGGTATGCTCTGTTGAACATGTGGTCCATCACATCTTCCATGTGGTGATGTTTGTTGTTACTTTGAATTATGGGCATCCTCCTTGTTTCTGTCATATAGCATCTTACAAACTTCAGTGTTCATTTCCTTATACTTCAGTTGCTCACCTAGAGATCAATTTTACCTGACAAGGAAGAAAACAAATATGTGGTCTGCTCAGTAATTATTTTATTCTGAAAATTACTAACTTGCCTTTTATCCTATGCAGTAGTCATGATTTGAGAGTTATTATAATATTGTTTGCAAATGCAGGGTATATTCATTACTGTAGTTGATTTTCTACTTTAACTTTGAATGTGAAAGAGAAGGTCTGTTTTGGGGATGTGACATAAATTCTCTGTCAGTAGTTGCAGGTGTTTTCACTGTAATCTGTAATTAATGAGTTTGTTCAGACTGTGTCCTCTTAAGAATCTTAAGAGAAAGCTCCAAGGATTTAGGAACTTATTATTACTCAATCTTTGATTTACTTTTTTATAAATATTTGCAGAAAGAGCACTTCATTTGCTAAATGAATAAATGTTAATTTCATCTTTCATTTCACTAGGCTATAAGTCATGCTCCTGTGTCAGAACCACTTGGGAAGTTTACACCACTCAAGTTTTTTGCCTTATTTCCTCCACTATATCTTTTCCAATGCTGCTGTGGTTTTAAAGACTGTCTATGAATAATCTGGCATTGGTTTTCATTTATCTTAAAAATGCAGTAGAAAAAAAAATTCGTATTCATAGGAAAAGTTACATAAACTCCTCTTTAACTCTCCAGAAAAGGTTATTTTCATGTTCAGTGTAATCTCCCCTTAGCATCCCACCACACTTTCTGAAAGTCTCACTGAAATTTAACGTTCCATTTTTGTATACATGTAAGTATGGTAGTCTTTTTTTCCTCTTCAGTCTCAGTTTGGAGAAGGTATGGAAATGTTTACTCTTTCTGAATTCATTCTCTCAGAATTAACATAGGATTTTATTTTTTTGTGCGTGGAAAATTCCATTACAGACGTTGAGCCAGATTCTAATCAGTAGAACATCAGATGCTGGTACTGCTTTTCAGATAAAGAGAAAAATTCAATCATATGGCAATTTTTATGAGTAATTATATTGGACACACTTCTAAGTGTAAAATTAAGTGAGAAAGTGACTTATGAAATAAAGTCTTCTTTTGCTTAATTCAACCCAGTATTTTAAAAACTTGTTTGTGGAATAGTAGATAATCTTTCATTCATTAATTGTTGCATGCTTGTTCACTGAGGCTGGAAAATGCTGTTGTGCATGAGAGGGTCATTTGCCACCTTTAATAGGTATGCATATACCTTGGGCCAAACTCACAGTGCTAATCCTTTAGTCTGGAATGTCTGCAGTCTTAGGTATCTGTAAAATGGATGCAAGAACTGTAATGAATGTTTGAAATACTGTGAAAACTTTTTCAGTATTGTAATGATTGCAAGTTCTCAGGTTTTCAACTCTGCTTAAAGCAATGTGAAGCTGCGAGAAGTGCTCCATACTGGTGTTCTTCCTGTTTTTCTTGCTGCTCCGTTTTAAATATGTGGTTCTAAGCCATGATTACCTCATGCTGCTTAAATCTGAATGTTAAATGCAGGATCTGTAACACTTAGTACTGTGGGGTGTTTTGAGAATTTAAAATCAGACTTAGTTCGACTGTACCAGTTTGCCTGTGATACAAAGATCATAATTAACATACTTTCTGTTTAAATTGAGGTGATCTGTGTACACAGATCTAGGTAATAGTTTGGCACTGCTAGGCTGCAAAAAATGAACTAAAAGTAGAAAACAAAGAAAATAAAAAATAAGAAAGAGAAGAGGACCTGTGTCATAGAATCATAGAATGATTTGAATGGGAAGGGACTCTAAAGATCACGTAATCCAATCTGCCTGCCACAGGCAGGGACATTTTTCACTGGAAAAGTTGCTCAAAGTCCCATCCAACCTGACTTTGAGGACTTCCTGCAATGGGCATATACAGATTATCTGGACAATCTGTTCCTGTGTTTTACCACCCATATTATAAAATTTTTTTCCTTACATCCAACTCAAACCTATCCTTAACAGCTTTCTAAATGGAAAAAGAAAGTGTTTTCCTTCCTTCATACCTGTGCGCGTAGGTGGCACCTTTCAACTTCTGCAGTAAGTAGGCCAAGAGTCCTACAATTACTAAGCTCCTTTGGTACCAAATCCTGAACAGCTAATGCAAGCCCTTGCACTTATCCTTAGAAAAGGGTGAATTGTGTTCACGGAAGCTTTTTTATATGAAGACTTTAAATGTTGTGTTACTCTGTACAAAAAATTGAGGCATTTCTGTAAAGAAAGGAATGAAATGATGCTATTTCTGCCCATGATTGTGGAAAACTTGGTCTGAAAATTTTTTGCATGGGTATAAGGGGCAGAAAGATCTCACCGATGAAATGAGAAAAAGGAACTAGGTTTCTGGACTAAGTGGTGCTTTGGTTGCTCTTACAATTTTATTTTTACTATCAGCTATTTTAGGCATGCCATTTTATTTGAGGCAACAAAAGGCATAGTTGATCCTCATGAATGCTCCAGTGATGAAGATGACACCTAAAGGAACCAAAAAGCATTCATTAGAATCAAAACATAGTACACAGAAAATAAATAGTAATTAAGTGCTGGAACATTCTGTTTTTATATTATTGAGATAAAATAATGTAAGCAGTAGATTAACCATTTATTTAAGTACATTAGGCTAATAAGTGTAGAAGCTAACAGAGTTTCAGAGCATAAATTCTCTGGTTCCTGCTTTTATTTTTTTCAAAAGTCATAATTGGCATTTGTATGTATTTAAGAATATGGGCTTTTTGCTCTGTTCAGGTTCTCTTCAAAAACTTGAGTACTACATCAACGTGGGATTTATGGTTGATGCAGTCTCATTTGGAGAAGCTGTTTTGAAAGGATGGTTTTTTATATTAACTTTAGGAGAATCTCGTGGTTTGCCTTGTGGGGGTGCCTTTCCACACCAGATACATTTGTAGTTGCAACCTATTAGCACTTCCAACAGTTTCCTTCCAGTTGCTTGAAAACGTTGGCAGACTTGAGGTCAGTGTAATACTCTGTGGGGTCTGTTATTTTAGGTGTCTGGTGTAGGCCAGTTCTTTGAAAAACTTCGTAAAAGTTTTAGGGCGCCCCCAGGAAAGATGAGTAACACAGGTTTATTTGGGTCATCCATTTTGTTGAAGAAGTTCTAATTCCTTCAGTGTTTTGGATCACCAAGCACAATTTGGCATGTAATGGAGATTGTTTCACTGTTAGCAGTCTAATTATTTTCCTGAAAGAAGTGAGGGGGAGATAAGACACCACAAATTAAAACATGCTTTACATGATCTCGACCTCTTCCACACTAAGGAGAGACCCGATAGAGTGGAACTGCAGGGTTTGTGATGTTCATCTTTCTCTTGAGAGTGCTGTTGTGTTGCTGTTGCATGGAAAGTGTATGAGTGCTGAAATCCTCACAGTCTCTTGCTTTACACATGTAACTATTCTTTGCATTTTTCACTCTCACCTGTATGGTGTCAGAGAGGCTGTACATCTGCACTGAAATGTACTGCTGCTGTTGAAACTGTGTTTGTCCAATCTCTCTGGACACTGATGTTTGTGGATGATCACTATTCATTTGAGGATGCCATAAGGTTTCTATATTAGCATTGTTGTAAAAGACGTGTATTTCAGACTTTTAAATGAGGTAGGTGGTTGATGGATAGAGTTTAGTGCATTACTTATACCAGTCCTTTGATTTGAAAGTGGTGTGGAAGAGAGAAAGGAATGGCTCACTGAATGTAGATCTTAAAAATTTCCAGTGATGGTATGCTTTTTTTGTTTGTTTAGTGGCTGTTGTTGTCCCAGGCAAAGAAGGATGCCTTATAGGTCTGACACTACACTGCAGAGGTAATTAGTGTTGGGTAGTGAGGTATGTCTCTGCTGTAGCATACCATTATGTGATGTTAGCTACTTGTTTAGTAGATAAATTCTGAATGTCTATTAATCGAACAAACCAATTAGAAAACCAGCAATGGCCCACACTGTTACACAACAGTGAATTTGGTCTGCTTTGCTTAATTGTTATTTCTCTAATCTCAGTGCTGTTTTACTCAGTCTCAGAGGAAAACAAAACTTATCTGGACGTTGGTTTTGCAATTAACAGCATGTTGCACTGAGACATAGACTGTGTATGTTTTTGTTGGTGCTGCTTCTGGGCAACTAAAGGCAGTGGGGATTTTTTTCAGTTACCCTAAAATTAGGAAAAAATGTGAAAGTTTAACATTCTACCTGCCAAAATCTTGCAGGAGATATTAAGATTTTATTCTGGTTTTTTTTTTTTTTTTTTTAAATCTGAAAATCATTATGTGGAAGGATTTTTCTTTCACTTCATGATGAAAGGATGATAACTCTTGATCTTTTTAAGTTTTTCTTCCTGCTACGTTTTCAAGGTCTCAGGACAGAGCCCTTAACGCTCTCTGGATATGGAAATAATATAAAAAAATACTTCTTTAAGAGTTACATTAATGCCAATGAATTTTCTTTTGTGCCTTTGTGTTGTGACATCTGTGTGCTCCTTTCAGCAGCATCTCAGGGACTCTCCAAATCAATGTGGAGCAACAGCACACTTTTTTTCTCCTTTTAGCAGTCAAACAGATACTCAGCTATGGCTGACTTGCTGTCTCTCTCTGTGACCAGAGAGAGATGTGTACTTTCACCTTGATAGCAGTACACTTGAAGTATCTCAATAGGAGACAAGTGAAAATTCCTACAAGATGTTTATGGACTCCATTTGAGCCAAAGTCAGTCCAGTCAGCGTCTCTCTGTCGCCTGACTCTTTATGTTCTAGAATTTTCTTATGTAATTTCTTTAGGCTTCAAGTTTTGATTAGTAATCCAGTGTAGAAAGTTGCTATGTTCATCTAATTAATAATTCCACTGAATTTCAAAAAACTACTCTCTAAGATATTTCTTACTCTTAAACACACAAAAAACCCCCCAAAAACCAAACAAAAAAACCCAAACCAAGCAACCAAACACCCCAAACCCAACACATTCAACAAGCAAGCAGTAAAGAAAACCTCTCATTTTCATGTACTGTCAGACTGAATTTTTAGGACTGATATTTACTCTGTATATTATGTTGCATACTCTGGGATTTCTAGGTGGTGGGATAAATAACTTCTGGTTGCATGTTTTGATTGAACCTCTCTGTCACGTTAGAAAGCTTTACCTGTCAAATCCTTAGAGAGGTGTGACTTCGCAAAATCTTTTAAATGTAAAAGTAATGGCTTGAAAAAATGCTTTTAATGGTGAATTCTTAATCTCTGAGTAAACCAAGCTAGAGAAGGCATGGCAGTAAGGGTTAAAAAAAGTCAGCAAATGCATGACTGAAATCCAGAAATCAGTAGATGAGAAGTGGGGTTTTAAATTCTCACTGATCTCTCTCAACTCCATTTCAAATCTGTTCTGACACTAATTTCAAAAGCCAACAACAAATTCTTATATCCTGAGAAATGTAAAGGCAGAACACGGACAGTGATGGTGTAAATATTTTCTGAGTGATTTTTTTCTCAAGTTTTGTTTGGTTTACATCTCCCACCGTGGGGTATTTTTGAAAATCTGCATTGGAAAACAAGATTCTCCTCAAGCTTTTATTTCCTAAAGTACTGTAGAGATGGCTTTTTCTATTCCGTGTTGCTCCAAAAAAGCTGTACTCCTCACTGAGCAAGCAAGAGGTTTTCTTCAAAGTTAAATGCAGGCATAAAGTTTCTATCCACCCAAGATTCTCAACAAGAAACAACATTATCTTAAACAGAGCATACTAGGAGTAACAGATTACTGAGTCTTTTCCAGTTACTGAATGCCTTCTTCGAGCATTGCTAGTGAACAGTAACTACCTCATTAAGGAAACTTTCTTTCCACTTGGCCTTGCCATTAAACCATTTCTCCTAATTTCCTCATTCAGTATTTCCCATTAACTTAAAGTCATTGCATTAATTTAAGGTCATTGCTTAGCTTGCTTTGTTTTAAATGTGAAGTGTACAATCCCTTCTTTTATTGAATTATCCTTTATATAAATGTGTCTATCTTGTGCCTCCTTAGCAAAACAAAAATACTGAGCAAATTACACACTCTTAATCAGGTATTTATTATAGTCCCTCTTTGGGCCTTTCACATTCTTATTTTTTAGGGTTGTAAACACAGCCCCAAATCCTATGGTTCTGATACTTTGTGCTGGTTTATACCTTGTTCTGTAATTCCTCTCACCCAGCTACTGATGGTCCTTACAGGAGTGAGTGATCAGAAGGGATTCAAATTTTAAGAATAATGTAAACGAAGAAGAATATGTCTGCAGGTGTTTTGAGCATGTGTCCAGGGCAGCTGTAACCAGAGCTACCCTGTCCATACCTCAGTTAACTTGTCCAGAACTGGCTTCCATCTGTCTGCTTGCCAGCATGTGGTCACAGGGATGTG
This sequence comes from Eopsaltria australis, assembly GCA_034509425.1. NCBI lineage: Eukaryota > Metazoa > Chordata > Aves > Passeriformes > Petroicidae > Eopsaltria > Eopsaltria australis. Next base: position 130,242 of record JAVTVJ010001570.1, read on the forward strand.
CTCCAGCATTCAGAGCCCAGTCCCACACAGCCTGCCTGCTTGCACAGTTGCCAGTGACTGGCAAGCTCATTAAAGACCACGCTGCTGGTTGGTTGTTTTGTTCTTTATTGTAATGAAATAGTCAGTTCTGCTTCTGTACTTAGAGGTCTATATGATCCTAGATGTGCATATGATTCTCTGGACATCTTTGTGCTTCCTGATATCTTAAGAACTGATGCCAAACTAATTGTTAAGATGTTCACCATGCTACGAGGGCAGCACTACCCAGCTAGAAAGCTGCAACTGTGTGCTTGGAACTTAGGAGCATCACATTCCTTTCAGCATTTCTCCTCAGCTTGAATGTCAGCATGCTGGTTTGCAGCCCAGCATGAGAAAATGAATAATCTCCTGGGGATGAGACCTTGATTTTTTTTTTATATTTAAGTTTTCCATTCTTGGTGTACTTTTTGTAAACTATGAAAGGTTTTCCTTTGTGAGCAGCAGGCATTCTTTGTTTCCATGTGTTTGTATTTCTGCAGTTTTCACAGTGATAAATATGCTTGATGAATGATGTGTTATTCTACTTCTTGCATGCGGGTACTACTGCAGCAGAGCTTTCCTTGTCTAAGAGTAAGAAGTATATTAATCAGAGATGAGGTTTCAATTTCAAGGAAACCCAAGCTTTTCTCAAATCTGTATTCCTGATCAGCATAAAGTTAGTCACAAACAAACATGCATCTCCGTGTTTTGAGTATTCACTTGCAAGTTTTCTGTAATCTTTCTTTGAACATTAACAATAAAAGGAGTATGCCTTTGTCAGTTTATATATTAAATTATAGCTTGTTTATTTGGGTGTTTTTTTGTTTGTTTGTTTCTTTGTTCTCCTTGGTTTTTTTATGTTCATCTGGAATGCTGTGGTAGAAATCTGTGGACAAATTACAAGAGTCAGAATACCACTCCTTCATTATTTTACTGTTTGTCTCTGAATGCAGTTCAGTTTTTAATGCTTTCAGGAGTATTTCCTCTATAAGTAGTTAAATTACATGGAAGCAAAAGGAAACTAAGCAAATCCAAGTGTCTAGTTCTGTACTGCTTTTTACAGTGCCGTAATGAGCTGTGACACATGCAATGTGATCAGTAGAACTGAAATGCCCACCGAAACCTCTTTGGCTTTACTCTCTTGTCATCTCTTACACCTTCCTCCAGGGCAGTAGTGCAGAAGTCTTTTATTTGAGATAAACCTGCAGATTAGAAAATATCTTTGATTTTTGCCTTCAGTTAAGTAATTTTGTAATTTTAAAGTTTAATCTTTTGTAATGGAAATCAGGTTACCTTCTTTTCTTGGCTTTTGAGCATTTGTAGCTCAATAAACTTAGCAGAGAACTATTAAAAAAAGACCAAAACAAGACAGCCAAATCATTTAAAAAACCTGATTTTAAAAAAAGGCAATGAACAAGTTTCCCAAATTTAGTAACATTCAAGCAGCAATATTGTGTCAGATCAATATCCAAGATATTCAGTATCCTTTGTCAGATACTGCCAATTCAAAGGAGGTTTCTGATGAAAAAATACCAGGTCAGGGGAAGATAATGCAAGGATTTTCAGGAGTGTCTTCTTCAATTCTAGTCATCAGGGCGCAGGGAGATCCTCTGCCTGTCCACATTTCCATCACTGGTATCATCATAAGGCAATTAACCCATTCTTCAGTTTTGTCTTTCAACAACAGGAAGAACTTGTGGTTATTGTATTTGTATTCCATGCAGGTATTTCTGTGTCTGGAAAATGAGCCTAACATCAGTTGTTAAAATGTTACCTTTTCTCATTTCTCAGAAGTTTGTTTTTGGAAAGGCATATGGGTGATGTTTTAAGAGTCCTGTTATCTTATCTCCATCCACAATGAATTAATTTCTCCAACGTAGCAAAGGTGGGTTTAGTTGCTGTCTGACCATTCTTTCTCTGTTTGTGTTAGGATGGAATAACGCACTTAGAGAAGTAATCTTAAAATACAGACATTTCTTCTGACAGTGGCATACTGTCCTAAAAATTTTACAGATGTTCAATTGTGAAAAGACCAAGTAAGCTGGTCCTTGGGACTCCAGTAACTGATATAAGTTGTATAACTGGAGAAAAAAGTTCTTTTGAAACATCAATTTTGATCTGAGATTTATAGCAGTAATCAGTGATTAATTGTAAATGATCTCCATTACCTTATTCCAACTCTCAGCCTTCTGACTGCACTTTGGATATGCTGCAAATGCAACTGAGAAAATGAAGCAAGGGAACAAAAAGAAGTAATGCATTCCATTTATCTCCCTCTGTTTCACTGCATGCTTGGAGCTAATGAGTCTTCTTCTGTGGTTTAATTCTGTCAAGGGACTCAGAGGGGAAGAAGAATGAGCATGTCTCAAAGTGTGCTGGGAATCCACAGCCCCACCGTGGCTGTGCAGCTCATGGTTATGCTTTTAGCTCTCTTTCCCTCTTGGGCTACTGAGCGCATCCATCAAGGCTCACTGGGAAGTAGGCTAAAGCTTTCATCCTTCCACTTGAAAGAGATTTACCACTTTTCTAATCCATCTAACAGTGACTACTGCTTCAGAAAGTCAGTTTCTGCTGATGATAGACTGATCAGAAGGAAAAAGGTAAAATGTCCTTCTTCCCTGCTTGGGTTCTCCAGATGCCACCAGTATGCTACTCTGAATGTAGTTACAGTTCAACACTGGTGTTGAACTTCAGTGCTAAGACTGAAAGGAAGGATAGATCCAAGTCCACACCAATCACAGGCCCTGAAGAGAAGATTAATAAAAGACCAAGAGGAGTCATCACCCTTATGTAAGTAACAAATTTATCACTGAGGAGTGAGCTTTAAATACACAGGACTCATGGTAGTGGCCATTGGCCCAGATATGTATGGATGCCAAAGTCCTTTTTGTGGACATCTCTGAAACAAAAGTTGAGATGTCACCCCAGGATCTACTCGAAAAGTACTTTCCTGGAAGGATGCCTTGTTTCTGACATTAAGCAAGGGGAGCTCTTCTACATTTGAGGATGAATTCAGAAGGAGTATGCAGCTTTTGTTTCCTTGGCAGTATTGCGAAGATGGGTCTGAGAACGGCAGGTGGGCTGCTTCCTTCCAATGTGGCAGCCTGATCATCATGAGCCAACAGGTGTGCAGTTTGCATCTAACTGCATTCTGTAGGCCCGTGAAGAGGAGACTGAATTGTCTGCCAGCATTCTAAGACAGTTTGATGATGCAGAGGTCAGACTTCTGTAACTAAAAAATGGCAGCAAGAAAAGAAAAATTTACATGTGAGAGCTGCTATAACTATTTTAAGACAGCCTGTGGAACGAAGATAAGGCCTCTTTGAACAGGAGTCACTGAGAAATTTCCAAGCAGTTGAGGGGAAGATGATTTAACTTGAGAAATGCAGATTTCTGTTCTACCATTAACTCTGAGAAGAACTGTGTGTACCACTTTGAAATCAGATTGCTCACTGTGGGTGTCTTCAGGCTTAGCATTGTTTTATGCCTCCTGATCTAAATACGCATAGTAATTTCTCCTAACTTAAATATGAAGACTTACAGGAGCTGTAGGCTTTGCAATAATTATTTTTTAAACATAATTTCCTCTACTGACAGGAAAGGTACGTCTGTCTTTTCCTAACATGTGACAGGGGGCAAATGCTGCTTCCAAGATGTTTATATTTAACCATAACTAAGCTGAGTAAGGTATCCTGAAGCCCTGTGTTTGTGAACCCAGACATCCTTTTGAGAAAGTAATTGTGACAGTGAATACAGGTGAGGGGAGTCTGCAAAGCACGAGCAGGCATAGACTGAAAGCTGTGTGCAGTGTAAGCAGTAATAGGATGTTTGTTTAGAGACGGGGAAAAACCTTTTCCACTGAAACCTCTTAAAATATGAGGTTAACAATGTAGAAAACATTATTATAAATAGTCTGCAAATTTAATTTTTGCCAATGGTCTTAATTTGCTTGTTAACATTAGAAAAGATGTTAATGAATGTTAATTCATGCTGTTGAACTGTCAGAAAAGGTTATGGTTAAACAGTGGTGTGGACATGTTAACAACTTTTGTTAAAGAAAATGTTCCCTTTCCACTCAACAGGCTTTGACACAGGAGTTGGTGATTTGAAAAGGAAGTCTACTTTTCATGTCAAAGTAGTGTTATAGCTAGCCTGATGACAGTCTCTGAGTTTGGGTTTGTTACCTTCACCACCAAAAAGCACCAGAACTCCCTTGATATTCATACTAAAGCAGCATTGCTACATTTTTATCTCTTTGTTCTCTGCATAGAGCAGATAGCAGAAAGGTCTCATGCACCTGCTGTATGTTCAAGTCCATTCCTTTGTCTGAGGCAATATCCAGGACTTCAGTGACCAGCATTCTACTGCTGGATACCACTGTAACAACTGAATAATATTTATTAGACTATTTGAACTAATGGAAGCATTTAGCTCAGTCTTTGTTGATTCTTTAAAACATTTATGTGTTTACCTTTAAAATGTATTTCTAAATTTTGCAAATCTGTGATAATGAAACAGTTGGTGCTCTGGTTGAAATCAACTGGAGACATAAGCCTGCTGCAATTCAGAGATTCAGAATGAGTACGAAATACCTAATCTGTTACAGTTAGGGGGTGAGAGCGTGTGTGGAAGGGAGTGTGTTGAGTGTTTGGGGGGCTTTTCTTTTTACTTTGTTCATTAACTAAGTAAGCTTTGTTTTGAAAGAAGGTAAAGTGGGTCTGGAATATAGAGAAGCTTAAAATGAAAGTCTCAAAAAGTCACAAAATTATATTTCTAAAGGTGATTCTTGTAAAATGTTCGTGATGGACTTGTAATTCACATGTTGCTGCATGACAAGGTCCAGCTGCTACCTGTCAGCCTGATCATGGGTCAGACAGATGGCCTAAGCATGGCCTGTAAGTGAAATAAAATGCATTCATGAAAAACAACTACAAGGGAGGCTGTTTACATTTAGAATTCAGCACACATTTAGCTAATTAATAGAGTTTCAGCAAGGGACTCATCACATTACAGCCTTCAGAAATTTATTTATTCTGGACTAGAGCAGCATATCAGGCTGCATTTTGTAGAACTGCTAAGGTTCTGCTGCTCGCATTTGGATTGACAGGTCTGTTTAAATTAGAAATCCCCCTCAATTTGTTACATCTGTGCCAAGTTTCAGCACATCCAGTCCAAGGCCCAGAAACCAGCTTTCTGCCTTACACAGAAGTTGGTTGAAATTTGTTTGAAGTTCCTGAATAATAAGGACACATGGTATTTTAAAAAGCAGGATTTAAAGCAGATTTTTCCAGTCATCATCTGTTCAGATGGAGGGTGAATAATGGACCAAAACTCAGTGGGAATCCTATGTGCATAGAATATGCTGAGTTGGAAGGGAACCACACAGGTCATCAAGTCCAACTCCTGCCCTGCACAGCACCATCCCCAAGTCACACCATGTGCCTGAAAGCATTGTCTAAACACTTCTTGAGTCTCCTCTCAGACTCCTCTTCTGCAGACTGAACAGCCAAGTGACCTCAGCTGCTCCTCACACAGCTTCCCCTCAAGGCCCTTCACCGTCTTTATTGCTGTCCTTTGGATGCTCTCCAATAGCTACTGTCTTTCTAATACCATCCAAAACTGCACACAGTTATTCACAGTTCTAGCATGTAAGTATGTGTTTTAAAAAGAAACTGCTGATGCTGCCTTGCTTTCTGTGCGGGCTGGGCTTGATAATCAAATTCATCATCTGCAATACAGACCCAGTGAACTTGGATAGCAACGAGCAAGAGGTTGCCATAAGCAGAGCTGAATGTTTGTTTTCCAAATTTGCATAACTAATTGACAGCTTATTAGGAAAGCTGAAAGCTAGAGGCACGAAAACAAATTGGTTACAGCAGAGGAAAATTATTGTTACAGCATTTGGGTACTGGGGACACTTAAGCCACATTAAAAAATTATCCTACAGGAGGGCAGATGGAGCAGTCTGTCAGGAGGCCTCAGGAATAAGTTTCATCTGAGTGTGTTGGTGTTGCCACGCATTTCATTCCATGGCTGTGCTTCAGCACACTGCCTGATTGCTACACCCATGGCCAAAGCAACAGTAAATCTTGTTTCTCGTTCTGATTTTCTTATCTGAGAGCTGCAGTTGTCCTGTTTCTGCATCTCCATGCCATGCTGCATGGGGCCTGATGGGCAAGAGTGCTGATCATATGGGATGCTGCTGGCTGGGCTGTGAGTTCATAGCTGGTCTGAGGCTGCTGCCATGTGCAAGGCACCTAGTGCTGCTTCCCAGGGCTCCTCTGTCTGACAGCAGCATCCCGAGCCACACTTCTGGAGTGTCAACTGTATTGCACTGACTGACAAACAGGATAACCAAGTGTAGGGAGGGAAAGGACGTATCCAGCCTCAAAGAAAACATGTAAAAAGGAAACAGCCTTGCCTGCCAAAACATCTACCTCAAACACCCTAAAATAAAAAAGTGTTAATTATATTAAAATAGTTCTAATCATATATGTCTTGTGGCCATGATGAAAGCAACAGTCTTAAAGATAAGAAATACAGAAAAATTAGCTGCAGAGAAAGAAGCAGTCATTTCTTCATGTAGTCTGCTGATTTATGTTTAAGAGTGGGAGAAACTTGTTTCTTAATTTCTGTTACAAGGAGGGGAAGTTAAGGAAAAATTATTTTTAGGTGACTTTGATTGGAGATTTCATGTAGCTGGTTGTAAAATACCATCAGATTTTTTTAGGGCTTCTTGCAATGATTTTTCATATAAGACATCTAAGGAATATCTTTTGGGTCATGTAAAAATAGGACTTAAAGAGTAGAATTTCCATGGCAGCATTCTGAAGCTCATCCTGCCTGTTTAGCTGGCCCTGTGCCTTGTACTGGGAGCATTTCAGTATGTTCTTGAGGAAAATGTTGTGAGGAGGAGGAGGTTTGTTAAGAACTAGCTAAAGTTTAGACAGCCAGAGGGCTGTATGAAAAAGATGGGCATTATCTAAGCCAGAAAAGAAGTAGGATGATGAAAATTGGATAAAGATTATACCAGATTTTAAAAAATAAACTATAGGAGAAAGCAATAACTTCAAGATAATGCATTGTTTTTAAAGAAATCATAACATCCTATTTTAGACAAAATAGGGAAAAGTCTGTAAAAAACCCCAATAAATAGGAAAAGGCAATTTAAAGAAATGTCAGTTAAGCAGAGCATGTATACTAAAAGGTGAAAATAATTTCCAGTAATCCAAGTTGTACAAATGGTTCTCATTTGAAGGGGACAGATATCTTCAGGTGCAGCATATTTTCAGGTGGCAGGAACCAAACTGATTTGTAGAGAGCAAATGATCACTCTGCAGAAGGAAGACTACTCAAGAAATAAAACAAAACCATAATTATTCTGCATGAATCCCAGAACAGTTAGGGTTGGAAGGGACCTCTGGGGACCATCTAGTCCAAATCTCCTGCCAAGGTAGAGTCTCCAATAGCAGGTGACAGAGGAACCTGTACAGGTGAATTTTGGATGTCTCCAGACATCCATGACCTTCCTGGGCAGCCTGTTCCAGTGCTCTGTTACCCTCGGTGTCAAGCCTTATGTTGAGGTGGAACTTTTGATTTCGTTTATGGCCTTTGCTCCTCATGTCTCTGGGCACTGCTGAAAAGAGTCCAGCACCATCCTCTCAGCATCCACCTCTGAGATACTTAAATGCATTAATGGGATCCCCTCTCAGTCTCCTCTGGTCTAAATAAGCCCTGCTTCCACAAGTCTTTCCTCATAAGGGAGATGCTCCGGTCCCTAAATCATCTTTGTGGCCTCTGCAGACCCTCTCCAGTAGCTCCTTGTCTTTCCTGTACTGAGGACCCCAGAACTGGACACAGCACTCCAGGTGTGGTCTCACTAGGGCCAGTAGAGGACAGGATCACCTCCTTCAACCTGCTGGCCACACTCTTCTCAATGCACCCCAGGATACCAAACTGTAATGATTTTAATGATTTTAATTGCTGTCTATTGCTACTTTTGTTCCATCTCCAGAAAGGGATCTAGCAGAAGGTAAAGAGCCATAGAAAAGGACATCATATGTGTGTGTGTGTATTTGTATATTTATGTGTATATGTATTTTTTATTTATTTGTAAACCACAGTGCAGATTATAAAGACTCTTAAGCAAGGCTGCTGGAGTAAATGTGACTACTCTCACAGTTTCTGAAGCGTAGAAGAATTGCTGAAGTTCCTGAAGCTTAAGAAACTCTTAAGATTCACTGGATGGGAGGGGGAAAATGGATGTGGAAAATTGGGAGCAGTTTAATAATATTTGATTACCCACAAACTGTAATTGCAAATGTGGTAGATAAAAGCAACCATATCCACAAGGATGGAGAGCCTGCAATTAAACTGAGTGCGAAACAACTGTAACTGGTAACAATCGGTGTAACTGAGACTATTAAATGTAGGAGATTGATAAGACAAATATTCATAGGGGGAAGAGCAGATGAGAAATGCTGTAGTTACCAAGACCAAGATGCATGCTCTCTGCCCCTGATTCAGCACTTCTTGTAGTTCATACAAGAAAAAATAAATAGTGCTATGCATTAAAATGCCAAGGGTGTTACTCAGCATCTTTTCTAACTGATACATGTAACTTCTATTAAACCAGTTTTAGTCTGGCTAAAGGAGACACAATTTTAGTTCTATGTCTTGTTAACACAAGGAAAAAATACTATCACAGTAATTAATATGACAGTCATTAACTCTCTGGGTAGACCTTCATATGAGATGGTTGCTTGGAACCTTTTAGATAAGAATAGCTATGGCCTTGATATATTAGTTAAATATAAGCTAGGTTTCCCTAATCAGATTTTACGTATTGTAATTGAGTCAGATTCCTTGCTCAGAAGATTAAGTATTTGTTTTCTGAAGATGTAAACAAGGTCATATTAAGCTTGTGAGCAGTTTCTGACTTTTGGAACTACAATAGCAATGGCTTCTCCAGAGCTTTGATCTATTTTTCTGTCTACTTTGTTTGCATTTTATCTTCTCTGAGGCCTCTCTCCTGTGATTTGTTCATGCTTGTGTTTATGTATTTTAAATTAATTTGTTGCTGGTTAAAACAGATTATCATGCTTAAGAGGAGGAACTAAGAATAAAGACTGCTTTCTCTCAGGTGAATGTTGTAATATCATTAATCCAGAGAGCCAACTTCCCATGTCTCAGCTGTATTAGGAAGATGAAGAAGGCTCCTTGACTGAGAAAAGTCAGTCTTCTCATTGATGGAGAGTTAATTCTTAGAAAACGGGAGATACAATTTTCACTCTCGCAACCTCCATCACCTCACATTGTGAAGGAAGTGCTTCTTGCCTGTGTCTCAGTTAAATTATGTGACCATTTCTCTCCAGGACTGTAGGGCAAGTTTGGTCAACTGGGTTGATGCTTGACAGGGGAGCTCTGAAGAGAAATAAGATCTTTAGGTATCATCCCTTTTGTCTGTGTTCAGACATCTGTGAACCCTGTAATGTTATGCCAAACCTCCTAGTAGAATGCTTTTAGCATATGGAGGCATCTAGGCATGGAACTTCCACTGCGTGGTAAATTCCTGTCATCAGAGCTGCAGGGTCCTTCTGAGGTCTGTCCCTGAGTTTTCCCAGCTCCTTCCATTATAAAGGGCTTCTGATGTCTGCAAGCTGTAAGTACTTGGATAATCGATAGTTTAAATAAATGGAGAGAGTGAAATGGTTTTTAGGATGGGTATGTAAATGCTCTCAAATATAATGGTTTGAGAATTCATTTAAGGTGACCTTAGTAAAAACTGCCCATGGGAAGATTTCTCTCCCTCATCTCCCTGTCCCCACTGCATACCCACACTGTGAGCCAGGTTTGTCAACTCAGAGAGAGATAGAGCAGGTTGTTTCAATTATCCGCCTTTTGTTAGTTTTCAGGTGGACCAGCTCCTTGATTTCTATGACTGAGTCCTGGAATTGAGATAATCAACAGATTTGAGTCAGCTGCCAGATAGCCACTGAACACTTGATGAGGAACTTGAGCAAGAGATATTGGCTGCCTTTTTGGTGGCTGCCAGTCTCAGATTGTCATAAGTATTTTTGCTCAAGATTACTTACTTTTCCTAGCATTTTAATAATTTGCAGGGAAAATTGAATGATAATATTATTGGCCTTGTTAGATGTCATTATTTAGGTGACAGCTGACGTTCATGCACACACACACAATAATTCAAATTTCATCAATGAAAGAACTTTAATGGTAATATGAAAAATAATTGGACAATGCTTCTTCACCTTTTTTCCAGCATTCTGTAGCAGATTAAAACTTTGTCCACAGACAGCAATTTTCTTTTTAAATAAAAGATAATGCAGCCCTCCTCCAAGCCCTCTCCATACTTTTTCACTTTGAGATATGGATAATCATGATTCTGTTGTGACATGTGAAGAACCTTTAATAGTATTTTCTTCATCTAGTGTGCAGCTCGTAATTGTTACATAAAAACGTGAAGTGCACTCAATTAAACACCTGCAGGAGTAAAATAGGATAAGTCAGGAGAGAAGCCACCTCTCTGTGGTTGGGGTACACATCTGTGGTACATTTCTTTCCTACTCCTATTTGCACAAATTAGAAAATGTAAGTTTTTTCTGACACTGTTCCCGGACTTCTCAACCAGATAAAATGAGAAAAACTAAATTATGGTCTTCAGATCCCACCTGAAATATCAGAAGATGTTATCTAAAAGGATGAGGAAGTCAGTAACAGTTCTATTGGGTTTTGGATTGATGACATCGATCTCTGCGACTGTGTTGGAGTCAGAAGCTCATATTGCTTACGTAGCATTTATATAAAGTCTCTATGGTATTATGGATTGTTTTGAAGCTGACTCCAATCCTGTTTTTTCTTCTCTAAATAAAGCTGCAGAATGAAAGCCCAGCCTCATGTTTACTCTAAAACTAAAACCAAGCAAACTAAAAACACTAAATGAAGTGAAGCATAATATCCAGAAAGTGCTAGCAAATTAGAGTTCCTAAGTTACTTTTGGGCTGGAACTATGCCAAAAACTGCCTTTCTTCCGTCACATTATGACTTCCTTACCTGTTAACTCAATGGGCATAAAGTTCTAAAATGGGCACTTTTCATAAACAGTGTTTTTGATTGAAAAAAAAGTGCATGGAGCGTTCTTTAGATGAAGAAAACAGTGCATTCAGTTTAATGCCTTTGCTCAGTTTAGCCATGAGAAAGGGGCCTGGGCCATGTTTCAGTGGCTGCTGCACATGGAGTCAGGGGAGACTTCAGATGAGGTGAAGCTGTGTCTTCCTGGATATCTCCTGGGAATATTCCAGCAGGGAGCATTCCCAGTCTTACATGCCATAGAGAGGAAAATTAAGGTTTAAAAGGTAGCATCTTTCTTTTAATTAAGTGCTGAGAAATATTGCTGGAAAGCTAGCATGAATCTTTATTTGAAGTAAACCTAAAATCTAGTCAAATTTCAGTGTAAATCTATTTCTATTGTGGGCATAGAAATATAATTGCCTTTTTTAAGTTTTAATTTAGGATTTATTCAAATCTAGAAGTGGCTGCTTAGCTTGGTGTTTTTTCATTCTTGATGTCCGTTGTTCTTTGCATCCCAAAAGATCAAAGCCTGAGCATGACAGTGAGGTTTTCCTGCCTTTTGACTATGTGTTTATGAGCTGCCTCTATGATGGTTCCACTGCCAGTTTCTTACTTGATGGCATTGCAGCTCTAACTGCTTCCGGATTGCACGGCTGAAACTGAGCCTTGCTCTGGGCTTGGATGCTTCATAGTTTTTGGTATAATTTAATATAGACAGTTTACCACAATGTAAAATAACTTGAGATGCTGAGCTTGACTCTGTCAACATGTGAAGAAGACCCTGCCAAAACCAATTGGATGTGCTGGGCGAGAAGGAGAGCAGCTCCAGGTAATGCCAAAGCAGCATTCTTATATTTGCTGTAGCTTCCATGCGTCTCATAGATGTGTGCATCTTCCTAGCTGTGGCTGCTCCATGAGCACGTGCTCTGGGATGTGGCAGAGCTGCTGAACAGCTTTGTTCCAGTGTGCCAAGCTTTGTAGTTCAAATCTGACAATCTTGGAAAAACCCTTTTCTCCTTGACTTGAAAATAGAGTTCACTTTTTTTGTCTCTTTGGGCAGATGTGTACTGGCTTTGTGACTGCAGCAAGTCTTACCATCCAATAGTGTGTTTCTTGTTATCTTTTTTTTCTTCTCTTAATCTTTTCCCCTCTAGCCTTTTTGCCTGTTCCATGCTTTATGGGCTCAATTCCTAATGTGAGGGTGAGATAATCTGAATTATTTCACTGAATGGAGCCATGAATTCTGAAATGACACCACAGTATAAATTCTAAATACACACTTACTGCTTCTGTTGTAACTGACTTTTTTCAGCATTGAGATATGTGATAATGATAAACATGTAAATTCTACAGTAAATTAACCTGTCTGTAATAATAAATGTATTGAAAGGTACAATCATTTGTAGAAGTGACCATGGTAAGGAGGTTGTTTCTGGCTGTGATAAAATTTATGATTAAAATAAAAAGCCTTTAGGGATTATTCTGGCTCTTCGGACCATCAAATTAGAAAATCTGTGTTAGAAGATGACAGAAGGCTCTTGGTATGAGTAATGTGTTTCAGAAGTTGGCAGATGAATAGTGCAAATGTTTCCAAATAGCCTGATGCAAAATTGAGTTACTTTTTTATAAAAACTACTTAGATCAGTGTAAGTCTGCTTCTTAGATAAGAAAATGGGAAATATGTTTTAAGAATAGTCTAAAAGAAGCTGTAATAAAAATGAATATGCATTAGAGGAATTATGACTAGAAATTGAGTGGAATAACAGTACAAAGACTAAAATGAGAAGAACTTGCAATCAGACTTTGGCTTTGCACTGTTCAGGATTTAGCCTTATGGGTAACAAGAGATGTGTGGTCTTCTCTCTGGGCATTAAAAATGCGTTATGATGTTGACTAATAAGCTAGCCACAATAATCAAATAACTTAAGCTTTATCTTGGTATAAGTAACAACTGTTCTTACAGCAGGAGGGTAATGTTTGTTTGCTTATTACATTTGACTTGTAAACCATTTGCATTTGTTGCCAAAGCTCTTGACTGGCTTAGCTTGAAAACATTTTGGAATATAGGTGCTACTGTCATTTAAGAGACAAAGCTAAAAACTAAGCATACATTCCTGTACCTTTCTGGTGCCCATAATTGGAGAAAAAAGAAAGAGGTGAAGTCTTGTTGGGGTGAATTTGAAACCAGACTGGGAGCAAACTGGAGAAAGAGAACTTTTCAACATCATTGTGTTGTGGTTTTTTTATTTCTTTTTCCATCCTCAGTTCTCCACACTGTACTTGTTGCTGGGAGCTATGAAGGAAAAAAGTTCAGGACTCTGGGGTTTTTTTGGGAGGGACCCTCAATCATAAGAGCTCTGTGAAGTTTTTTTTTTCCTTCTTCTAAATGTAACTGTCCAACAAAACTCTACATGATCTTGAATTACACTGGATAGATAACTAAGTTTTATCCCTTGGTGCACAACCATAGTTATCTCTAGGCAGGAGGTTCCTCTGACTGTAATAATTTCAGACTGTCCCATTAATTGCAAATGAAGTTTCATAGGTTGTTTTACTGTTATCAACACCTCCCTATGGAAGCCCAGGAGAGGAAAGGCATGGTTGTGGAAATGCTGAGGGAGGAGGATAAAGAGATATGGATGATGTCTTTCCCATCTTCCCAGCCTGGGTGCAAATTTTCTTACCTCACCTTACCATTCTTGTGGACTGCAGGCATTTCCTGAGCAGTTGTGGGCACCATGGAGGCCAGGGGCAGCAGGAGCTTGACAGGCAGCAATTGTTCCTGTAAGAGGCAGAAGCAATAACTGGCTGGCGCAGCTGTAGAGAAGAATTTACTGTTCGCTTTTCGTGTCTTAAATTACGTGTAAGACATAAAATAAAATAACGATAAATCTTTGCCAAAGAATACTGCTAACAAGGCAAAAGAGTTGATGATTGTGTAAAATAAATAAATAAATAAGAAATTGAAGGTGTCTCTGACTTGAGATGATACATTGAAAAGTAATCTTTAAAATGGTCTAGAGAATGTTGAAGTGTAGTGAATTAATATTTTCTAAAACTTAAGTACTCTAAAGAGAGAACAAACTATGACTAAGAAGCCTCAAAGTTACTATTAAAGCTGTTTGGACCTTGACATATAATTGGAATGCATAAAAATAGTCCAACTTGTAAAAGTTTGCATTCTGCTTGCTAAAATCTAGAGGGATTAAACTGCAGACCAACTGTTCATTAATCTTCCCATTGAAGCATTGCTGTCTGAAGTGCAGCCAGCTGGGTGATTATTAGATCTAAGGAAGGATTTAAGATTTAGAATGCATTTTGAAGCTTTTTTTGTGTATTATAACTTTCCTGCCGACACCATGAATTGATCACCCGTGTGAAAAATTAATCAGGGAAAATGTATTGTTGTTTTTTGACACACGAAGATTACACTTAATAAAGGGGAAGAGAGGGAATGTATTTATGATAAAGGCTGATTTTTTTAAGAAAGTTGTATTGGAATAAAAATATTTATAAGACTACAGTTAGCAGCTAAATCCTACATGCCAATGGCTCAGTGTCTGCCAGCCCTGAATATCCTTTATAACTTTCTGGAATAGATGTGCATTCTAATGACTGATGAGATGGTATTGCTGTTGAGAAATGTCCACACAAATAATAATGCATTCTGAGAACAAAGACATAACAAACTATTCCCCGAGCACTCCCATTTTCATGATGCATTGTCCCTGCCTGCATTTGCACTTACATTCCATTGTTCTTATCTTCCTCTTAAAACAGAAACACTCTGAAGTATAGATTGTCTTTTGGAGAGCAAGAAAGCTCTCTCTTTGGGAGAGCAAGAAAGCAATTTTTGTGACACCAGATACATTCTCATCACAAAACTAGTATTATCTATCACATCTCCCCAGATGATTCAGAGTCTTCTGTTGTGACTGTTTAGAACTTCTGGAAGGCATTCACACCACTTTCCTTGGGATATTTTGTTAAGCAGTCTGGACAATGAGTCTTTGCAAGCTTCTCTGTCCTCATTGTGACAAGAGGGGTTCCTCCAGGGAGTGCTTCAAAGCACAACCTGCATTAGGAGCTCTGGGTTGTCCTCTGGAGTGGTGTACCCTTGCCCAGCATATAGAAAGGGGTCTAAAATGAGTGAATTGCTAAACATGAATTGTAGGAGCTTGTACTCCTTTAATCTTCTAGTTTGTGTCTATTTACGTGACTCCAGTCCTGCAGTTCTAGATACCTGTGGCAGTTGTCACCTTCTTTTCTCCTCTCCAGCCTATTTGTTCTTACTTCCCTTGTTCTAGTAAAGATGGAATGATTTTTTAAACAGTTATTGTGAACTCCTAGCAGCTGTTGGTCATGCAGGCGATAGCAAGCAGCCTTTTCTGTTTGGCTTGGGGGTGTGATGTACACAGCTGTGGTTCTTTCTCATAGATCTTCTGCTGTGCCACTTCTGCACACTACGTCTAATTCTCAAGAATGCTGTTAAAACCATGTCACCCTTCATAGGACGCAAAAGAAGTTTTTTCTTAGATGGAAAGTGGTTGCATTTTCCTATGTGTATTGTTGCCCTAAATCCTGGGGGCCACAGTAGGAGGAAAGGGGCATATTGATAGATAGGACATCATCAAAAAGCCTTCAAAGGCTTAAGAGGGTCTACTCTTTTCGTTGTTTTTCAGTAACTACCCAAGTTTTGCAGTGTTCATGATGTGTCAGTTCTTTGCCAGTTTCCTTAGGCCACAGAGTGAACTCAGTGCTTTAACCTTTCTCCCCACCCAGCAGTGCCCTTTCTACTCCACCAAAAAAATAAGCCACTTGAACTAATTAATGCAGGGAAACAAAGTGGCAGGTTGTTTGCTTTAGTTGTCAGTTTGCTGGCACTTTTTCAGTTGCTAAAATAGAAAAAAACTAATGTTATGGGATGACATTTCAGGTGGCTTCAGCCTAATTTCTATTTGCTTATGTCCTTCTTGAACATTCAGCTGCAGTGGCAGAATATATAAATTGGAAATGAAAAAGTGGCATTGATCAGTAAAAAAATACATGTTCTGAAACAGTGTCCTCACTTTGCATGAAAGTATTTAGGGTAGTGGTGAACTATAGGGACTGAAAGGATCTCAGCAGAGGTCTAGCCAGAGAGTGCCTGGTATGTTTAAAAATAGAGATATAGTAGTATGCTCATTCAAGCTAAAAGCTGTTAATCTATACTCAGGTGAAAATGGTTAATGCACATTAATGGTAATAGGGAAGTGAAATAACCAAGTCTTTTCATCTCTGACAAAATGAACCCAGTGCAATACCAATGATGAAAACTGTCACTTACATAACTTCCACTTTCAGTCAAGTGGAATAAAAACTAGAGCCACAAATGACTCCAGAGGAAAATTTAGAGGAATGAAGAACTGTTTTCCCTTCCTTGTTGTACTTGCCCTTTTACTTCAGTTTTTCTCATGATAATGCAACAAATTGGGTTTCATATTTAGTAACATTGTATCCTAAGAGGTAGCACTGTCATAAGAGATGAAGTGCTGGGGCTTCTTGCGTTTTGTACGGCACTGAGTAAACCAAAAAGTCAGAGAACTGAGGAGATTTTTAGCAAGGCAAATGAAAATGTGAGTTACTGATTTTAAGCAGGTGTGTGTTTTTCTCAAGTTTGCAGGTACCAGAGGTAGTTCTGCATAAACTAGTCATCATCTGTTGATTGTGAAATAGATAAATATGCTAAGTAAATGTTTTTTTTCCTAATACTTTTTATCAAGACTCTGTTTGCTACTCATTATGTCTGTGTAAATATGTTTCCTTTTTGAAGTCTGTTCTTTTCAATTTTTGGTTTCTTCTTTCTGCTTTATTAATTTTGTCAGCTTTTGTCATCCTTCATCTTCTTCCCTCATAGTCAGGGTGAACATCTTCCTTATGGAACTTGCTGGAAAAAAGGGACCAATAGTGAAGTGAGAGTAAGCCTTTTTACATGACATCACCGAGGCATGCTGTGTTACACATTCAGTTTAAGAGCCTTCAGTTTCAGTCTTATGCTATCTAGAATATACCATTTGAAAGTCTCATCACCTGGAATTTTCCATTGATCACCAAAGGGAGGAGTTCTGCTCTGGCAGAATCAGCATACTGGAGAGCAAGCTATTAGCTTTCTTATAAAGAGGAAAGGAACTCTGGAAGCAATGTGCTGATCAGCTCCTAATGCTTTCATTAAATTTCTCTTTATTAACCAAGAAAATACACTGTGGCAGAAAGAGGCTTGGCGATGGATATAACCAAGGACAGTGAGCATGCTGAAACCCTACACAGTGAAAGAAGAAATTCCTAACATGGTCAAGGAAAACCTCTGCTTTGTGTTTCCCTGCTGAAACAGTTTCATGTCTGCTTTAATTGCCAGTTCTTAAATAAATTGGGAAAATAGCAGAAGAATAGTTTGCTGGTAACTTATCTGGCTTGGTGACAAGACAACCACTGCATTTAATTTGCAGGCAAAGAAATGTGTTTGTCAAGGCATAAAACTCTTCTCCCTCCCTTTGGGATTGTGTGTTGCTCAGTATGAAATATAGTTCCCCTTGTGCTTATGGTCTGTATCAGTCAATATATAAAAAGATATTGAAAGCATCTCATGTCTAGCATGGAGTTGGGTTTTTCTTGCTGTGATGCTAATTAACATCTTCCCTGGCAGCTGAAGTAGTGTTTATGCTGTGAAACTGTTGAATTCTATGATTTATTCCAGATCCACTGTGTGTGGTTTGCTTTTTCTCCTATATCTAAAGGTGTTGAAAAAGATCTACAGGGATAATACAGCTCTTTTATCAGGAGAGAGAGTTAATGGACAGAAAAGCCGAGGCCTAGACAGAAGCTGCTCAGTCTCCAGTGACATATGCATTATTTCCACAGTTAAACAGGAATGATGAGTTGAGCATATAGGTGTGATTTCAGACCTCATGGCATTACCTACAGCATTTATACAGTATCCTAGCCAGGACAAAAGCAATATGCAGAAGAAACGGTGTTTTCTCCCAAGCAGCACATCAGATTTCGCATGCCATTACTGGACAAAGAATTATACAGATTCCTTCTAACAGCTGGCTGCTTCTTATGTTTCAACAAACCAAGCATCACAGCATTTTTAAATGTGCAGGTCTATTTCTGCTGTTGTTTTACCTATTTATCAGCTAATTCCTCCCTGGCATAGACAACTGGAAGATGAGAAGTCATTTTGGTACTTGCTAGCTTGTAATAGCCCTCATGCAGGGTCTAGCGTGAGCATTCTCAGGCATCATCACTGGGGAAGATTTGCATCTTCATGGCTGCTAGAGTTGAATATGTGACTGTGAATCAGCCTGCAGAGATCTAAAATTATGTGAACATTCATTGCCTGTGTGAACAAAGTCACTCAGGAGGGAATACATCAGGTGATATTTGGAGAATAACTTCTCCAGATTCCTGGTACCACCTGAGGACCAGTACCATGATGCACAAAGTCCCTTAACATGCTTCAGCCTGAGCAGTGGGGCTTGGTCAAAAGGGAAGCTGTGCTGTTAAAGTGAAGATCACAACGCCTGTTCCAAGTGGAGGCAAAGCAAAAGTAATCCACTCTCATGCTCATGTAGGCAACAATCTATATACTATGTCTCACTAGGGTGCAAAAACTATTGCTGCTGTTGTCAGCCGTGAAAGGAGGATAAATATGCTTGTTCCAAAAGGATATCTGGTTAACTTTATAAATGAATCCAGGAGAAAACACTGCTTCTGGGTGAAACAGTTTTCTGGGTTTTTTATGGTGATTGTCACTGTAGCTATGTTTGTTCTTATGCCCAAGGCACGAACATTGCAGTACATGAATCTGTGAAATGTGTTGCCATCAGGAACAGCGATTTGGGCAGAAACCGGCAATTGCTTGTGCATTTTGAAAAAGCTGGAAAAGAGCAAATCCCAGTGCACAGTGTTGTATAGTGTGCTTACAAGCATGTAACCCTGGAGCAGTAGCACACATTTTAATTTTCAAGAGGTTGAGTTTTGGTGGGGTTTTTTTTACAGATACCTGGTTTCTAAGCCAGGGTAAATGTCCAAGTGTGCACCTCTAGTGCCCAAAAGAGCTGAAGAAAGCAAAGTAAATCACCTGAAAATTACAACTTGTGATGGTTTCTGAGTCATTAATATTAGTAAGGAGAAATCACAGCTTCATATGCTCAGAAGGAGTAGTAGATATATTTTTTTTAGAAAAAGGAAAAATATTAAATGATTACGCTTCTTTGGATGATGATGGTCTATTAATTAAAGTTTTATTTCCTTTTTTCACCCTAATGTAATGTGCTGCTTTAAAGAAGTTTCAAAAACAAACAAAAAGCACAACCTCGCTGTTAGCCAAAATTAAAGATTTTTTATTTCAGATTTCTCACCCCCCCCGAATTAGGGAAAATTGTATGATGTATTATACTTCTAAGAGAAGTAATCTTTCACTCGCAAAATAATGATGGAAATTATGAAATAGAGTAATCAGAGTTTATAAGTGTGTTTCCTTAAAATACCAGTATCTTTTGCTTTTACCTGAAGGTGAAGACTGTTCTGAAGACTTACATAGATTTAAAAATAGGGTCCTTTAACTCTGATCATTTCATTGTTAAAAAATCAAAATAGTGTCTGGAGGATATTTCTAGGGTATGAAAGAGAACAAAGAAGGAAGAAGATCAGCAAGCAATGCCTAATTTTTTTTTCCTAAAAATGTGAAAAGTGCTTCTGATTTCAAAATACTGAGCAAATCTCAGTAACTAGCTCAATTTCAACTCATGTTCAGAAGCCAAGAGTTTTAGAAGTTTCTATTAAATGCATTGATAACTATTAATGTCTTCTTCAATAAAAATGGTATTTCAGTAGCCAATGCAGTAATTTTATTCAAGGAGCATAAAAATAATTAATATTACTCTTGCATATATGATGCTACTACATTAAATATTTATTTTTGACCCAAAATTATCCTGTTTTTGTAAAGTGCTTAGCTGAACTAATCTAAAGTCAACTTAATAATTTTTAGTGTGGTTTTTTTCTTTCTTTCAAGACTGTTACAAGTGCAGTGAGAACATCATATCTCAAACAAAGTTTTTTCTGCAGCTCCCAACTATAGCAGCAGACAGTGCTGATGATGATGTATGTTAATTGCTACTAGGAATAAGCCTTTGTTCTTAAAATGTGTAGTTGTGGAAGCTGTTCTCCAACAGAGGGAAGGTTTTGCATCTTCATCAAGCTAGCCCCAGCTCTTGGTGTGATGCATTATGTGGTTTTAGTCTAGAGTAGAGCTACTGAGAGGTGTGAGAGCTGGTCCCAGAGAACATTGCTCACATTAATGACTGAAACGGGAATATTTTTATTCCTGTGGAATAAAGGTGATGAGATCTGTTGACAGTGACAAGCGTTGCTAATGAGCTGTGGTATGAGAGGCTTTGAAGAGCTGCTGCAGTAGCTGCATAGGGGCTATTTAATATTACACAGTAAATGTCCTATGCTTTGTTTTGCCTCAAGTAATGGCTTCTAGCACAACATGATGATGCATGTCACATCCAATTTTTAAATAAGAAACATTTCAATTCCTTTTAGTTTGCAGGAAGAGAATTATTGTCTTTTGCAGAAATTTTAGAGCTCAATTTAGCCCTGAAAATTGCTGTCTTTTTAAAAAATATTATTCTGTGTGTCATAAACTCGAGAGTTCTGGTAATTGTACAAGGCACAGCAGGAGCCTGAGTACAGAACACATCAGAAAAGTATATCAGAAACCTGAAAAGCATTCACAGACTTGAATATTCCTTGGACTTCCATCAAAGTCCTTTTTGCCCTTGTTCAGTCTTTATCAAAGAGGTACTTCTGTTCAATTTTATTTTTTAATTTTAATTGATAATTTCTGATATTACGTCGTTGCCATTAATCGTAATATAGTTCCAGCTTTGCTTCTGGTAAGCTCAAAGGAGAAGAAAATTCCTTTAAAACAAGAACAATTCCATAAGAACAAACTGTTGCTCTCTGTAGCTGTGTATCTCTGTCTGGGTGGTAAGGTTCTTCTGAAAAAACCCTCCAAAGAGGAATATCTTTAGGCCTTACGTGACAGTCTTTTTTCTAAGTTGCATGCAAAGCTTCTGTTTTAACATTAGCATGTTTTAAGGATGCCCCAAACATCAGTTGCAGTACCTTGTCCTAAACAGGCACACGGAGATCTGGGCAATTAACTCTGGTTCCTCAGTCACTGTGCTGCTGTAGGAGGGCAGTGTTTGGTCCTTGTGCAGCCATACATTTACAATTGTGTCAGCCTCTGGTGGAGTCTTTGGAAGAGCATCAGCATTAAAGAATGTGTTGTTTGGATTGGTGGTGCTAGCCTGACAGCCACACTGTAGTGCTTGCAGGTCCTTAGCAAGCTTTAGGAGGCCAGCAGAGACCTGCACAGTCCTAATTAGACATCATGTACTTCCTCAGTAAAATAATGTGCAGCATGAGTTGGAGCAGTTGATGCAATCACTTACGAATGCTCAAGTGTCGGTAATGAAGCATTTCCTGTGGTGTGCATCAGTGCAGAGATTCCTGTTACAGCTTTGGTTGGTAGTCTGGAAGAAAAGATTGTTTTATGCTTAATTCAGAATGGCATACAAGTAATCATAGTAATATCAGGAGGAAGGTATCAGAACTCCCGGATGACCTGTTACTTAGAGGCCCTCTGTGCAAGGGCTGTGGTTTTCATTCCACCTTTGTCATGAATGGGTGATTTAGATTTCTTCAAGAAGCCTTGTGAAAGGTATTAGGAAAAGCATTTTTAGTATAGTGTTGTGAAAGGTTCAAATGTCAGTGTTCACTCTGTTACTCTGCAGCACAGTTTGAACAGTAATTGAAAACTACAAAGGCACAAGTTAAGCTACCAGGTCAAAGTTATCACTCTAAAGGTTTACACACAATATCAGTCACTTACCAAAGACCTGCCATTGGTAAAGGGTCTCAGCTTGAGAGGCTTGAGGGAAGATCACATCACCACTGTGCAGCCAGGCTGTTTAGGTGTGAGAGCTCAAAAGAAATGCACTTCATCTGTCATATATATGGAACACAGCAGTTGGCTTTTAGTGAAATTACATGAGGTGGGAGAGGTATGCATGAGATTTCTTGTACCCACAGCCTTCTTTGTTCCCTGATAAACAAGTCTTGGAAAAGCCACCTGCTATTCACATGTGAAGCGCCTGATCAGTGTTCCAAGGTCATATGCACTGATGCTCACTTGGGTCACCCTGCCTTTTTCAGAGAACACATGGGAACTAGAGGAGTTCTCGGCCAAGCTGTGGCCCAGGCCATGACCTCCATTGGAGCCTGTACCAAACTACTGCTGGTTTGGTCATGTGGCTGAGTGCACCCGTCACACACCTATTACCGTGCTGGAACGTGCATGGAACCTAAGGGTTTGCATCCAGGCTGCCAGAATTTCACAGAAGAAAAAAAAGGCTGTTATGCAGCTTGGAAGATGTATTGTAAGAAAGGTAGTAAGCTGATTCAGATGGTGTCTAGTATGTCTAGTCTCTTGTGGCAAATGGCATATGAAGCTCCAAGTGGTGCATTGTGTAAAGAGGAGAGTGTTGATGCTGTTGCACTACTAGAAGGTGTACAGAGGCCAGAAGAGCAAGAAGCTTTCTTTTTGGAGGTTGAGAAATCATTCTTGTGGTCCACCTGCCCTACTGCATTTGCTTGAATGTTTTTTTTCCTAAGCTTTACAGGAGAGAATAAGATAATCATGTTTCTGTTGCCTGATTGTATAATTAGTTAAATTTGGTATGATGTCCAATAAATAGAAAAGTTATTTAAGGAGTATGTTCTAGAAGTGATAATCAGTTCTTTTCATAATATTTCGAACATTTTCTCAAGTTGTAGGCACTGCTAAATAATGATTTTTCATCTTTAAACTAAAATACACTTTTCATGTAATTATCTAGTGCTAAATACTATTTTGAATTAAGCTTTTTTACTAGCATTTGCAGCAGATGAAATTGCGTATGTGTAATGATTGGAAAAAAGCGAATTTAAACAGCACTTCAGTAGATTACAATTGTTATTGGGGTTTTTTTTTAAACATGTTATGTCATCTTTGAATGAGTTGAACTTTATCCATCAGAAACTGAAGGGATGGTTCAGTCCAAAAGTATTTAGAAGGGCTCTAAATAACATAAATTGAAAAAGTTCCTCAAAGTGGATATATATGGCCCATTGAAACCTGTATTTGAACTATCTGTCTTCTCCAGAATGCATTTTATTTGTTAATAGAGCATTCCTTTTTGGTGTTGGATAATCTATTAGCAGTGACTAACATGGACAGTTGATGTTGATTTATAGATTCAATAAACTAGTAATGATACTAAAAGTTTTAATGCTGACTGACAACAGTGTCAGTCCAGGATGTCTTTGAGGAAGTCTGGAAAATGTTGGTAGTAACAAGAAGTGCTTCATTAAAAACTTTTAGTCTTGTCAAATTATTTCTAAATAATACGCAGTTTTCCAAAAGATGGTGGCTTCCATGCAGAATTAGATTTCTTTGTGCTCACAATAACTTCTGATATTTTGTACTTTGCACTCAAAAATCTTAATACTTTTCCTCTCCAGTTCCCCCCTAGTGTTGAGAGACTTGAGATAACATTTTAACATTTTAAGTTTTTGAATGATTGTTTAATTAGAACTAAGTCTAATGATCAACTGAAATACAGAAATAAAAGCAGTAAGAAACAGAGGTACTTAATTAGTATTTTGCTTTAAAGATAAATATCAATAAAAATACTTTCCCTCATGGGGACGATTTTGCTGTTCATATAACCTTTGAAAGCTCTGAAACCAAGCAGACGAATCTCAAGAAGTTTAACTGCAGTAATGAATTTTACAGTCAACATGGACTGTACCATGTCTTTCAGGAATAGAATTAACAAGACATTCAATAGCTTTTTAATGCATCTTAGTGTTTTAAATTTGTGACACATTTGATAAATTCCTAATAGAATTTATGTTCTCTTATGATTTTGTGTTGCAGACAAAGTCTTGCATGTAAGATAGTTTGGTTAAAATGTTATTGTTTTTTAATTATCTTAAATGCAAGCAGTTAATTTTTAAGATCATTTTTCCCTCAGAAAAAAAAATGGCACATTTCCACTCAAATAGGAGTAGTACAGTAAGAGCTTTAGGATTCCTTTAGGATAGTAAGAGCAGTGGATTCCTTTGCAGAACAAACCATGTTTTTCATGGTCTGCTGTTCACACCTTGGGTTTATATCTTGAGTGATTTCCTTTCATATCCACTGTATCTTGAAAAAGAGTTACTTTGGAATAATTTTTAAAAATTTAATAAAAAGACAGTTGGTGACCCAGAACACATCAGAAGGGAATATTTTAAGGTCAAGGGCACATGCAGATTTTATTTTCTTTTTCCACATACCTGCTGCTTTGTCCAACATGAACATGCCATTATTTTGTTAATATTACATGCACCAAGTGTTATAGTTGGGCTTCCCTTCCATGGTTAAGTGGTTAAAAAATGGGACAGGTTTTTCCTGCAGTCTCTTGAAAAATCAACTTCAGAATCACAAATAAATTTTGAATTAGTATGGTTCATAAACCAAAGAGAAAGTGCTAGCAGCTTTTCAGCCCTTTCATTCAGGATTAATCATTTGGAATAATAAGACTGAAAGAAGGTGAATGACATGCTGGTGTTCTTACAATGTGTATTTTGCAAGTTCGGAGTTGGGGTTTTTTTGTTTGTTTTTTTTTTCAACAAGATTGATCCAGTTATATTAGTAATACATCAGGTTGTGTAATCTTGCATGAATATGAGATTTTGGGTGGGAAGTCTATAAATATTCTTAATTTCTCACTGTCTTCTGCATCTGTTTTCTCTTGTTGGGTATGCAAGCTAATGTGATGGAAGATTAAGTATTGTTTATGAACAGTACAAAGTAGCTGCAATAAGTTCGAAGTCATCTTTTTTACCAGTGAAGCTGTTAGAGGAATGAATCATTTGTAATTGCAGTCTGTTAAAACAATGGAAGACTTAATATCCTTGTATCTGTTAGTGTTGGTAAGTTTTATTGCTGAATGAAATTTCTGAATGTTATTTGTTTTGAAATGAGGTTAAATATTTGTGTAGCCTTTTGAGGAAATTAATACAAGCATTAATTGACAGTAACTATGTCAGGTCCCATTATGGGTAAGAATTTAACCTTAGATACTTCTGTTTACATAGAAGGATCACAGTACAGATTGAGTGTAATATTTGATTAGCATATATTGGTGATGGGTTTGTTTTTTAAAAATCTCTGTGGACAAATACTTTTAGGTTTAATCTGCAGCATTTCTGTACAATATCAATTGGGATATCTGTTGAAAAATATATGTTGTAAGTAACTGCATTTTAAAGTATGCTACAGGAAAATGTGCATTGACAAGCACTAAAAATTTTAGAATTAATTTTTCTTGCTCTGCTTATATCTGTGTACTTCTCTGCTCAGCTTTTCAGCTCCTCTCCTACTCCACTTTTCTGTATTTCACAAGTGAAGCACCTGTAGTACTTTAGGTTGGTTGTTAGGTACACCATCTTCTACATGAGATAGTACCTGGAGTCGGAGCTCTACTGTGCCGTCATCTCCATTCACAAAACCATATTTGATTTCATAGCTCTTGGTGACTATAATGACTGTCTGAAAATGCATGCTTAATTCCCAGTTCATACATCTGACTGAAGAGAGCAGGCAGCCAGAAGGATGATGGTTCTGTTTCACCTTTGTGGTTTCTCATCTGTTCCTCGCATTTCAGCTATGCTTGGGATGTTGGTGTGGCACCCAAGCAGCCCCCAGCAGCTGAACCATGCAGGGTGGAGGGCTTTGATTCGTCTCCCTCTGCTGCAGAAAGCCAGGTGGCTCTCCCTGAGTTATCCTTTCAATGGCATGTTGTAGTTTAATGCCTGCCCAAGGCACACATCCATTGTTTACACAGCTGGTTGTGTTGTACCATCAGCTTTTTGTTGGTTGCGTCTTGCAGAGAAACAATTTCATGAGACTGGGTACTAGAAATGAGCTACATGCAGGCCGCATGCAGTGTCTGGAAAGATCAACCTTGCCAAGGCCCTTTTTAAAGAAGAGATGAAAACAACCATTCTTGAACACTGGAAAGTTTTTACAGAATACTGAAGCCGATTTATTTGGTTTGTTGTTGTAATTTGCCTTGTCATATCATAGAGTATGAATAGTTGGGAGGAGCTTTTTTAATGTTGGTCTTTGGTGATTTTACATGGAGAATCCCATTTGTGTCTCCATTATTGTATCTACAGTACTAGAAACAGCTCCGTGTTTTTGAGTCTATCTTCTCAGTTGTTAGTATTGATTGTGGTGTTTCTTTAGATTTTGGGGGTTTTTTTTAACTTTTTTTCCCTCTTGTATTTCTGTCTCATTGCATGTAAATTTTGAGTTAGCTGTTGGTAATTCAAAGTTCATCTAGTCCAGCTGTTGTAAATTTATGCATAAATACTTGCAAAACTACTTTGTTTAAGTACTTATTCAGTGCAGAAATTTGGTTTCAACATGGTCACTTGTTTCTTTATGAAAAACAGCAAACTTGGCCTGTATAACCCTTTCATATAAAGCCGTCTTGCACAGAAGCAAAACACTAGTTTGTATTCCCTTACACAGGGATTGTTTTGTATTTGTGTCCATGCCTAACTATTTCTTTTTTTTTCTCTCTTCTTTTCATTTAAAAGGTATTTCTCAAGAGTGACCGGGTTGCAAGAATGGTCCACAGTGGAGGATGTTCTGCAAGTGACTTTAGAGATGTTTTTAAGAAAAACATAGAAAAGAGAGTCCGAAGCTTGCCGGAAATTGATGGATTGAGCAAAGAGACAGTGTTAAGTTCATGGCTAGCCAAATACGATGCCATATACAGGGGAGAAGAGGACTTTTGCAAACAGCCAAATAGAATGGCCTTAAGTGCTGTATCAGAGCTCATTCTGAGCAAGGAACAGCTTTATGAAATGTTTCAGCAGATTCTAGGGATCAAAAAATTGGAACACCAGTTGATTTATAATGCCTGCCAAGTAAGTATTGGTGTAATTCAGTTTTGTTGTGTCCAGAATATCTCCCCTCTGCCAGCAGGTCCAGTGCTTCCTCCCTGTGTGTAGAATCCTTCAATTTTAGGTACATCTCTGCAGTCCGAGGAGATGAGACTGCTCAGCAAGGAATCTTTGCATGATTTGATCGTTGCTGAGCACTTGGATAAAGGGTATGCAGAGTATATGGTATTTATGCTACAGGGGTCTCCTTTTACAGTGTCACAGCACATGTGATTTGAGTGATTCTGAGGATGTGCCATGGTCTGTACACCTGCATACCCTTTGATGAATTACATAGGCATGTTCATACATTCCTGACCTATGTATTCATCTTTAAAAGAAATTTGCTGCCTTAAATAGATGATTCAGGCTCCTGTTGGACATCCAGTGTCTAGAAGGTTCGCGTGTTAGAACTGAGTTTCAAACATCCTCTACAAAGCTAATTTTTACATTTCTACATTGTTGCATTGTTGGATAAATGGTTTTTCCTGTGAATTCCTGAGGCCAAGACAGTCTATTCAGCAGTCATATTTAGATTTATGTGTATAATCTCTCGCTAATCAGTAATATAGCTGGTATGTAAAAATATTTTATTAACCAGTCTTCATAGTGATGGAAGTGAAAATTAGCAGTTACTTAAGGAGGAAAAACGTGAAGGAAAAGAAAGTATTTTTGCAAGTAGCATAGATGAAGCATTTAAACTGAGATCACACTGCTTCTTACACTGTCTATAAAAGAGTCAATCAGATAACAGCTAAAATGTTTTTCATTCATAAAGGCTGGTTTGTAGTTACAGGTCTTCTTAATATAGGAACAAATTATATGTATTAGTGTAGCATGAAATCATGTAACTGTTACATGATCAAAACATCTGCTGTATGTAACACTTCTGCATCTGATTATGAGCAGTGTTTTGAATGAAAAGAAAGTATTTCTTCTTTTTTTCCTGTTTGTCCCCTCTCTTTCCTTTTGCCTCTGAATTCACATTCATGTAAATCACCACTGTGGGTAGGCAATAAGATGAAGAAGCATTGAAATCTGGGGGAACAATTCTGCTTAATTTTGGGAGTGTTTTATATACAATAGAACATAGAGGCGTGGGATAGTTCAGTTGGGATAAGGAGGTCATTCAGTACAGCTTACTGCTCAAAGCAGGGTCAGCTGTGAGGCCAGACTAGGTTACTGAGGGCTTTACCAGGCAGGTCTTAAAACTTCTAAGAACAGAGACAGATTGTGCAAACCTTCTAGGCAACCTGTTCCATTATCTGAAAACATGAAAAAAAGCTCTATTTTTTGCCAAGCAGGTAACTTGTTGTGTAGTAGAACTTCAATATGGATTCCTCTCTCCTCTGGTGTCTGATGATTGTTGAGTCTTGCTTTGTGCATTGCTGTGGGTGGTCAAAATATGCTGTTAGTCTGCATTGAGCTAGAGAAACATAAACAAGTGTGACCTGTAGAACTTTGAGCAATTAAACAAGAAAATTGTTCCCTTAGTCTAGATGTGGTTTTGATGATATGTCCACTAGGTTATTTTATCTGAATACTTGAAGGCTTCTTTATTTTGGTTCATATCTATATAAAATTTGATGGACCAAAACTGTTTGGAAAATATCAACAATTTTATGTCTTAAATTCTTAGTCCATAACCTATAGAGAGACTGAAACATCCCTAATTTTTGTCTTCTAACATAGTAGAATTGTGAGCATGGAATGGTTTTCTTTTCTTATTTTTTACTTGCAAATTAAAGGGGAAATAACCTTGTTGTAGGTAAGAAGGGAGAAAAATTGACCACCGTGATGTGTGCAAAGATGACTCACTGGTATTAAGAGAAGGCACTTCTCTTGTTCTTCCTGATCTGAAGCACTGAAGGCTGTAAAATCTCCTGTGCAGGTCTCTGAAGTGCACAGTGTTTACCCTGTATTCATGTAAGAATTGGAGGACGGGAAGAAATTAAAATCTACTTCTTCAAGAGCAGATACATGAGCACCTATGTACTTCAGGCTGGAAAGAATAGAGAGGGAAAGGCTTCAAGGCTATACCTTTGTTTGGGGTTCTAGCTTTCTGCAGATTTTAGTTTTCTGAGGCAAGGATGAGGTTACTTTCCTAAAGCAAAAACTTCCATTATGTACTCCAACAGAGTTGCTGCCAACAACAATTTTCATATCCTGTTCCTGTGGTCCAATCAAGCACATAATAGACCAAAGTTATGAGGAGAAGTCTTGCAAAGAAAAAGACAACAATCATACCTAACCTTGCCAAGAAGTGCAGGGTAGACAGCAATCAATCTCTGATAATGTAATACCTTTTTTCCTTTGGTGAAATCCCTTATTTCTCATTAGAGTTTCAATAATATTTTAGCTTAGCTTGTATCTCACTCCTTTCTATTGACAGTGTATTTACAGAAGATGAGATGAAGTTAGACTTGGATTTCAGTCAGCACCAGCAGTTTTCATTCTGCCCTAGAAGCCTCTATCTGTCTTTGTATGGAAATGCTCACTTTCATTTCCCTTTGCTGCTGCTGTTTAGAATACTAGAGACTTGCAGATAATGATAATCAATAGTGTCTGGGAGCAGTGAGATAAGTCCAAGTCCAAATAGATGTTAAAATTGTATTTTTGATAGAGGTTTTGATTAGTTTGGCTTCTAGCCTGTGCTTCTAGCAGAGAATCAGATATATGAAATTCTGTGTATTTTCCAGCTCTGAGAAACAGCTGCCCAGTTATAATTTGTGCAGAAAACTCTTTTTTCTTTCCCCCATTTTTTATACCTTCCAGTCCTTTGGAAATAGGAAACAAAAAAATGTCTTACAATGTTCATGATAAGAGTAAATTATCCTGCTCCTACAGGGCTGCTAAGCAGACAAAGGTGCTCTGTATAACTGCAGGAGGGTTTGTCTGCCAGCCTGCTCCTTGTGACTTCTCAGCATTTAGAAACTTTTTATTGGATTTCAGCTGCTTCTGCTCCCCGACCTGTTCTAAATGGAGTATTCCCTTCAACTCTTAAACCAGTGGTATCTTGGTGTCTCAGCCAAGCAGACAGTTCTGCTGGGGTGTGTGTTCCTGCAGGTCTGCACTCGTTGCCAGTCTCCATCCTTAGTGTGACAGCAGTGAGAAATAGCGTTCATTCAACCAGCAGAATAACTTAACCAAAACAAAGTGAATAGTAATAGACCAACTCTCTGACACTGTCAAACATAGTCCAAATGGCTATGAGAATTTTACACATTTTTCTTGAAAGAATAACTTTTTTTCACAATCTTTTAACATACACGAAATGCCTAAGCTGTACTTAGGTAGTGAATATTAACAAGATGATCACATTAAAATGTTGAAGACTTCTGTGATCTTGTTTTCAACTTCACAGTTTAGAGAAAGGTCAGCAACTGCTGCCAACCGCCCACATCTCTTTGTGATTAAAAGATTTTGTAAATTTTAAGACTTTCACCTGATTTTTATTTACATTGTGTTGCCTCAAGCTATATTATATGATGAAGAAATCATTGCGAGTTAGCTTGGATTTAATGAGCTCCTTGACTTGCATTTGAGATACCTCACCAAACTGTTACAATTTCTTTGATTTACAGAGATCAAACATGTTACTTTCTTATCTTTCTTTTTTCTTTTTTTTTTTTCTTGTTACTCACTGATGTAGACTATAACTTTGCAGTAAGTCAAACTGAAAGTCAAACTCAAACTGATTTCTGGTCGTACACTATTATTACACCACTTCATCAGTACCAGAATTTCTTTATCAGGTAAATTGTAACTCCACACAGGATTTTATTTTATTTTGAATGTGCCTTTATAGGGTTGCCTTTTGTAGCTGATCTAAATCCCCGCCTTGGGTGCCCAGAGAAAAGAACAATACCTTTTGTAATGAAAGAAATATTGCAAGTCACATTCTGTTTCCTAACAAACAATAAATAATTTTTAGTATAATGTAGCAGTTTTTAAGAAGAATTATTTGCTAAGTGTTTTAGTCTTGACAGTTTTGGGAATCAACAACAAACGAATTCTTTTTGAAATAGCTTTAGATATTACTTCACTGCAAGATATGATTTTCTGCTTAAAATCCTTGTATTCTGTCTGATCCTTGATTATCTTTCGCTATTGCAAGATATAACTCTTTGTATCAGTGTCTAATATTGAGAACTATGGATTATATTGTATCTTCCATAATAAATATTTTTATTTTTAATTCTAAGAGTAGTTTCTGTCAAGAATTTCTTCTGACTGAAGTCTGCTTATGGTGCTCAATACAATTGGAGTCTTTTACCCACAACTTCACTGAAGTCCAGTTAATTATGCAGTTTTGGAAACAAGTCACATTAAGGGCAGTTTAATTTGCAGCAAGTCCTTTGTGACTTTTGCATGCTTTTAGTTCTGATCCTTTCCTTGGTAAAACGATGAGAAGTAGTGCAGTTATTTCACAGATCACAGAATTTCTCATACTTCTGGATATTTTCTGTAGAAACTTGCATACCCTACATAAGTTACGAGGACAAGTGTGAGTTTATGAAGCACAAATAATAATGATACCCAGAAAGTTTCAGGGTAGTGTTGATAATCTTCTTCTTGAAGTAATTAAACAAGTACTAAGATTCTGTGTAGTTTTTAGACCAAAACATAAACAGATTCATTAATTCTTTAACGCCTGGCACAGGAAAAGAAATGGTTTGGGTTGTACATTCTAGAACACATAAACTTGTATGTCTGCAGGTTTTTTAGTCACAAGAAAAGACACTGACTCTGTGAGATGGTATAATGTGACATGGGCTTCTGTTAAGGCAGTGCATTTCGGAATGACTGCCATTCCTTATTCATGAACAAATACACTTTGTACAACAAAGTAACTTGTGAAGAGTATTGGCCAGGTCTGTTGCTGTATTTTCAAGGTAACATCAGGGATTACCTAAGACATCCACTGATGTCTTAACATAGGGCTCGAAATGTGCTTTAACCTGGCCCAAGATATTCTTATTGCTCTTTAAGAAAAAAAAAAAAAAAACAAGAAAAACAAAAAACCAAAAGCCACCACATTCTTGTGCTCATCACCTGCTTTATACAGGAGATCTGCTACTTTCAGATCTCACCTGCTAAGAGTTTACTGCTGGGTAGCTGATGCACACTCCCAGCATGGGGCAGCTTTTTTGCTCTCTGGATAAAAGACAGTTTTGCAGATACTGCAGAGTTGATGCAGGCAGGGCAGGAGTGAGGGTAGAAGCTGTCAGGCCTCACAGTGGGCAGAAAGGACTGCAGTGGTATGAGAGATGTCTGGGGAGACGAAAAGCAGTAATTTTGTGGGGCTGTGGGAGGCTATAGAGTTATAGTTAATATTCAGGTGTTGACTGTATTTTTATATGCTGAATGTGAGTCTAGAAAGTTTCTGCACATTTTCATGGGATAATAGTGATGTCCTTCCTTACAGAACAGGTCAGTCCTTTTAAATTGCCCTATGTGTCTGTCAGCCTGAAAAGTGTTTCATGCCTTTTATAGCAGAAAAATTCAAATAACTACACTTCAGGCTTATTCACACATTTGCTTTTTGCTTCTAGTACCTGTAAATAACAGAGTATATCTTCCTCCATGCCCTCCTCCCTCCCCCAAAAAAGTTTGCTTTCTGATTGCTTTTACCCTCTTCAAGGGAAACAAAGATCTGCCACTGTCTGTTCTTGAGCAGAACAATTCAAACCAAATATTTCAATGAAGAAATAAACTGTCATTTCCTACAGGATTTTGGATGTTGCCTTTTATTCGTGAGATGTCACTCTTGATTACATGCATATAGAATTTTACTATGAAGTTATTTCAATAGTTATATTTTCTTAATTTTTTTCTGAGATGCTTCATTGGCATTTTACCTCCATTCAAGAGGTTTGGAAAGGTCTTGCTCAAGACAAAAAATTTCAGTACTTTGGGGAATAGTGCTGCAACCTCAACTATTCCTCCCAAGATTACTTCTGTAATCTTCTTGTGAGAAATTCAGAGCTAAAATGAGTGGTGTTTGTCAGGCCAGTTTGGATTTTCAGCTTAATAACATGAGTTCTGATGAAAAAGGAAGTCTTGTAACCCCAGGTGCTTCAGTTCTGGTAGCATGCAGTGATGGTATTTAAATAGACTGAGGGGAGAGGGTTTTAGCTCCTGTAAACAAATGATTTTTTCTATAATGGCAGAGTTTACTTTGAAAAAAAAGCCCCAAAGGTGGTTGATTTATTCTCATTTACTCTAATGATAGAAGAATGATGGAAAGAATATTAAAACATCCTCAGAAAAGCAAGTTACCTCTTTACCATGCTTAAGTATCTGACTCTGAACAATGTTTAAAAGCCATGCAAGCTACATAATGAAATACTTGGAAGTATTTTTGTTTGTAGCTAAAGGAATACTGAGAAAATACCCGGGAGATATGGTGTGTTGGCAGCATTAATACATTTTCGGTACTTGAGGTGTTGCAGTATCCTTCTTATTCAGCTGTTGGACGAGGAAAATTGGCTTTGACATACACATTTAAAAGAAAAACAAGTGGATCTTCTGAAAACCATGAAACCTTTCAAAGCTTTCTTTGTCCAGTGTAGGTGTTAAGCAAAAACTCTGAAGGATAGTTTAATTTTAAGATGAAATTTGCGTGTGGATTTTTCTGTCATGGAGCTCTTTATGCGTATGTGGCTTCTGTTCTGCATCTGCATGAGGAAATTGGGCATTTAGAGTCTCTGCTAGACTGAGAGACTATCAGCACTCATAGACTAGTGGATTTACTTGTGTTACCTGAATTGGCATCCTTGTAGGCCTGTTCTGTGCATCACCTCTTGTCATGAGAGGCCTGAGTGGGAATCAGCAGAGAGAAGCTGGGAATCAATCACCCATCTACCCTGCCCTGTCTTACGCCTTCTCTGAGGATGGCTATCATAGACACTGGGATTTTGGCTGCAGATCTTTCTTTCAAGCTGCTTTGTTTTCTGAGACTGTCTTTGGCATTCAGTGAGTGCAGGAGCAGCAGCAGAAGGGCTGTGTTAGCACAAAGAAATAAGGAAGTTTTTCTGGGCTTTGTTAAAGGAGATCCTTTTAAAGCTTTTAATTTTACCTTCCCTGTGTTTTTTCCCCTAAATACTCTTTCAGAGCTTTAATGGAGTAATTAACGGTGTTTTGACATTCACTTGAGGTCTAGATCCAAGGGAGTTAAGCTTGCCTGAACACTCAAAGCCAAAAATATCTGGCATTTAACTTGCACTTATATTAAAATCACCAGTGCATTTGAATCATCATGTTTTATATTACCAGATGAGAATAAAATTTGTCTACTTTGGTAAATAGCAATAAAAATAAATCTTTTCTACTAGAGGCTGTTGTATCATTAATTTTTTTTATTTTTAAATCTTTTTTAAAGAGAGATTCCATGTCTTCAGGTAGGTGAACACAAAACAAATCATTTTTACAACCACATTTCCAGACTGATGATTAAGTTTATTAATGTGTCTGCTAGCTTCTATGTGCATTTGAATGAACCCCTGTGAGCAAGCTGAATAAGATAATGACCCTTAGCATGAATTTGTCACCTGTTCTTCTTATGATATGATAGTATTCTATATTTTCTCTTTATCAATTTGAAATAAAGAAGTTTTTCACTTGTTTCTTTGCATCATTTTTCATCCTGAGGTGTCTTCAACAGCCAGTGTGAGGCCGCTCCTGTGGAAAAGCCACAGGAAAAGAATGACCCTGTTTCTTTATCTCTGTGGTTCACTGGTTGTGAATTTTTTTTTCTGAAGCTTAGCTGCTTTTTTCCCCTAGTTTTGAAGTTTTTGAGGGAGAACCCTGTTAACTTTTCCTTCTTCAGAGGAAGTTTCTTTGCAACTGGCTGCCAGGTTGCAAAGGCAGGTTGGTCCTTAGGGGTTCCTGCACCCCAGTCGCTCCAGAGGCAAATGTGCAGGTGAATATGGAAATGACTTGTCTCTTTTTCTCTCTCTCTAAGTGTATATATATGTATATATATATATATATGATATATATGGTTTTGCCTGTAAACTGAACATCAGGCAGAACTTCTTTATGTTGAGGGTGGCAGAGCATTGGAAAAGGCTGCTCAGGGAGGTTCCATCTGGATGCTTTAGGTTTGCCCCTGTGTTGGCAGGGAAGTTTGATGAGATGGTTTTCAGAGGTCCCCTCCAACCCTTCCTGTTCTGTGATTCTGTGATATTTTAAATAGAAATGTTATAGCACCTCCATAATAAAGAGGGACTGCCCTATGCAAGAGTAATTGTTTATGTAAAATGGCTGAGAAATCTGCAGCTCTCTTTGAATGAGCTATGATTTTCGTGTTTATTTTTTTGTCCTCTAGGAAGGTATTTTTGTGCCTGTCCTAAAAATGAGAGAACTCTCGGGACACCTTTTGGGCTGTCTCCTCTGCTGAGGCTGTCCTGATCTCTAGGATCTAATCTCTCAATCTCTCAGCTTTCAGGCTGTCCATCCCAGATACCTTCTCACTTTGAAAGAGGATTGATTCTCATCAGAAGAACCATCATGCAGGGAGATGCTGCTTGTCCTTTCATTTATTCCCATGCTTTATATTACAAGCCTCAAAGACAGTTGTTCAGATTCAGTCTAGTGTCTGTGCTGAAGCTGTCTGATTTGTTATTAGATGTTCATAATTTCAAACTTCAGAAATATTTACAAGGAAGTGCCTGTTTCTCTCTCTAGATCTTCCATAGGTTGGTGAATCATCTTCGTTTTATTGCTATAGGTATTATATAAAAATTCTCAGGCCAACTAAAATAATGTTGGTCAGTAACATGAGTAGAGATTAAAATAAAAATGTAACCCTCAGACTAAAAGTTTACAGCTTACTGGGAAAAAGTAAGAGGAGAGTAAAAATAGGATTCGTCTGTACTTTTTCATCATGGGAATCTGTTTCTTGAGATAATGGATAAATAAGTTGACTTCCAGACATTTTAGCTATAAACAGGAAAAATCTGAAATAAAATTGAGGCTACATATTTAGTAGAAATGTCAGTTTCCAGCTGATGTTTAAAGGAGGTGTTGTATGGTAAACACTGGTGCTATGTCACGAGAAATATTCCTTTCCAAATGATGTAAGGGAAAAGTCATTCCCTGTATCACTTCTGAATAAGCTGTCTTCCTAACTGGTCATG
The DNA here is from genome assembly GCA_034509425.1 of Eopsaltria australis. NCBI lineage: Eukaryota > Metazoa > Chordata > Aves > Passeriformes > Petroicidae > Eopsaltria > Eopsaltria australis. The sequence continues at coordinate 166,592 of JAVTVJ010001570.1, forward strand.
CAGTGCCAAGGCTTATTTAACGTGGAAGCACTGAACTTCCTGTAAATGAGGGAAAATAGTACTGAACCATGCCTGAGAGAGCCTCCAAGGTATACACAGAGCTCCTGAGCTTCCTGGAGAAGCTTTGTTTTATTCCTAGGAGCGCTATAGACGCGTGTTCCAGTCAATCTGGCACAGTCTTCTCACTGTACTGTGTCTTTTCTCTGGAGACAGCAGAATCTTGCCTGAAACATCTGTGCCTCCTTTGGGAAACTTTTCTGAATGAGACTTCATTTTTACCTTACTGGAGCAACTATTTTGCCTTAAAGATAGATGGGTAGCAGACTTTCTGTAACTGGTGTTTTCACATATGTTTAATGTTAGCAATTTCCATGTTTCCAGGAGAACAGAAGCTGGAAGTTTGTAACTTCTGGCAGCAGGAGAAAGACTCCGTCTCCCTGCAGTTGTTAATCTAGAGAACTGGTTCAGGACCCTGGCTGCAGAAGTGGATGAGTGAGTTCTGTTGTGGGAAGAGTATGTGTTGGACACCTCAGGTCGTGGGGGTGGGACCAGAAGAAAGATAAAGAGAAGTGCTTTTTATTAACTTCACCCTGTCCTGGATAAAGGCACCCATCTGCTGGCCAAACTTGCCCAACTTGCTTCTAGCCTGGATGTGTGATGGTACAAAGATAGCTGGGGCCCTTCTAGCCTTCCAGCTACTGCCCCTTAATCTGTGCAAGCACCAGAGACACGAGCTTGACATGAAAGGCTCTGACAACAAAGGTGGCCCAGGATGACACACTCAATGTGACAAGAAAGCAAAGATGTGATTGTGGACAGGATTGCTAACTTAACGTGGAGGATTTTAAGATAGATTGTTAGACTGAAAAGCCTTAAACCATGGTGTTTTGAACCTCACTCCATAGATCAGAACCTTCATAGATAGGGCAGTCAAATTCTCGTGGTGCAACACAAGTCTGAAGTTTGCCTTGTTAACCTCTGCATTAAATCTATTCTTCAGTCCTTACGCAACTATTTAGGATCTTTAAATCTGTCGATAGGTATCTATACATCACACCACTACTGATTCCTAGAAAGGGGTGGAAATACAAAATGTTATTCAGGTTAAGCTATAGAATGGAACAGAAAGGGAGAAAATTGGATTCCATTTCTGTTATCTTCTAATTTCTCCACATCATATTTACAGAAAGTTATCAGCTTGAATTCTATCTAGTTAAGTTAGCAATATTTAATTATTTGGAAAAAATACTGACATGACATTCAAGGTGCTTTTGCTTACTTCATGCAATTCTCATTAACACTTACTGCCCTAATTTCATATATTCCCTTTGGTTTCGGCACTCCAAAGAAATTCTTACCAGTGATTAATAAGGCAAGAAAACATTCTGCATGGTATTTTTGGAGAGTGAGTAGGGTTAGCAGAAGAAGAGGGGATTTCCTTATGAAGCAAGGATGACTTCAGGAAAATAGAAAACACTGTGAGCCACTTTAGGACATACATATGCATATACCAACAAGGTTTGCATGCTAATCTTTTGGTTGTCTTGGATATGGTAATCTCTGTGCAGGTGGTGGGAGAGGAGGAGGGTGGAAGACTTTTTCTGAGGGGGATCAGGACATGAGTCATAACTCATTTAAGTCCCATCACTTCCTGCCTGGGGTGGGTGTGGGAGGGTATTCCCTAGGCAGAACCTGAAACTAAGTTGTATTTAAGGTGACAGCCAGTATCTATTTCAGCAGGGTCCGGGGGAAGGTGAGAGAGAGAATAAAAACGCCCATTTCTTTGATCATCTTACTCACCAGAGATTACCAGTGCAGCTGGGACTTCCACAGTATTCATGGTAGGCGTACAGATAACTGCCTAAGCACTTTAAATAACTCTGGAGGCTTTTCTGTCTCTCCATTGATTACCTAGGGACCCTACATTTCTGACTTAAAAGATACTTACTTTATTTAGATAGTTCAATAGGCTCTGTAAATAGCTCTGAAGCTTTTTGCCCTGCCTAGCTGTACAAAGAACACCCATACAAATAAGAAGACAAAGACTTGAGAGAAAAAAAAAGTAAAAGTTAAGCTATTTTGTGTGTGGATATTCATAACTTTGTGGTGGCAAAGTTGGGGTGGAAGGCATTTTCATAGTTAGCAACAAATGAAGAGTTTGACCTTTACAGTGTGGAGGACAGCACTCTGATGAGCGTGAAAAATCTTCTTGATAGTATCCCTGAACTCCAATATGCAGATGTGAAAACCAAGATACAGTTAGATAAAAAATTTTTACAGTATGGCATATTACAGACTTTTTTTTTTCATTTCTATTAATAAAAAAAAAATGATGCTTTGTATCCATGTCCTGGATTTATCTGTAGGATGTATTCTTAGTATTTAATGTGACTAAATCTGTAAATACCAAGAGCCTGTCATTATTATCATTCCTTCTGTCACAGCATAATGTGCATAATGTGCTTCCCTTGTGTTTTCATTGTGTCTAGCAGTGGTGGACAAACATTGTAGTTTCAACCAGTAAGAAGTGCAGACCTGGGTTTTTTCACCTGATATGTTGCGTTGCAAATGCCAAAAGAGAGGCAGAAAATTCAGTTGTTTGCAGTGTCACTTCTGACCTGTGATGACATCTTTTTTGTCCTCTATAATCCCCTACTGATTCATAATTTGAATCCTAATGTGATTCTAACCGTATCTAATTCTGCAGTTTAATATTTATATTAGTTACTTTAAAACAGTGCTGCTCTAGACACCCAGTCATGGTGTGACTCCTCATCACCCCATGACACTTCTTTCTGAATGGCAAACTGTCCTAAATACCCAAGTCTGAGTAGCAGTGTTTTTATGGTGCAATCTTAGGATTTTCAAATGAGGTTTTGGATAAAGGTTTCTTATGTTTTCCTTTTGATTGGTTCCTAGTAAGTGTTGTTTCTATTTGGTTCACTCTGTTTAGGGAAAGTATTGCATATTTATTGAATATATTGTGTCCTGGAAAAGGCAGTGTAAGGGAAATCTCTGACTTCACAGATTAAATGAAAATGTTTTGTCTACTCTAATGTTGCTTGAGCTGCAGGGAACTCCGGGAGGATCTCACAAAACTGCATGGGCAGAAGTGTAACAGATGTGATTTCATGTAGATCTAATGGAGCTAAGTTAAGGTGACATGTCAGAGGAGAAATAAACCAGTTCATGTCCAGAAGATGCTGCACTGAGCACAGGCAGTTACAACTCAGGAAGACAGTTTGGTTTCCCTGTGGTGAAATCATTAGTTCTTTGTACAACAGTGCTGTATATAACTTTCTTATGCCCTTACATTCAGTACTATGTGCAGCTTTTGTCTCCCTCTCTGAAGGATTATGGGGAGGTCAGTGTGGACTAGAGGGTGGCACTGAAAATCATGGAACAGCAACCTTTTGCAGAGAGACTGAAAGGGCTGAAACTCTTCAGTCTGCAGCTGAGAAGATTGGCAGGGAGGAGTATGGTTGAAGTTTACAAAGTTATGAAGGTAGAGGGTAAGGTGAATGAGTACCTTCACTTGAATACTGCCACACCACCACAAACTGAGACACTCAAGGCAACTTGTAGGAGATTGAAAATGGAAGCAATGCTTCTGTATCTGACTTTTGGAAAACTTCCCAAACCTTTTGTCATGGGGAGTGATGAGGGCAGAGGTTCAAAAAGGTTTGGACAAGTTGCTGGAGAGCAGGTCCATAATTTGGCATTAACAGGACTTTGCCTGGGTGTACCTTACAACATGCCACTCATTTCCTCAGGCTCCATAACTGTCATTAGAGATATTTGCTTTGGAGAACAGCCAGGCCTCAGCATTTTACCCTAATAATCTCTTCTGCTGTCCCTGTCACACCCACAATTCTGGTCTATATGGACCAAATTCACAGGGAGTTTAATATTGTAATTTTCTTTTTCAAATTTTTTTTTGTTTGGATTTTTTTCCCCCTTTCAGAACCTGCTGGTAGTAATGTCCAAGTATTGAAATGATTCCAAGGCTAAGTAAGGAGTCTGTAATACCTACAGAAATGCTAACTAAGGACAAGCCATTGTGTCTAAGTACATGCTGTTTGATTTTTCTCTCCTTGTTTCATAAACAGACTGAATAAATAAATACTTAAAATATCTGTATCTAGGTCAGAGTATCTTTATCATTAAATGCCCACGTTGCATAATTAACAGCTTCTGTGAACCAAATAAAGCATCAACTTTTATCTTTGCATTAAGTCAGAGTTAAAACTAGTAGCAGACTTAGTATGGAGGTAGTGAATTTCTTTGTAAATATGAAGTCTTAGCAGACTTTCTTCAAATGGTGTTATCCCAATATCTGGGCAAAATAGTGATATGTGTGCACTATTGAATTCTGTTTATTTTTTTACGTACTACTTGTCCAGATTTTTTCAAGACAAGAAACAGATCTGAACTCTTGGAATTTAGGTTATCAGAACACCAACTGTACTATAAAATAAAAAATATAAAATGTTTTATTTGGGCAGTTGAGGCAGATCAATTATATGGCTGTGTTGTGGAAAGGACCATGCCTATAAATTAGTGAAAAACCTGGTTGGGAAGCTCTAGTTTCTTCTAGGGTCTGTTCAAATCCAAATAGACCAACAAAAACCTCAATCTTAACTGTACAAAGGCATTTGCATTACTTTTGCAAGTGTCCTGTTCACAAATATCTGTTCAACTCTGTAGATCAAAATATGCAATACAATATTGAAGACTACATTTTAATTTGGTCTAGAATAAATTTTGAACTGCTAATTTATTTTTTAGTTTTCTTTAGTAATGGTAATATGAAGTAAAACCTCTATGTTGCTTGTGACATACCATGAATGCTAAGGTTGTCTGGCAAGGTTAATCAAGTTGTTGTTAATAAAAGGTTTTTCACTACTTGCAGTTTCTCTGAAAGGTTAATAGCAGTCAAGTAGGAAAAATGACTGATAGGGAAGCAGTCACTGACTGAAATTGCATTGTACAGCTGCATATCATGGTATTAAATAAACTCTGTCTTGATAGAGATTTCCTCATTAATACATGGTGTGTATTTAATTCTTCAAAAGTCTTACAATTTACAGTATTGGCAATGTACAGTGAAAGTTTAATCTATGTGCATGTGCTGAGTGGGGTGGATTTATGTTAGCTCTTCCCATTGCATGTATGGTGACTAGCTTGAATATTGTATCTACTTCCTTTCCTGTTTATTTTCAAGTCTTATTGTAGGTTTTACTTGTGATTTTGGTATTGGAAGTCCCTGAATAAAATGAATCATGAGAGACATTTTAACCAGTGCTGAAAACTCAAAACCGCATAGACTTTATTTTCCAAACTTGAATGTAAGGAAAGGCAGTATTAAATTCTCAGCTTTGATTATTTTGGAAACTGCCAAAATGTCCAACCAGTGGTTGATTTTTAAAAAAAAAGTCTGTATTTTAAAATTGTATGGTTTTCAGTGTTGTTTTTGGCAAATTAAAATTCATTTAATTAATTAATCATTACTCTAGATTGTGGCTTGGTTTTAATATTTTATGTTAAGCAAATTTTACAAATCAGTATATAAAAAGTGTACTTTATGAGTACAAGCAATTAGTATAACTGATACCTTACAAATCAATATTGAAATCAAATAAGCAGGTTCAGGACTTCATAAAAATATTTCAGAGAACAAAATCTCTCACTATCTGAGATTGTACATTATTTTTTTATGCTTTTTATGTAGTACCAAGCTTGTAGAAAAATTCTAAGTGAGGTCCTGTATGTCATGTACACATTGAAGGTACTCAGGCACAGTTTTTGAAAACATTGATTTAATTGGATTTTTTTTTTATTCAGCTGAAGCCAGTGTAGAGTATTTGACTGTTGACTGGCCTTGCTGTTTACCTGCATTATTACTTGTGTTTAACAGAATTGACACACTACAGAGAGTGATATGCTAATTGCTTTCTCTGTTCCTCTAAAGACCTTCCATCCTAATTTCAATCTTTATATGATTATAAAATTGCTATTTACCCTCCCCTCAAAAAAAACTGATAAAAACATTAGCAGTCAGTAAGACTTTTTACTAAAACTAAATCTGCAGATGTTTGAGCTTTTTGTGGGCACTGTGTTGCCAGAAAACTGAGTGATCAGCTTGGCCAGTTGTCTGAGAGGCAATCTTGTGCTCTACTAGAGCAAAATCAATACAAAAAGCCTGTGAGGCCTGATGGTGCATTGGGAGAAGTTGTTTGAACACCTAATGTGGGTTTTGGACCTGTGCAGCTTTTAGAAGTCTACTTGCTACCAACAAATTGAAAATAGAAATGGTTTTAGTGGTTGCTGAGTTTATCTTTTTTTTATAAAATTTGCTGAAAACATGTCTACTGCATTCTACAAGAGAAATAATTTCAAAAGTAGGTACCTTTTCTCCCTCTTTAACTGTTAAGATTTTCTGTCTCTTGACATCCGCTCCCTTATGTTTCACTTGGTTTTTTGTTGCACATATTCTAAAACAAAATTCTACGTATATTTGCCACAGCTAGTGATTTTTGAGGAAGTTGTGTGTGTTGACTGAAAAAAGGAATAGGTTGGGAAGAGCAGGATTTAGGAAATGAGTTTTTAAAATTTGTTATTTGCAGAGTTCTGTGAGAAATCCACAGGATTTCACTATCACAGTCTGGGTCATCTGTCAGCATAGCCATTTGTGTGATACATGATAGGGATTTCAGAGCACACAGAGAATATGAGAGGTTTAAAATATCATTTTATTGATCTCTTTTATGAATCTTAATTAATCCTCCATATAATATATGGGCAAGGAAGAGAAAATATCTTAAAAGATCTTTTAAACTAAAGCTAAATGGTACAGCCTCTTCTGAAACAGAGTGATGACATTTTCTTTACTTTTACAGCTGTCTCTTCCTTGCTGTGAAACAGGAGGCAGGAGGTTTATCAAAAGGTCCAGCAGTAGCTTAAGAAAGCTCCACACATCCTGCCCTTTAATTAAATCTCCTTTTTACCGCCTATATGAAGTGGAAGCAATTTATTTCCATCATAGTCCTATCCTTCAGAAGCTAAGTCCTGTTGAATTCATGTCCAAAAGTGATTGCAGTCATGAGCTGGGTTTGGCTGCTCTGTTTTGGCCTGACTTGAAATTTGTTGATCCTTGCACTTTCCCATTTTTAGTTATTAATCTTGTTTCACAAACTTGGGAAACTTCAGGAGTCTCCGCAGGCTGTTTGTGTTCAGTGGCTCCTTGGGGCTGCAGACACCTTTAATCTCTTCCCAGGCAGCTCCTTTCAAGTAACTCCACCTCTGTAAAGATAAGCACGGGAACAAATCCTGCGGGCCTGAGAGGCACCACGTCTGTCTGAAGCAAAACTCCTTTTTTTAGAGGCTGAGATAAGAGTAACAAGGACAATGATCTGAAAACTGCCAGCATTTGCATCCACTACACCCATTACCTGCCTGCTGCTTTCTTGATTGACCACCAGAGTTGAGCCCTGGGACTTCTCTATCCTCTTCCAGCCTTGCTCCTGCATGCCATTAGTTGTTTCCAGAAAGCCATTTTTTTCATGATTGTATTATCTTGACAATTTAGATCCAAGTCCTTTATTCCATTTATGTTTATGTTGAAAATTTTTGCCTTGTCTGTCTGGCAGTAGTCAGGGATGGGCCCTGCAGGTTACCTCATAGGGGCATCTGCAAACCTTTCAGCTCAGCAGGGCTCAGACTTGGTGTGGCAAAAGGTAGCTATAAAGGAAAAATAAGCATTGCTGTCACAGAGTGAAAAAATACTTTGGATTTCATGTTGCAGAAAGAAGAGCAAGTACCATATGTGTACCATCATTTTAGTCATTAAATGTAGGGAAATTTATAATGCTATGTGCATATATATGTAATTTCATGTGGCTGTTACTGTGAATTAGAAAGCTGTGGGGAAGCTAACACAGCATTAATAAAATAGTCGCGTGGAGGAACTATCAGTTTGAGCATTGTGAATGTAAAGAACAATAACTTGCAGCAGTTCTGTATTCCTTATATACGAGCTGGTCTCATTTCTTGGGTATCTGATTTCATTTGTGCGTAATGTAGATGAGAGCCAGGGACTTTAGCACAGCACCTTCTGGCAGCGTTAGTACCTTTTTTACTTTAAGTTGCACCTTAACCAGGTATTTTTCCAGTGTACAATTTTACTTTTGGCATTTGCAAAATGCACTGCTGCATTACAGCCTTGTAAATAATTTATAAACTGCAAAAAATATTTAAATAGGAATCACAAAGTATGCCATCTTTTTCCAACCAGTTAAAATGTAGAAACATTCATTAATTGAGATGTACTTCTGTTCTGTGCTGCTTAAGCATACAAATTAAACAACAGTTTGTCAAGCAAGATAGCATGATATTTCTGAATAGTTATTTTTATCTCTGTTAGGTTTACAGTCTTTCTTAAATGAGCAGACAAACTGAGGAGCATTGACTTCATGCAGATTCAAGACAGAGGGCAGCACAACCTGAAGATGTGTCTGAATGCAGACTTCGATTTAGCCTCTGGTAGTGGCTGTTTGTAGCTTGACTACTGCAAAAGTAGTTTTTCAAAGGTTCATAATGTGACCAGAGTTGAGCTGATTTTCACAGTTGGGGTCCTGCTAAATGTCAGATCCTTACTTCAAAGTAAGATACTGCTTGAACTCTTTGACAAGATGGTCAGCACTTATTGTGGATCAAGCAGTGTATTGTCTATTGTCTACCCTGGTCTCTTCAGAAGCAAGGGAGTGTTTTGGCTGAAATTGTTAAAGCAGAAATTTGGAGTAGAAAACTTCAGTCTGTCTTTCAGAAATGGACACGTATGTAAGCAACTGAAATCCTCTTAGTAAGAATTGTTACGCAACTTGCACTTTGAGGATGCTCCCACACCATCTCCAAAGCTGACTGCCCTTTTCAGAGTGAGAAAAAATAAAGGCAACTTCAAGCATTAAGGAGTAAAAACATTTTGAATTAATAGCTTGATGTCTGATGGTGGTAGGTTTATTTTAGAAAGTTGTTTTAATGTAACATCACATTGGGGATAAAAAGAGATTATGATCTGTCACTTTTTTTTTAAACATAAAGTAACTTTTTATTCACCCAAGTGTAGTCACTCATAAGTACTGGTTTTTCTGATGAAGCTTTAAAAATCATAATCATCTTTGCAGAAAGAAAACCTGCTTTTGCTCAGTTAGGAATGACCCTACTGAATTACCTAGCCCTCAAAAGGGGAGTCAGTGTCTTAGCCTAGGTTTTACAAGTTGTTCGCACTGTACATGTGGCATTTAGGGGAAACACTGGTTTATTTGGTCAGGACTTCTTATGTATCTGATATACTGAAAACAGGTCTCTGGTGCCTGTAGAATATTCTTTGGTGAGGTCCCCTGCTGCTAAAATACAAACTGGTTATTTGAGGTTTAAGTGTCATGGGAAGCATCTCTGGTGTTGGTGCAATCAGTGAGTAGCTGTGGTATGGTACAATTACTGTTGCAGCAAACTGAAAAGTTTTTTGTTAAATGAAATTTCTATGTACCCTGTTTTTCAATAATCTTGAATGCTGTAATTTTTCAGAAACATGACTTTATATTTAAGAGTGGGAAGCATTATGTGTGATGCCCATGTAAATGTGAATTATTCTTAAAAACCAAACAAAACCTTCTTTACAAAACCTCTCTTTTAAGTCCTTTCTAATTAGTGGCTTCTTTTAACTAAATTTCAGTTGCAATACTGTACCTGTTCTGCACTGTCACGTTTATATTAATTTCTATGCAGTGTCATAGGCTTTTCTAGTTTTTATTTAACGGTTTGAAAATTACTGCAATGGTTGTCATAACTTGATATTCACAGGTATCTTGGGTATGGATTTGATCCTCAAATGAGGAATTAAGGAAACGGGTACACTTGATGTTAATGATTGTCACTTGTCCCCACTCATGTGGTGGGTTCTATCAAATGTTTCCCTATGTAAAAAAAGTTGACACACCTTAAAAATTCCAAATGCCACTTATATTTCCAGAATTTTCTGAGTATTTCTGCCATTTTCACTTCATATTCAGTAGATAAATAAATTACGATTGCGTACACATTCATAATCACTTAAGTGCATTGCTTGTGAAGTTGTTTTTTCATGTATTTTTTTGAGTTTAGAATAAAAACAGGTAGAATGACTTTGCATGGAATGAGATACCAAGTTTACCATTTTTCTTATTATTACTTCATTTTGCATACTGCAAAAATAATAATATCGACAGCTTTACTTCCTACTGGGACAGATGTGAATGACCTACCAGTCATTATTACCTTGGCTCTTGTCTGTAAGTAAAGCAACCTTGTTTGCTTTTCACCTCTTCAGATTCTTTCCATACTTTGCAAATCATTACATACAAACAGCAAATCCATTGGAATGTATAAATATTTTGGGAAGAAGGCTGAAGTTTTAAAATAAATAAGTAGGGAAATCACATTTTTAAGTACTCAAGTACATAGAGGTGATGGAAAGCAATGCAGACTTAAGAAAAAAATGCTGACATTTTCAGAACTAGGTCACATATTCATTAACTTGAATGATCATTTATTTTTTAAAGGAAAAATAGCTAAATATCAGTCTAAGTAAAATCTCTTACTTCTTCAAACACGTTAATAATGGAGGCAGTCATTTAAGTTGTGTATTGCCACAGGAAAAGGTTTTAGCTTTATGTCACTCTCCTACACCCTCGTTTTTGCAGAAATCAAAATTCAGTCATTGAAATTACCTTCAAGCAGATATTTTTCAAGCAATTGCCCGTCATGGAATATATTATTAAAATAATTTTGACCTTCTCGTAGTTGAAAAAGGAAAACAAAATTGTTTTTTATATTGGATAGGCTTTCATACTGATGCCTTTTTTCTGGTCTTAGGAAATAAAGGCTCAGACACAGTGAAAGGGTTGGGGGTTGTTTACCTCGGTATTTTAATAGGATCTCGTTCGATGGCTTCTGCTGTCCAGGTAGAACGCGTCGCAAAAGCCCCGTCCCCCCAGTCGAGGATACAATTAAAGACTCTACACATTAGCATATCTACCAGGAGGGCCCAATAAGGGGCCTGGGTGGGCTAACTTCTGGTTTACAAAATCTATTCTACTATGAGACCTTGAGGGCTCACGAAAACAGAGTGTTTGGTCTTCTAACTCTACGTGGTTTCAGGGGTGTTTAGTCTAGCGGCCTACTAAACACCATGAAACCAGGCTAAACTACCACCTAAAGCATCACAAGTATGCATGCTAATACTTGTGAATATAGGGAACAGGGTACGACATATTCAGGAGAAAAAGCAGAAAAAATCCCTCAGGCATCAATACTGAGAAGACAAAAATAATTTTAAAAGTATGTGGTTATAATACAAAGGAAAATAGAAATATTCTCAGTGACAAGTTCAATAAGCAGTCTCTTCTTTTGAGAAATGGATGAATATGAACTTGGGAATTTTTTTGGAATACTGTAACTGTAACTGTGCTCTGAAAATTCAAAACATTTGCTTTCATGAAGAACAGTCTTGCATTTATGCTCACAGTCAAATTAGGAGCAGATTTATTGACAGGCTTAGTGGGAGAACCCTTCCAGTCTGGAACATGATCCATCTTCTACTCTCCGGTAAAAACTTGAGCTTCTTTCAGGGATGCCATCAGGTTTTGTTCTCTTTCTTTCTGGTAGCCTGGATCAGTTTCTGCAAGGATCTTGTAAGATGCCAGATTGCACAGGTGGCAGATTCCATGTTCTGTTATCACTTCCGTACCTGCAGCGAAACACTTTTCATCCTGTTGCTAAATGTGGTCAGATTTGCATTAAGCATATTGCTCTAATTGACCTGTAAGCACTGCATAGAGGATTTTTAATTGTTTTGTTTTTTTTTTTTTTTTTAATTGGAATGCCTTAATTTTCATGAGTGCTTTGATTCAAGAAGTATGGCTGTAACTGAGGAGCATTGTAAAGGAGGTGGTGTTATGTGTCTGACCTGATGCACTGAGTAGCAGTCTTAGTGAAAAAACACTGAAAAACCTTAGTTTAATGTAATGAATAATTTGTCAAACTAACTGTGTGTTCATTAGCTGGAGTTCTCATTTCATTAAAGAACCAGTTTTTGCCAGTTTGCACCTAGGGACAGAGACAGCCCTCCATAGCACCTCTTTGTCCTTATTTGGCAATTATCCAGGTGAGATGGCAAGATGTGGCTGATCTTTTCCAGATGTGTCACTCTTTTTTCCTCTTAACCAGCTGGGCAGGTCCATGCATTGAGGTGAAGCCCCACTTAACCTCCCCTCCCCTCCCCTCACCTCCCCTCCCCTCCAAAAGTAAACAGGTGAAAAGTGAGTTGGGGAGTCTCATTGCTGTTGAGGCCCAGCTGTTCTGTTGAGGTGAGGAGATGTGTCCTTCCCCTTTACATCCCTGATAGAAGTCAGATGTTTAGTCTCAACTATTCTGTATGTATGGAAATATTGTAAGTTCAGAAATTGGGTATGTCTTTATGTGAGCAGTTGGGTAATACTGGGAGGAAAGAGCTTTGTGAGTGAAATAATACCATTCTTAGAAGGCATAGTCACACAGTTTTCTTCCCTATACCTGTATATGCCTATACAGGAGCTCATGGCACCAAAGAGCAAATTTCCTTGCAAACATTTTCTAGGCCAGTCCATCATTCCAGTGTTCTGCTTCATGGACAAATTATTTTGGCTGCTATTTTATAAAGAAGTAATACCTCTTCTGTATAGCCTGAGTATTAAAAATGCAAGGGAGCACTGGTTATCCTTCAGAAACCCTGACTGCTCTGGCTAACTGGTGGCCACTCTATTTCTTTCATCTTGGTGAGCCTCAAGCTGTGTATTTGCTTAGTGTTTCACTGATTTTAAGAATAAAACTAATTTCTCTTGTTTTTTAGCTACATTGCTTGCTATAAACTGTAGTGCGTTTCTCACAATTGGGTTTATTTTTGTTCTCTATCCAAGCTGGATAATGGAGATGAGCAAGCAGCCCAGATAAGACGTGAACTAGATGGACGACTACAACTGGCTGAACAAATGGCAAGGGTAAGTGTTTGCTTTCTTGTACCAAAAACATATCTTCATCTGAGATTGAGTGGAATGATCCATAATGTGTGTGTCCTGTTTCTGATTCTAAAATTAAGCAGAAGGTTGTTTGAAAACAATCTGGCAGGTGCATTTCTTTCTGCTCTGAAGAATGTCTGTCAGCTGGGGTGGGGAGAAAGCAAAACCTGATTTTGGAAAGTCGTATCCTGTATGATCCAACATTTCCTTCAACAGCAAGTCCAATTTTTCTCATTTTTTACATTGGATGGAAAAAGCATCTTAACAAGAGGAAAGATATTTTAACAACACACAGTAACAGTCTGTTTTATATGTCTTCTGTGTCAGCATATTATTATTTGAAAGATCCTCACAGGATATAGTACTGAAACACAGGATATAGTCTGAAAAACACTACTAAGAGTTTGGGGTTTTTGCTAGACAGACCTGAACCTTGGCCTGTGTTTTGAGTCTCTAACTATAAATTACTTGTTTTTATTTTTAGGGCTTTTTTAATATGTAATTTACTGGCTCTGTCATGCTGTGATAAGCCAGTCCACATGACTTGCTGCAGAAATTTTTGGTCACAGTCAACTTGCTTGGTCTTTGTTATTGAAATAAAATCAACTGTAAAGGCTTTAATGTAGAACATTTTATGTTTTGCCTTATAGTACATAATGATAAAAACTGTCTGGTTTAGGAGCAAGGTGCCTGTCTTTGAAGATTATACATTGGGATTGGTGTTTGTTTTGCATTTATATGTAAAACATATATTTTAGAATAATTTGCATTTTTGTGTAATCTTAAATGACATTCTCCTAAGCATCCAGAATTCAATATTTGGAGAAATTGTGCATAAAGTTGGCTCTGTGTATGTTCATATATGCACTATGCATGTACATATGTTTCTTCTTTGTGTTTATTGTTATAAATGCAATATTTAAATACTACTGTCTAACTTCTAGAGAGAAAAAAATACTTTTAAATTATCTCTAATGTTTAAGAGAGATTATTATTTAAAATAAATCAGTGCATGGTAATTAAACATTACTTTCAAAGTGAATTACTCCTTATTAAAAATAAACAATGATTGAAATTTCTTGTCATGGTTGTAGTTAATTAGCTTTGTGTTAGAAGCATGAATGTGATTGACTTATTTTTGGTAGCATGGAAAAAAGATGAAGTAACAAAACTATTAGTGGACTATTAGATCATTTTATAAATGTCAGTTATTGATATTATTATTATTAACATTATACTAATAATTATATTATTTTGTTTATATTATGTTAATATTATTAATGAATATGCTTAAAACACCTGTAACCAGAAATACCTAGTGTGTGATTCTTCAACTTGAGTTTCTGGTTAAATGATTTGGGGAGGTGTGCAAGGTTCGTTTTTATTTCTTCTTTTCAAAATTAACTGTATTTATGGGTCAGGATTAGCCTTTCCATTACTGTTTTGAAGGCACAAAAATAGATAGGCACTGAAATTGTGACTTATATTTTTATTTATTGTCTCTTAACTGAAAGCAAGTCAGTAAATTAACATGATGTATAATATGGGAATTTTTTTTTCCACCCTAACTTTTAAAATATATTTTCCAAGGAAAGAAAATTCCCAAAATTTGTAACAAGGGAAATGGAGAACATGTACATAGAAGAGTTGCGGTCTTCAGTGAATTTGCTGATGGCAAATTTGGAAAGTCTGCCAGTGTCTAAAGGTGGGCCAGAATTCAAACTGCAGAAGTTAAAGCGGTCACAGAATTCTGCATTCTTGGACATAGGAGATGAAAATGAAGTTCAGCTGTCAAAGTCTGATGTGGTTCTCTCCTTCACATTAGAGGTAATCACAGATTTCACAGAAAACTTGTAGATGGTTTAACGTGCTAGAATATCTGCCTTGATACTTTTTTGTTGTTAGTTCTTTCTTGGTAATTTTAAAATGTTACGTTAAGTAAATTATGCTTTGTATCTTTGGCAATTGGGCTTTAGAATACAGCTGTATGATGCATTTTCCTCTTGTAGCAGTAGTTGCGTTTGGGCCCACACAGCAGCGTGGGAAGTTGAATCTCCCTCACAAATGTAACCTTAAATGAATTCCAGTTCATTAAATAGCTAAGTATAATTTTAGACTTGATAATGAAACACTATTTTTATCAGGAATACCTTAATAGAATTTTATAAACAAATACCATTTTCTCACTGTAAGCATTTGGAGAAAACACAGTGGTTTTTTTTTACTGGTGATCATAGCAGTTTTTTATAAATTTCTGCATTTTCCTTAAGAATCTGTTTTGTGGTTTCTGAGATTATGCAGGAAGTCAGGCCTGTAGGGATGCAGTCTTAATCTGTATAGATTTCAACTGACATCAAGAGGAAGCCGCAAATACATTTGGTTATTTAAACAATTCTGATGACAGAACAGAATCATGGAATGGTTTGGGTTGGAAGGGATCTTAAAGATCATCTAGTTCCAAACCCCCTGCCATGGGCACCTTCCATTAGACATGACTGAATAAAGCCCCCTCCAGCCTGGCCTCATAACTCAGGTCAAATTCTGCAAATCTGCATACCAAGAAATGCTTATCTCACTTTTAATAATAATAGAATCAAAACATTACCGCAGTATGCATTGTGTATTTGTTGGCCTGAAGGTACCACACTTGTGTTGTGCACTTGAAGTGGCTTTAGTTTGTTTAAGACAGCAGGTAATGTTGCACAATAAATATTTCAATTGTTACAGAGTTCAAAAGAAATAAAAATTGTTTATCTTTTAAATATTTTTATTTCTCAAGTGAAATGAGTGTCAGGTTTTTTTCATGTGTTGAAAAGTCAGATAAATTTTTCCCATGTCATCATTAAAGATATAGAATTAAAAACATCAAATATGGACAGTAAAAAAGTTCCAGTTCTTTGTATATCAGAGAAATTACTTACTAAAATATACAATTTTAATATTGCTGACTAATAATGTAAAAGCCCAACAATCAGCTTTCAAAACGTAGTAAGGTCCATCATTCTATATGCCAAAAAGTATTAGTTCATCAAGCATGTAAAACTGGAATGCAGTCCTTAGTGTTGAAGTATTTGAGAAGACGAAGTATTTATAACTCCTGTGCTGAATCCTGTGTGCCTCCATCACATGTGCTATGTCTGCCTCAAGGGAAATACCAAGCCTGGAATGGTCCATAAATAGCATTTACAAGAGTAGCTCTAAAGAATCTAAAAAGTACCTTAAAAAGTTTGGCAATAATGATTCTGGTCTTCAAGAAAATGTGCTTGGTGATAGATGTAAGAGGAAGAAAAGCCTTCTTTGTCCCTCTAGAGAGAACTACTATGTGCTAGAAATAATGTGATATTTAGGGGAAAAGCACAGTAAAAGTCTGAAACAAAATGAAAAATGAGAGGAGATATAATTTCTGGTAAATTTATAGCAGCTTTACTTTGTTTATAGCCCCTCTGCTCTTCCACCAGAAATGCAGACTGTTAGGTCTGGTGAAGTTTTTTTTGCTTCTTCCCCATCAGCAATAAAGAGATTTGCTGCAAGATAAGTAATCAACAGTTCATCCTGTGCAAGGCAAAGAATTAAAGTATTACTCTACATGTGATAGTTTTCAGGCGGGCAAATTTTCATTTTAAACGTGATCGTTACCATATAAGTTGACTCTCTTGCCAAACAGTATGTGCATATTTTGCTCTTGGGAAGCAAAATCTCAGAGGATATAAGGGCAAAAGGAAACAGTTGAATTGATATTAATGAAGACTGAAATATGGAAGATGTGATCCTTTTCTATGGAAATGGCCAAATAAGAAAAGCTATTTATCAGCTAATGAGTGAATACATCCACTAGTGACAGTTTCCTTTGGAAGGGTTGAAATACAACTTTTTTCCATTGCTGGAATCCAGAATTGTTGCCAAAGAAAAATGTACTGAGCCATTAAGTTGGAAACTCAGGAAATGAAGTTTCAGCATCAAAATGAGTTAACATGGAGTCAGTATTCAGCGAGGACATATATTTGGTGTATGGAAAGACCACATAGACAGTATTACCTAGAAGGATCTTTAGTGCTATCTAACTACATGAGTTCCTGGACAGCAATAGATGGAAAAGAGGGATGACTTGGTCATTCTCCCTGAATTGCTGTTATTATTTATAAAGCATAAGAGGCCATGTTGATAATTTATGGGTAATATAAAAATGGTCTAACTGATCTATGACTGTCGACTCACTGTAATATTTACAAAGCAGCAATTTTGCAAGACGTAACTATTACTAACTTTCTGGGATTTTTAAAGCACAAAGGATTTTATAGCTGGGGGTGAAGTCTGGTTTGATTTACTTGAGCTGGAACAAAGTGGCACACATGCAAAGAAGTTTAATAGCAACATATTTTAGTAGTTGCTCGCTAACCTAAGAAGTCAACTGCCTCTAATGAGACCAAAAGTAGTCATTACTTCTGTCACCTTTAAAACAAATTAAACAAATATTAGTTTACATGTAAGGTTCAGTTGAGGACAGCTTCTCTTGCTGATAGAGTACATTTTTCCCAGTTTCTTTGCATGGGCCCAAATGGAGCTGGCAAGGAAAGCAGCTTTTCCAAAGAAAGCAGGGGAACCTGACTGTCTTCTCAAGTCTTCTGAATTAGAAGCTTCGGAAATGCAAAAATTCCAATAAGTTCACACTGTTACAAGATTTATAAAAGGCAGAGAGAGTTTAAAGTAAAGCTGCATTTGGCTTTTCTGAGCTAGTGCAGAGTAGTCTAGAGGAGGTGAAAATCTATAGGATCTGCCAAGTTCATAATTTCCCCGGTGAAGAAAAGTTTCAGGGCACAGCTGGTAGTGGTGGCTTTTTCTGTTTCTTTTCTCCCTCTTCCCCATATGCATACTGAACCTGACTGCAAGTACTGCACTGGGAGAAGGAAAGGATGTGCATAGTGGGGGAAAAAATTACAGGAGCTGATACCAGTGCTCTGACCTGTCTCTTGCTAAGCACAACACCAAATCCCTTCTGAGGTTCAAAGGTTGCAACCTCCAATGATACAGCACCACAATTTACCTTTCTAGATATGATCAAAGTACTTACTTGTTTACCATCAGACTTAGTAACCTATTTGTTCTATAAACATTCACTTAGATGACTGATTAAAAAGTACAGATTCTCGTGTATAAAGATTTAGAATTATATTCAGACATTAGTCTGAAATTCTACTATTGGCATTTAAATTGTGATTGGAGTGAGTTTTTGGTCACTGTCCAAGTAGAAACAAAGCAAAAATTTCAATTCCTTATAGATCTTGTTGAACATGGAAAAAGAAGATAAAATCAAAACTCTCCTCTGTTAAGATTTGAGTGAGTGGACTTCAGGATTCTGAGGATTTCTCCTTCTTTTGTTCTTTTTTTTTTAATTTTTGCGGGGCTTAGTACTGCAATAATTGTGCTGTGTAATTTTTTCTGAAGGATAAACTATTTGCTTTCTTTTCCCCAGATTGTTATAATGGAGGTACAAGGTTTAAAGTCAGTTGCTCCCAATCGGATTGTCTACTGCACCATGGAAGTAGAAGGGGGCGAGAAGCTTCAGACAGACCAAGCAGAAGCTTCCAGGCCACAGTAAGCCACTCTGCTCTTGCTACATCACTATCTTCTTTCTGTCATGGGAGAGCTTCTCTGATTTTCTTTACAGTTTTTGCAATTATCTTAGTGTTAGGTTATGTGAATTTTTTCCTGAGTAGTTATCTTGAATTCTTTCTGAAAAGTTAAACTACAAATAATACTTATTTAGGGTGAAATACGTACAAAGTGAGGATGCTTCCCAAATGAAAGCCATTGAATGTATGGGTGAGGAAAAGAACTGTGGAGACTGCATCGTCCAAAAATACAAACTTCTTGATAGATGTTAGCCTGAGGTGTTTTTATGTATTCTAGGTTAATGTGCAGGTGGCCTTGTGGAGTGTAACTTGTACAATTGGAGAGAAATCAATACTTGGTAATCAATCTTGACAAAGCTTGCTCACCTGCTGAGCCTATTTCATTTTAAATTATAGGATCCACTTCTTTCAATTAATTTTTGATGGAGGCAGTCAGCAAACTGACTTGAAGGGGGATAACATCATGCCATCTGTAGTTGAATCAGTTAGTGTACCAGAGAGTAAGAAATTAAATTGGTTGATTTGTTTGACCTGCACACTGACTTCAGACACTTTTCACTCTGTTAAAATGTCACTTGGAATCTTTTGTAGATAACTTTCCAGACAGTATGTTGGGGTTTTACTGGCACCATAGTGTGCCATGTGAAAGACAATTTAAAAATTGCCGTTGTTACAATATCTGATAAAATATCTTCTTTGGAATTGGGATGATAGTTTCTATTCCATTCAGACCACAAAGATGTTTTTTTTTTTTTTAGGCAAAATTAGAAGCACAACTTTATGTGTCTCTTCTATGGTTGGGAGTAGAAGGAAATCTAATTTGGTGGACTTTCTTCTAGCTCTGGCAACTTTCCTTGGCAAATAAGCCAGCAGCATATTCAAACAGCTTTGCAGAACACTAAGGATGTGGGACAAGATGTAGAATTCGTTTGTCATGGTCCCTGGCTGTGTTTCTTCTCCAGAGTATGGGAATGCTTATTCTTATCATTTCCATGTACTACACGAGGGCCTTCTAAAAGGAGCAATAATACAAAAGACACACAGATGTACATATTGAAGCAGGATTGTAAGTGGGTATTCAACATCACCTGCTTATTTTTTGACCTTTTGGATTGTTTCCTCGTGGCTCAGGGTCCCATGAGACCCACAAGGCTTTTTCATGGAAGGCACATCTCCAAACTGTCCTTTGTCTTCAAACTTAGAGTTGCTCTCATATTGTTCCCTGCAATACGTGCCTTCAGCCTTTGCCTGCTGACACAGCCAAGGTTCTTGTTTCTTCTGATGGTGTATTGCTCTTTTTCCTCACCCTTGAACTTGTTAGGGTCTGTTTTAAATGCTTCATTAACCTCTGATGTCATTGCTATGACACCTAGAATACACAAGTTTTTTAATTTTGGGCATGTTTATCTTCCTTTCAGAAAACAGTCTGTGGATGTTAAGGGTTTTGTTTTCTCTAGCTATTTCCAGATATGGTGAACAAAACATGATAGGGATGGTTCATGATCAGTTCATGGCTTACTTATTTCATGCTGCAGGTTAAGGTAAAGGTTGTAAAATCAATCAGAAGTATTTAGATATATCAAGTAAAAGTTACTAATGGATTAAATTATTTTCCTACATGTAAAAGTAGAAGATTCATTAAAAGGAAGTTCCAGAAAATATGGAGTCAATACAAGAAAAACTGAAGCTTTTCTAGGAAAAGGCATAATGTTAGGACCTGCTCCAAGCTTGTAAACTGATTTAATGAACTTCAGGCTCAAAAGGTATGAGTTGATTGAATATGAGAGAAATGGAGATTATGGGCTATTCCATCTCAGTGATGTTGTACGAACCGAAGTCATATGGTCAGAGTCAGAGATGCTGAACTGTAGTCTGGAAGCACAGGAATGGGAGTTACTGGTGCTGTTGACCTGCTGTCCTGTAAAACAGTGTAACTTAAAGGGGAAAGGATTATAGTGCTCTGAAAAGTGTCTAGTTCTTGTGCTCCTCTGAGTTGTGCTGTTTTCCATTTGTGGCAGGAGTGATTAGGAGACACTGGCATGCAGTATGAGTATGAGCATTTAGAGACGTAGCTTTTGAGCACAGATAGAGACGTCATTTGAGGCAGCGGGGGAGGATATTAAATTAGACAAGCATAAAATTAGCAAATTACAAGCAAACAGTAAGAAGATAGAGGAAACTGCCTATGGAAAGGGACATGCTTTTTTCCATAGTTTAGTTTTTCTTTTAGAGCCAAATCAGGTTTTCTTGGCTGTAGCAATATTGCTTTTATTGATTGGTGGCAGAGGCAACTAAG
This sequence comes from Eopsaltria australis, assembly GCA_034509425.1. Lineage (NCBI taxonomy): Eukaryota > Metazoa > Chordata > Aves > Passeriformes > Petroicidae > Eopsaltria > Eopsaltria australis. Next base: position 187,609 of record JAVTVJ010001570.1, read on the forward strand.
AGGGCTTAGCAGAGTTTAATCAGAAATTACACTGCTGGAAGAGCGCTAGTGGGCAAGCACAGCCAGACCATCTCTTTCCTGATACACAAAAAACAGCTGTCAGATGCCCGAGGCTACTGCCTGCCTGCTTTGCCTGCTGCTGGAGCTGGCTGCTTACTAGTATAATTTTTGGTACTGTCTTTTCTGATACGAAGGGGAAGTATCAGTGAGGCTGGAGGAGATCATAACTTCAGATTTTATGTAGGACGTGCAGCTAGAAAAGGGTTCCAAGGTTCTCATGCTAAGCATAGAATGAGACAGTGATGAAAAGTGAATGATTACCACCAGTCTGCTGTGGGAGACTGCTGGCAGGAGCTCCAAATCATGTGCTTGTCACACACATTTTTCTGTAGTCAGTTTATCGTTTTGAACTGGTAGCTACATTTGTGAAAAAAAAGCAACATGAAGAATTATTTATGCCTATTTTTTTATCTGTGAAAAATCAGTGTATGCAGTGCAATGCTACTACTCAGTCAGAAAATTCAAAAGCTTTGACAGTGAAAAGGAGAAAATGAGATACTCAGATGAATGTTTCAAAATGCCACTGCAAGCCAGTGTGATCTTAGAGGAGAGATTAATGGAAGCATGAGTCAAGTGCACACTTACTTCTCAATTTATCCAATATTCCAAAATGCTGAATATTTTTTCAGTTGTTTTTATACATGTATATAAGTATTCCTCTAAATCCCTGAGTGCCACCATAAGAGTAATGTGAAAATTAGGAGCAATATTCTTTCTTAAAGGGAAAATGCCTGATTAAAGTCCCTGAAAGGAGAGCATAGTTTTCATCAGTAATAATATTTTCTGGTTTGTTAATGCATTTAAGTCCTGCTTTCTCTCTCTTTGAGTAACAACTTCATGAGTTTAAGTGCTTCATTTTCTTAGCAAGCTAAATGACGTACTGCTTATATGTATCTTATTGAGTAACTAATGGTCATTCTAAAATGCAAATGCTATAGAATCATGTAGTTTTACTGAGCTTATGTCTTGGACAGTTTTACAAACAGATCAATTACACAGCTTCAAAAGCAACCCCTATAAAATTTTTATAACTGCCTGTGAAATATTTCTTCATTCCTTCCAACTGTTTCCTGCCTTTTAGCCCTGCTGAAAATCCCTCCAACATTGCCTGTGACCTTTTCTACCAGATTTTCTAAGCAGAGCCCACAGAGGACCCTTTTAGTTGTGTGAAGCTTTGCATAACTTTGTTTCTGTGATGCCACAGGGGGTCATCTGCAAAAATCCAGAGCCAATTTCATTTTTCAAACATTACTGAAGTAGCCTTGGTTTTAGTCTTGTGTAGTCTGTTATCCACATTCGTTTTCTTATCCTTGATTTTTAGTAATTCTGAATATTAAATAATGTGATTTCTTGAAAGTGTCATGTTTTAGGCATGTATAATCATACCTAAAAATTAAAAATGGGAACAAATATCATTTAGTACTGCACATGACATTCTCTTGTCACATACTTATACAATAGGAAAAGATCATCTCTTGATGATGAGACAGGATATTCTTCATGTGAACAAGACAAATTAGATGATCATATTTTACTGCCAGTGATTGTAGAATCTTATTGAAAGGGCTGTTATGTGTTAGAAGTATGTGAAAAATGCATGATTAAATCTGACTAGAGGAGGCAGGGAACCTCGGTCAGTACTGCACAAATAAAGTAAATGCTGCTCACATTATTTTTATGCCATATTCTACCATCATTAATTCCATAAAGTATTTGAAGTATGAGAACTTGTGCATACATTTACTAAAGATTGCATAGCAAAACTTTTGTAGAGCACTTTAAAAAAAAGGACAAAAGACCTAATTTCTGAAATTTAAAACTTCGTAAATGACATGTTTGCTCATGAAAAAATTAGTACTTTTTTAATGTAATGTTTTGAGGATGTGGCCTAAGATAACATTTCTGAAGGGAAAAAGGATAAATAACATTTATAATATGGGACAATCATGTTCCAAACATCAGAAAGTTGTCTTTTTTCATCTTCATCATAGTCCCTGTAACTGTCTAATTTTTTATTTTTGATTAAGGGAAACCAGGGGACAGTAACACTTAAAGCTGTCACCTAACTTGTAGTTGACAACTGACATGTACAGTGTGTAAGGAAAGAGAAAGCACACCTACTCTTTTCCTACATGCTACTGCTCTCTGTCTGATACATCTGCATAAATGAAGTTTGTTTCATTCAGTAATACTTTAATTATACTGTTAATTTTCTCAGTCATTCCTCATATTGTTTTCATGTGTAGGAATTAATGTTCTTGCTTTTGCACAAGAGAAAAGGTAGAATGAAACATATGCCTCATATTGCTTTGATTCTTAAACAGAAAACGAGAGAATTTACAAAAGAAGAAAGGATGGACAGAAGCACAAGTTTTGGCCAAGCAGAGAGGCAGTAATCACTCTTCTGTTGCTGACTTCAAGCTAACTCTCCTTACAGTGCAGGGGTTTTTCTGTTCTTTGTCTCGATGCCTTTTTTATTGAAATGAGTATATTTCCACATGGGATTTTTTTTTACATGGGACTGCATTTTCATAGTACCTGATCTAACTATGCTTAGCTTGATGTTCATATGCTTCCTATTGTATCTTCTGAGGATAAATTTTCTTTGGGATTTAGCTTCTTGATCAGGGTCTTTTACTTTCACCTGCTCTTTTGACTGTTTTTTACCGCTGAAAGGTTGCTTGAAGCTAGGTGCTGCAAAATCCAGTGTTCATCTCACAGAGGGTAACAAAGTAGTACATTCTACTTTTAGCATACAAAGTTACTGTCTTTAAGACATAAATACATTTAAGGCAACATTTACAAAAGTAAGGTTAATGCTAGAGAACCTCTGTGTATTTTTAGTAAGGTCATTTCACAGGCTAAAGTTTGAGAGACATGATTATGCTGATGTATGCAATGCTGAAAACTTGTGAAGATGAGCATGATTCTTTAATAGTATTTTGGAATTTTAGGGGGACGAGTGCGGATCATGGCAGGAAACAAAGTGTCTGCTTTCATAAAATAGGCTTGACTCAGTTGTGTAATGATTGTTATCATTTTCTCTAAGATTCATCTTTATACCTCTAAAGGATAAATTCCACCATTGTGTTCATCTTGTCATATGTCAGTATGTGTTTCTCTTTGGAGCAATTCACAAAATATGGTGGAAGAAACAATCTTTCAAAAAATCAGGTGTATTGATTAAATACCATATATGTTTGTTATCGAGCTGTTAAGACCGAAAAAAGGAAATTAACAGTAGTAAATTATCTGATGTTTCCATGGTTCTGCAAAGGAAATGATGGAGAAGAAAAAGAATGCACATATATTCTAGCATATCTTCTGGATTAATGATGGAAGAGTTTCACAAAAGAAATAAATGGATTCAGCTGAAAATACTCTTGATAGCTTTATTCACTTGGTGCCTTGGTGCTATGATCTGTCATTGATTACTATTTTGTATTGTCGAAGAAATTTTTCATCTCTCTTATTGCAGAGAAATATGAATTATATACAGACTCTTAATATCAAAAGGCATTTGAAACTCCACTGGATAATAACCTGAGCACCCTAATTTTAACTGTTCTTGCTCTGCACAGGGTTTGTACTAGATAACCTCCAGAGGTTCCTTTCAGCCCAAATTTTATGGTGATTCTGTGATTAACTCCCAAAATATTCTAAGTCTATCTATCTAAGGGACTTGTGAAAGCCACTACTGTTAGAAGGGAATGTTCAGTTTTTGGATAAAGAAGCATGGCATGGAAGAAATAGGGGTGAAAGGAGGTAATTAAAGTTGGTTGTATTCCCTGCTGTATTTGGATAGTTAACATAATCCTTATGCCACCAAGGCATATATTAGGGTATATAATATATATACTGTATATGATGCATGTAGAAAGAGTATTAACCCTCCTCATCTAGTAGCACCATTGAAAGAATAGCTGTGTATCTGTCTTCTTTTAAAATGTAGTATTATGTTACATGTCTCTTGCAAGACTGATACCAGTTTTATTTCACAGTGCATTTTGGAAATCTTTGGGTTTGAAGATGCATGTCCCACCCATGCCTTTCACTGTAACAATCAGAGCTTGGAGGAGCACTGTTTACATGCTGCTTAATGCACAACTTGTATCTGTGTCCGTTCTCATTCCCACCTGGTCACAACAAATGCAACTAATATCTTGTAGACAGATACAAGCTTTCTATAACATTGTGCTAAACCATATGCAGATGTGTGATACAGCTTAAAACTGGAAAGCATTTTGGTATGAATAGCATGGTGGAACCAAAGCTAATTAAATCTTGCTTGTAAGCAAAATGTTTTTGATCAGGCTAAGCCTTATTCTAATATATCTACCTGGTCTCTGGCTGGGTCAAACTGATGGCAAAGGCAGCCTGTGAAGTATCATCTAGAGGGATGTCTGTGGTCTGTCAAAAAAAAAAGAGTGGGTTGAGAAGGATTACCTCAAATTTTACCTCTCATCTCCTCCTGAAATATTTCAGTAGAGTCAATTTGAAATTTGTGTTTCAGAGTGGTCTGAACCTGTCTTACCTTTGAAATGTTTAGTTATTGTTTGTGGACAATAGTTGACATGAAACAATCCCTTTGGATTCTTCATAAATCTTGATATGACCTAAATGTCCTATTTTACATTTTAAAAATATCCTATTCTTGTATATTGATTTTAAGAGACTTCTCAAAAATTTGCTTATATGTCTTGTTAGCAATACGACAAGGTACATTCAAATCAATTGCTAAACATTTTACTAGATATAGTGTTTGAGTTGGAACACATTTTACAGCCTAATTCAGTTTAGGGTTGTTGTTTTGGGTAAAAAGAAATCTTGAGAAGAAGGATTTGAAAGAAAGAAGTTTCTGCTTTTGGGTCCTGTTCAGGCTAAGAATACTTTATACATCTCAAGTGCTCATGACATTCAGAAAACTGGTTTTCACTCCACTATGGGCAGACTTTCCTTTGCTGTCACTGTGTTAGTATGTGCATTGATCCTCAAAGGTGTCAAGAGGTCCAGTACTTTTAGAATACAGAATAGTCCACTGAACAGATGAAGAAAATATATTTATAGATCCTGAAGTGTCTTAATAACTAAACATCATTTAAGGTGTGAGTCTAGAAGTTAATGTGCCTATTTGAAAGCAATACCAGCAGATTGAGGGTAGGAGGACAGCAAAAACAAAGGGAGGGTAGTGTGGACAGCTGATAAAAACAGTACGAGTCAGAAAGAGCAGTAAAAGGGGTTTCAGAATAAAACACACCAATTGGTCTTGTCCCAACTGGAATACTGACATTTTCTGATTTAATTCCTGGGTCTTCCCTGATAGACTCTGCGGGCTCAGGTAGGTCAGTCTAGTCTGTGATTTGTTTTCCCACATCTTTAGACTGACATGACAGCATCTACTTGCTTCATCAAAGTACTGTGAGTTTATCAATGTTTGTACAACATTTTGAAGGTTTAAAGTGTCACAGAAATACAAAGTAACATGAAGTAAATCGGAGTTGCACCTTTTAACTGCCTGTGATGGATTCACAATTATCTCTTTCAAGGAAAAAGTGAAATCAATATAGATATAGAAATGTCGAGAGCAAAAATCACCATGTCTTGCCTTTGTGCCCATCACCAGTCTCTAGGTGGATTTGAACCTTGGTGGGAAACAGGAGCTAATGCCTCTCATGAATTTTTCACTTAATATGTACCATTGCCTGGCAGTGTGTCAGTCTAGATACATACCTGTGAAAATTTTCCCCCTGGCTTGTCTTGGTTGCCTGTATGGAAATTGAAAAGGCAAAACAAGAATAATAATTTATTCATACTGTTTTATGTTTGTAATGACAATACTTGTCATAATAGCATTCTGTACTGTTAGGATACTTTTCTTCTTTTTAGTGTAGGTAGCCTAAATGAGTGTTTTTACGTAGTTGCTTGTTATACAAACTCCTCTTTTGGTTTGGCTTTCTGGTTTCTATTAGATACTTTTTTGTTTTAAAGAAAAACTAGTCACAGTTTTGTTGTGGTTTTTTTACAAGTATTTTTTTCATATATTAATCATTTTTATGCTTAAAAATAAATACATGATTGTGTGTAGGTCATTATTAGCTCTCAGACAAACAGTAATTTTGAGCTCTGTTAATTCCTTTATTTAAAAAGCAAATCCTGAAAAAAATCTGCATATTACCAGATTATTGTTTTTTCCTTTCATATTAGTCTAGTTGTATAAAGGAGCTTTATCATACAGCATATCCATCAAAACACTGTGTCCTTGCTGTTGCTGAAATAAGAAGAACAATTTGGAGCTTTCTGTTCCTTGAGAAAAAAGTTTCCCATTGTTTTGTAATAATCACCCTAAAACCCCTTAATTTTGCTGCTGAATACACAGAAAAAGAAAAAATTACCCAAAAATTTACTTTTTCTGAGTGCCTGCACTAGATAGTGACTCAACAATGCATTCAGAAATTAAATGTCGGGCTGCTTAGTGAGTGCAGCTACAGGTGCTGAACACAAATTTTCTGGAAGGGAAGTGCTAAAGAGATGGTTTGTTCGCCTGCATTTCAAACCATTAGTGTGCCGGGTCAAAAGTTTCCATATAGGCAGAAATAAATGATAACTGGTAAAAGACAGTAGTGTAGACTCCACTTAGGTGGAATCAAAGGTGACCTTTAAAGGCAATTGTGTGACTTTCCATGCTTATACCAAGACTTACCTTTTTGCTGTACTTTCCTCCTGTCATTCATCTCTGCAGAACAATTTGTTTTTCTCCTATCTACATTTTGTAGCTTTAGGAACATTTTGATGGGGACCTCAGGGTTAAAACCATTACTGTTGTCATGCTCCTTCAATAGCTGACTGCCCATAAAATAGTAGCTAAATGGAGAAAGTATTTATGCAAAATATAGTGTTTCTTCGGTAGGGGTTGTAAAACAATGAATCTGTTGTTCTCCTCAGCATTTGTGCTTAAAATAGTGGAATCACACTAATACAGTGAAGAGCAGAGTCACAAAAGATTAGATGAGGTCAATGATGAAAGGCCAACCTAATGATTCAGTTTGCCTGAGCGTGGGGCTTTCTGTACTTCTACTGTGGAAGGATGTTATGAATTGTTTAGAACTTTCTTTATGCCTTGCTTTTCAGCTGCAGCTTAATGTGCTTGCTCTGAGCAAGGAGATTATGCTCCTTGTTCTTCCAGTAAAATAAATGAGTAATTTTAAAATAGAAAAATAAAAAAAATATTTTCCAGGGAAAACATTTACAATGTAAATCCCATTATAAGCATTATAGAAAGGTACAAGCATACCAGCTCTTTCCCTTGTGGTTCCAAACATTAGTTCCAGATCTCGCTGATGTATTGGAGAATGCATAAATAAATAAATAAATAAAGTGGTTGTAATGTTGCATATAAGGACTAATTTTTACCCAATAAATCCTTAATGCTGCATAATAAACCTCTGTTGCATGTGCAGTAACTTTCAACATGCTTTTTCAAAGGGAGAAGCTGCAATGTTAGTATTATTTTGTATGGTGGTCATAAGAAAAAACAGACATGCTTTTGGGCTGTATGAGACAGCTGTTAGAGTTAAATCAGTGATTTCTAGTGTAGCATCCTGGTGTCAATCATTAACAAATGGATGGGTATTTTTGTGCTCATGAGAGAAAATGAAATGCTTATGATATTTTTCCAAGTATCAGCAGGGAAGGACTAGCAGTAATTAGCACCAACTAATGCTCTCTTTAGGAGTCTCAGTAGAAACACAAAAATCAGGTAAGTATGGATTTAACTCTGTTTTTATTTGGCTGAGTGGAGCCTCCTTGTCAAATTACAGATTGATTGTCAGATTTCTGTGGGGTGACTTGCACTGCTGGTACAGTACCTGGCTCGCAGGCTCACATTTTCTCTGTTTGTGTCTGTGCAGTTGGACATAGTAATATGCAACACTTCATAAATTCCACACTCACACAATCCTTCACTAACAGCAGAAGGTTTGCCAGACCTGGATTTGAAGTGTCTTAATTTGTCAGTGTACTTGGATGTGTCAGGAGGTGCTGAGCCTCCTCTGTCCTTTTCATCTCACAACTTGCACTGTGAGTATGGTTTCTAACCTGAGGGTTATAGATACCTGTTTTTATGCAGTTAAAGTTTGTTTCTAAACAAAGTAGAAACAGCAGAGTTGGTACAGGCTCTTGACATAGTTGAAACACAAAGATATTGCAGAGACCTCAACATTTTATTTCCAGTCCCCCTCCAAGATGTGCAAAGATCAAGTGCTGATAAATCTCTTACTCCTGTGGAGCAGTCAGATGCCTAACAAACTGGTTTGTGTGGGTCTTCCTGCTCATTCCAGCTCTGTCCACATCCCTGTTTGGATTGCAAATAAGAAAACTCTTCCAGAAGGCCTCCTAAGGTAATTTAATTAATAGTTAAGAAACATGTTGAGGTTATGTAGGAGACTCAAACCCAGAATCAAACCCAGAAAGATGCAAAGGATGGCAGCAAGGAGACCAATACATTCTGGTACTGGTTTCAAAAATGAGATTTCCGTATTGCTGAGGACCAAAAATGGTGTAAAAATTCAAAAATTTTTCAGAAATAAAGTATTCAGAAATAAAGTATTCCAATAAATAGGGCTAAAATAAAATTTCAAAATCTTTACTTAGAATAATAAATTTTATTACATTCACTGCCATGATCTCATAAAACAAGTTTTGACTTGCAGAGACCATGGGTTAAATGGAAAACCTGAGGGAGAAATTTGCTGCTGTTTCCAGTGTATGAAATGTGTTCCAAACTGAAGCAGAAAAATAAAGTCGCTTAAAAGGGTTTCTGTGACACAGTGATAAATCTTTAGCTGAAATAAACATTCACCTTCTTTCTGGCAGTAGGTACTTCTGCAGTGAAGGAAAATAAACTTTGGCAATAGATTTTGTCACTAATTACTGTATCAGCCCACGTACCTCTGACAGCAGAGAAACATGGTGAAAAGACTGTAGCTTATGGTTAAAGATGAACAAACATCAAATCCTTGCAGTTTCTATAGGAAAGAGAACGAGTAGGTAAAAGCAGAAAAATTGTGTAAACAAAGGAAAATTATGTGGCAAAATGAGAGCCTGAAGAAGCAGAATTAGGGGTTTTTTTTCAGATTGAAAGTTGGTAGTTGTAGAGGTACCCAGTATGCTGCATGGGCTGCAGCTAACAGTGCTGTGAGCACACTGCAGCAGTTAGTGCTGAAATCATTGTTACTTTCAATGGTTTATGTAGCAAGATTTACAAAACCAACCAAACAAACAACCGTGCTATAATAGTAGTTATTTAATAAAAATATTACATGAGATCCATACTTGTTTTGTCTAAAATTTTGCGCTTCCCATCTGGAAACTTTCAACACCAGAATTGTTCACATTAACAAAAATCATTGGACTGATACTCAAAAATCAACGGCTCCCCCAAAGGTGTGGAGGTGGTTGGTTTTTTGTTTCCATAGTTTGCATACATTTGATAGTTAAAACATATGCTATTACAAATATGAAGCATTGCATTTTTCTTTGTAGTTAAGATTTACTAAAGATACAGTGTTTGTAAATAACAATTTCATAAGATAGATTAATTAATTTGCTTGTTCTTCTTTCTTTCCTTCCATCCTTCCTTCAGGAGCTCCATAGCAGAGCAAGCTTTAAATAAATTATCTGCAATGTACTTTGACTCAAACAAGATCAAAATGTCACAAAAGGAATTGCTTCTCTTTTCACAGAAAGCCAGGTTTCAACCTACAGGTTCAGCTGTATGAAAAGTAAAAGTCAGTTTTAAGATTTATTTTCTTGCAGAAAGTATTTGTTATTGATGTTGAAAGTTAAAATATAAAGAAAAGCAACTTTTCTTTATTTGGCATGCAAATTCTGGAGACCACATTGTTAGTTCCTATTTAAAACAGAAACTAGTTTGATTAAACAATTTAAAATTTTTTGTCGTATGAATAATAAGAACAGTCTTTTGTATGGTGATTGACTTCAATATCTCTGATTCAGAAAAAAAATCATTTCTAGGTAGTACTGTATTTTCTTCAGGAAGAATATCAGGATGCAACCCCAAATTTTAAAGAAAAACATTGATTTGTCTGACCTATATGTAGCAGCTTTGCTTCTAAATTTAAAGATGTTCTGCTAAAATATTCACTCCAATGAAATTAGGCAAATGCGAGAACCAGAAATATTAATGCTTTCAGAGATGTCAAAAAATGCATTTGACAGACAACAAATGTGTTTTGGAAGAAAAGAAGTAAAATTTTGAAAAATGAAGTGGATGTAATTATACTAGCACATAAAATCTATACATTGAATAAGAAATCACAGTGATGGTGATCAAGGTTTTCATCGTGATAATTGCTATTCCAGCATTGATTCCAGGAATTATTAGGTGTTCTCCCAACCTGTTTTCACCATTAAACTCACCAGCTATTTGAACAGGTATATAGATCTATAATAAATAGTATGGGAAAAATTGATGTAATTTTACAGTGGAAATAACAAGTGATTCAGTAAAATCTTATTTATTGCCTAGGAAGACTATATTTACAATCTTGGCATTATAGGTAAGATTGATGCAATTTAATTACAGGGCTCTTAGTCACAGCTGATAATGGGACAGTACCTTATCCAAAGTTATTGTTTGCATGTACATTATAATAAATTTTAAATTGATCTGTATACTGAAAATCTGATATCATTTTTTTATCCTCTCAGATATAGAAGCTGAAAGTGTGATATCCATTTAAATGAAATTTGGTCATAAATAGGAATAATAAACAAATTGTTGATTTGTTGACTGGAGTCTGACTAGGTATCATAAAAGAAATAACTGGAGGAAAATAAAGTTGAAATCTGACAGATCTTGAGCACCTATATAATTTCACTACAGTAAAGAGTATTTCAAAATAGGCTAGCTTATGTATACCTGCATGCTTTACTCAGTCTTTCCTTTATTTTGAGTCATCCTTAATAAATACTGAGTTCCTGGTGTCTTGTTATATTCATGGCACAATCTTTACAGATCTTATTTTTTTTCTGACAGAGCTGGAGTTTATTCGGGGGTGTTGACAGTGCAAAGTACAGCCAGATAGGCCATTGTTGTTGCTACACCTCATTTCATACTGACAAAACAAAAACATGCAAATTGCAAATTGTTATTAGCATGAACATTCCTACGGGTTAGACTACAAGTGGGAGTTTTGATTAGGCTGTCATTTCTGACTTCTGCTTCAGTTGTTGCCTGATGTATTAATAGTATGGATAATAGCATAATACTGTGCTTTTAAATGTACAGCATATACATGAACTCAGTCTATCTAGATAAAGTCAGTTTGTCTGGATTATTGGGTCTCTGATGTTCTTTCTTGGAAGGAGCAAACTAAAATGAACATGATACCACTACTTTGGCTGCTGATTTCAAACGGTATGAATTGATACCCCTGCAACGACATGAAGCTTCAAAGAAACAGGATTTGTGTTCTAGTAATGCACAAGGAACAAAAAGATGAGCCACATGTACTTTGCTGTTATATTGGCAGCTGATAGGAGCATCAGATGTCCGCAAGTAAGTGTGATAGTAAAGGATATGATCTTGGATTTGCTTTTTCTAACAGAACATGATTTCTCATGAGCTCTTTCATGAGGAATGATACTAAGACCAAACCAGCGAGCTATACCTAGTCAGTAAAATCTGTGATCATCTGCTCTTACAGATAATTCACTTCCAAATAAATGTTCCTGAGAAGCTATGAGAGTCAGCTGAAGTCCTAATCATCCAGGAGCATGCAGATCAGTGCATGGAATATTTCTACCATGAACATTAAGCTTTAGGAATTGATTCAGACCAATCTTAATAAGCCCAGGGTTTTCACTTACTGCTGCAGATGGAAAAAGGGATGGGAGAAGGATGTCAGTCAAGGCTGGTGGTCAGATTCAATGTTGAAGGTGATTTCTAGTACTACATGAGTGCCAACAACAGGTGGATGACTCCTTGTTATTCCCATTCTCATCGGTCTCTCACTGTGCATCTAAATTGGAGGAGTAACTTCTCTCAGGCTCCCTGGGCAAGTCTCATGTGCACCCCATCCCTGCCTGCTGTGTCCTGCAGAGGTGGAGCCTGGGTCTCCAGAGAAAGCTGCACCACTTTCCAGGAAGTTCTTTGAACCTGAAGCTAGGGTGTTCAAACCCCAGCAAATGCTGAAGCACACACCTGCTGCTGAGTTTGCAGAAGCTGAGTTGCTGCAGGTGATGTTCTCTTTCTTGAACAGGCTGGGTCTCTTCCCTTCAGTCAGCCTGGCCTCTTCTCTTCTCTTTTGTATGAATTGATACTGGCACTAGACCTTTGTAGAGAGGATTTGGGTTTGTTTTGTTATTTTAATAGGAGTCTCTCTTGTGTATTTTGTGTGGTCGTGTCCAATATGGCATGCACAGTTTAATGCTTCTGAAAGCTCAGGGGCAAACAAACCTGACAGCTGAGAGAGAGGGTGCAGCTATCAAAGTGCTTATGTTGTGTTTCCAAATTCAAGGCAGCATTCTTCCTGAATACTGGGGTCTGGTGGCTAAACTGAAGATATAACTATCTCATATTTTATAAAAGTGCTTTCTCCTTGGAAATTTCATTTCTGTATTGTGACAAAACCTACCACTGGGAAAAGCAGTAGTGCTAGGCGTTGTCTTATCCTGCAGCTGCAGCATCTATCATCAGATCATAAACAGGTTTTCTCCCACTCAGCAAGGTAATCTGTCAGAATTCCTATTTCAGTTACCACTTTGCTGAGGCTAAAACCACACACACTATAGACAGAGTAAGCATCTAACATCGAGCAAAGAAAACAGAAGTTAGTGCAAGATTCAGATAATTTGTGGTGAACCTCACTTTCAGATTCAGGCATGTTCAACCACCTGTAGAACTGGTTTATACAGAACATCTGCTTCCTTAAAGTATTTCAGTTTTGATTGCATATTACTTTTTAGACTTGAAGTCTGTAACGCATGCTAGTTAAAGCATTTTCTTTTGCCTAATAGATCCCTTTGCTGGAAAATTGCTACTCTATGTTCACGTTGCAATACTGGAGAGATTGTGTATTCTTGAATGTAAATGAAAATTACTGCTTTTTCTAAATGAGGGCCTAAGATTTTGGCTTGTGTAATACATCCTCTTATAGAGCATACTCTAAAGGTCATCTGTTTTCTTTAGTTTATTAGTTTCTAATAATTGTAATATCTCACACAGTGGACAAAAGCAGGAGAAACTGAAGCTGTGCTTACTTTTTGCATTTTGTTTGTATAGCTAGTAGCATAATCACAATCAGTTTACTCAATACAATGAGCTCCATGTGGTTGTTCAGGAATATAGAAAAGATCATTGAAGGAAGTTGCAACCTGATTTCTATAATTTTCAGTTTTTGTACCACTGCCACACAGGGAGGAGGGGGGAAGGCTGACAAAACAAATGTCTTAACTGAGATAAGAGATTAACAACTAGAAATCTATCTGCCTAATTAAGGTTTTCTAAAAGCATGGAGCCTTGTGAAAGTAATTATTTTGCAGATCCATAGTTACTCTGATTATATTTTTTTCCTGTTATTTGCATTTGTGTTTACGTTTTTCCTACATTCTTATACTAAGTTGTAACATCTCATAAAATATAAGATTTTCTCTGCCTAAGTCTCCAAATTTATTCGTGCTGTGGTCGCCTGAAGTGAATTGAGACATGATTCTTTGCTAAATTAATTTGACTTGTATGCAGAAGATAGTGAATATGTTTCATAGAAAATAGATCTCTCTTTATTTGCCTTCTTGCTTGGTTCTTTTTTCTCTATGAAGATATAATTTCTGTTCTTTGAGTTTTGCTATTAAAAATTCTTGGATTGATATTTTATGGCAGAAGTCATGCAGAAAAACCCTGATTTGTTTTATCACAGAGAAAAGCCATTTTTTTTGTGTAGATCTTTTATCTTGGATGTTCAAAAATGTGCCTCCCTTTTCTTTCCCACCCTCCTCCTCCAAAAGCTTGAAAATTAAGTTCTAGGAGTGCGTTGATATTCTGCAAAGAAGATTACAGTCCTATCACTCTCAGGCCTGTTCTCAGCCCCAGTTAAATTTTGTTGTTTTGTTTATTGCAGATGGGGAACCCAAGGGGATTTCACCACTACTCACCCTCGGCCTGTTGTCAAAGTAAAACTCTTTACAGAAAGCACCGGGGTGCTGGCACTTGAAGATAAAGAACTGGGAAGAGTGAGTATTATGTGTAGAGAAGAGAAATATGTGAGAAGTGATGGGTAGAAGTGTGAATATTGATAAAACGTGCCATAAAATGGTGTAAGACCTTCAGTACCAGCCTGCTCTGCTATGGCTCTACCAAACAGTGCTTTTTACATATAAGGGTGACTTTTACCACTGTTCAAAATGTGGTAGGTTGACTTAAATTACCTTTCAGAAACTTACATCAGGCATACATGGGGGTTCGCTTTGTCTTGTTTAAAACATTAATTTCTACATGACATATCAATGCTTTTAACTATTCCAATTAGGACTGAAGGGGAGAGAGGTAAGACTTGGCATGTAATAAATATAGCAAACAATAGGGGAAAGGAGAGGAAGGACTTAAGTGGTAGAAGGATGGAGCAGAATGGGAGAGGAGTGAGGGAGATAATATGTCAGAGTAAAATAAGAGCTTATTCTTGTACTCCATGAGCTTTTCCTCTGTTTTTGTGTTTTCCCTATCTTGACAGGATAATCTGATATTGGCTGATTAGTGAGAGGACAGTGCTGATAATGCCAAGGTTGAGGGTTCGATCGCCATATGGGCCATCCACTTAATAGCAGAACTCGATGATCCTTCTGGGTCCCTTCCAACTCAGACTATTCTGCCAGTTCTATAAATTCATGCTTCTTAGGCCAAAATCAAGAGCTAGAGAGTGCCATGTATCGTAGAAGGAAGGGGGTAGGGTGAACGAGGCAGAGAGGGTCTGCAAATGTCTCCCACTTCTCCTGTTGAAATTTTCCCTTCTGGCATGTGGTACATGGAAAATAGTTCACATTTTAATGCTCAGTTCTATAATCAGAGTCCTGGCTGTTTCTCCTTCAAGCAAGCCCAACTTGTTGGAAAGAGCAGGGCTCTTCTCCACTTTGTGTCCTCTGAGCACAGGTGGTTACACAAAGGTTTTTACATATCTGTGTTCGTCAGCTGGTCAAACCAGTTTAAAGAAAGTGTCTTGACTGGGAGGGGTGAGGGGAAAGAGAAAAAAAACAGGTAATTGAGAGGGCATAGTGAGCTCAGTGCCCTGTTGTTGGAGTCTGACCCAGCTTTCCCAGAGACAAAGCAAGATCTATAAAAGATGAGGTAGGGAAGAGCAATCTTCTGTTTCCAATCTTACTCTCCTGGTATTCTTTAGCAGAGAGAATTACTTTTATCAGATGCTCTGAGATTTGGCAGTTTGTACTAGAATAAGCCTATTAAAATAATTTCTTTTTGCTGGTTTTTTTTTTTTTTTTCCCTTCTGAAAAAGGATAAAGGCTATCACCCTTTTTCCCCCTTGCATTAAAGCTAGTGCTGAGATTGGGAGTAGCAAATAGGAATACCCAAGAGATGCCTGGATACTGCTTTTCCATTTTATAATCCACTCCCGATTTACCAAAAATGTCCAGCCCACATCCTTCCCAAAGAATACCTTCTGAGAAGATAAGTCACGAAAAGATCAACCTCCCACAATGACCCCTGTGTACTGCACATGGTCCTTAGCAGTGGAGAATAATATGGAAAGGGCATGTTGGCTGTGCATTAGCCTGTTTGGGTGTCTGTCCTTCTGCACCTCCCAAGTCTGGTAAAGCCTGGGGTTGTTATCAGACTGACAGACATCTTCCAGTTCATGGGGGTAGATCTTAATTCAAGAGAAAAAGGAATCTTCCAGCTTACTTCTCTGGTTTAACCAGAGTATTTGTGAGTGGTGGTTCAGGGGAGACTGGGAGAAAATTGGACAGAGTTTTTACAAAATAATTTGCAGTGTTATGTACTCTTGTGGTACACATTTTAGCTTTCAAAGTCTTCTTTGTTGGTGATGTCTTTGTTTTCAGGTCTGAGAGATTTAAATTCAAGTACTGTTTGGAAATATGTGGGATCCAACTGATAAACTTAATTTTTATAAAGTTTGGCAGCATTTTGCCTGGTCATCACAATGCAGTGACTTGCAGGAGTACATCTGATCCAGCTAGGTTTCTTATCCTTGGAAAAGGTCTGAAGATACTTCCTACTAGTACTTTTCCTGTACTTAAAAATTCAACTCAAACCTACCCCTTCTGAGGTAGGCTTACTCTGGACATTAATTCTCATCTGTCATGTACTTTCTTGAAAGTGTGTGTCTTGACCTGATAGCACTTTTCTACATTATTGAAGCTTGCATTTCCAATACCGTGCAGTTATTCTGAGGGTTTTGTTCTGTTTCATCTATAATTAGAAATAGAAGGCAGCATCAAGCTCCATGATTTGAATTTTGAACTTCTATCACATACCAAAAGGTTTCTTCTGCCACCAAGGGGTCAGTTTTTTAGGAAAAGAGATCTAAGGTATGAAATACGGAGCCAGCAAAAGTTTTCCCCAGAGCTGTAGAGGAAAAGGTATTTCCATTGAACTCACTAGTGTGTGGTGATTTCTCTAACTTAGGAACTCAAAATGAAGACCCTGATATCAGCAGGCCCCTAATTTCCAGAGAAGACACCGCTTATTTCCAGAAGTAACTTGCTCATTGGGGAGCAGAAGGGATGCAGGCCTGTGCTTTCAGTAAAGAGGACAGATCATACTTACAGCTTTATATCTTCCATTATTTGGAAGCTCAGGCTGGGGCCTCACAACCTTTGCTGCAGAAGCAACCAGGTCAGCACCAAGTGATAGAAGAGCTGATGTCTGTACTTAACATCTTTTCCCTTCAAAGCATTTGAGATGTGCTTAACTGAAAGGAAGTAATTCTTGCTATGTCACTTGTCTGATATGGCTGTCTTCCTCCAAAAATACCAATAAATCCTGCTGTGAATCCCAAGAGAAGATTTTGCTTGCTGCAGGATATTCTTCTGGCTTCCTGCTGACCACTTTCAAGCAAAAATAAATGTTAACCTTTATTCTCTCTTCTGCACAAACTGGAGAGCAGTAGTACAAATTCGGTTTTCCATTGAAATTAAAAACAGGTATGTGTGCTGCACAAAAGGGGAAAGGATGTTATTTGAATTTGGGTTCTGCAGAACATGTACTGTTGGAGTGGTCTGTGTCTGTGTTTGTGCAGACCTCTACATACAGTTAATTGAACCCCTGACTTCAATTTCTAGAAAGTGAGACAGGCTGCAACTTTGAAGCTAAACTTATTCTAATAAGGAAATGTTAAGAACTTATTTTAGTCAAATATCTTTGAAATTTGTGACTCATACTGATCTAACCATGTCAATAATTTTTGTATATGCATACAGAAGGCAGAATTGATGTTTGCATTTGTGCATGCAACAGCTGAGAAAGTGTGAAGAAGCCTTCAGAGTTTGGTGTTACTTCTGAAAAATCAGTCTGGTGGTTTCAGAAGCATAGGGATCTGACACCACTTTTGCTTGTTCAGTGCTTTGTGTATAAAAATGTTCAAACCTAGTAATTCAAAGTGACAGCCATTGTGCCTGCCTAGCACACATGTGGATACAATGTGAGAGCAGCAGGTGGTGTTTGATTGCTGATACTTTTTGAATATAAGAATATTTCAGCCTTGTTGCTCTGACTATTCAATTAAAAGAGAGCTATTGTCTCCCAGCCTGCTAGTCACAGTCAGCTGCAGCCAGCAGTAATTAGCTGTGCAGCTATGCTTTTTTGGGTTTTTTTTCCTTTAGTGCTGCTACTCTGTGTTTGATTTAAAATTATAAAATAGCAGTACTGGCTA
The DNA here is from genome assembly GCA_034509425.1 of Eopsaltria australis. Lineage (NCBI taxonomy): Eukaryota > Metazoa > Chordata > Aves > Passeriformes > Petroicidae > Eopsaltria > Eopsaltria australis. The sequence goes on from JAVTVJ010001570.1 coordinate 205,590, forward strand.
GGTACCTATACTCACAGGATTGATGGGTTTCTGAATGTCGATTACACTGGGTGTGTTGTTTATCTTCTTGTGCCACATTCAAAAAACCCCTGAGCAGAGACAGTTTCATTCTGTGACTGTTAATTTAAAGCCTGCCGTCCTGGGGATTGTGTTTCTCCATTGCACTTCGTTATTACTGAGGCTTCTCAGTCCTGAGTTCTTCTGTCTTTCTTTTTTAAGTTTGGAAAATGATAAGAGATTGCTTCCACTCCCCCTTTGTCTCTTGCCCCCCAGGCAGTCTGCCTGTCAGCACTGTGTGGTGTCTGAGTGTTATTGTTTCCATTCTAACAGGGCTCTCAGTAGCTTTTTTGGGAGTGCCTCTCATTGAAAATGTTTGAGATACTTTACATTCAGGCATTGTCACTCTTAGATATGGGGGAGAGGCTCTTGGGGAAGGACTCAAAGACTACTTTTATCAGTTGCTAATACCTACTAGGCTAAGTATTCAGCCAGCACCATCAACAGAGGCTGATTGTATAAGCTGCGAAGCTTCTCAGTTCTTTTTCATCAGCAGTGTTGTAGGTAGCTCTGTCACTGTGTGCCTATTCAGTTTTTCTGTTGTTTTTTGTTTCTTTTTAACCACCTGTTACCCAAAGCCTTGTCTTGGTGTTTCAGCTGTAATGTGATCATAGCCAAAAAGCAGGAGATCAATCAATAGGTGAGATGATGGAGCTTGCCTAGAAAACTCATAAACTCCCTTGGAGATTGAGCTCTTATTAACCCATTTCTCTGGGGGGTTCCCAAGGTGATAACTTTTCTAAGGGAATTACTTGAGAGATACATCTCCTTTTCCCCTTTCTACCTCCAATTTTGAACCTCTTCTTGAACTTTTTCTTCATCCTCCTGGCCATAGGGTTTCATGACTTAATGCTCAGGGAAAGTGAGTGCAGTGCTGTGCTTGGGCATTTGATGGAACTTCTTGTCACACTGACAGCAGCTTCTGGCTTTCAGACATTAGCCAGTCTTTGGGGCTGACATAACACAGAACAGCTCCAAACTTTCAAGTTAGGGCAGAAGGTATCTTGAGAAGGGTCACTAGACATTTCTATGAAAACCAGGTGTCCCATAAGTGAGGCTGAGGACAGAGTTACAGGAACAACGTAACATTAAAGGGTTTCTCTAGTCATCTATTTCATATCCCAGACCAGCTTCAATGACTTTTGTTCTACAACTATTTTCAAATCAGCATATTTAACTAGGAGATTTTCCTATGGTATTTGTTCAGAGGATGACCAGCAGCAGAAATTTGCATGTGCATAATAATAATGGGTACTTGTGTCATAACTTAAATTTTGCCTATCCTCTCTGCTTGCACTGTCATCTTTGCATCTTTGCAAATCACTGTGTTTTAAAACATGAAAGAAAATCCTTATATGGTATTAATTAGTTCTGTTGCATGATGAAAGCTTCAACAAATGCAGTTGAGGGACTGTGTGATCTTACGTGTCAGGCTCTGGCTGTTTTTCATAGCTTCAAATAATAACAAATTGAGTTAGAAATGTCTCTGATAGAGCATGGGAGTTAGAGAGCTTGGTTTCTCTACTTCATGGTGGGTTTTGTTGCATGACTAGGAGTGTGTTGTTTATTCTGAACAGACCTCACAAAACTGCTTATGATTAAGGCTGTGTGATGTATATTCAGTTCTCAACTGTTTGTAACTTAGCCAGACCTGAAGATATGAGGTTAAAAATTTTCATCCTATGTATGGAATAAGATAAAAACTAAAATGCGCTTTTTTGTCAGCAGCAAAAAACAAGCATTTGTAGCACCATTTGTATTTTAAAAGAGCACATCAGGCATAACAACTTTTGTCTCAGGAAACTTTCTGGCTTTCCTGTTGGAGACCATAGAGTTTGAAGAAAGGATAGGAAGCTGGATGCCAGAAGCAGGAGCAACTCCCTGGGATATTAGGGCAAGGGTAGGATTGGGAGACGCCAGGGCAGCCCCATGCAATGGGAGCCTCCCCTGGGGACAGGGCTAGGCTGAGGTTTGATTTGCTTTCTGAAGATGGCCCAGACTGTGTTAGGAGACTGTGGCTAGGCTGTATCTTCCTTTTTTTTACGGTTATGTGTTATGGTCTGTACTGAAGACGAGATAACGATTTTCTGTATTAACATGCTTAAGGTCACCTGCTTCTTTAGCTAGAGCATTAAGATGCCCATTCATCTCTTTTGCTTGTGACAGTGAGCCAAAACTCAGCATAGGCAGCTCAGAATTACCGTGATTACCAAAGTCTGGTGCCCAGGGTCTGAGATCTCAAAATGTTTTAGATCATCTCAACTTGTAAAATCTATCTCGTCTCAGATACTTGGGTCAAAAGCGTGGGTAACTCCATCTCTCGGAATCAACTCTTGAATGTCATAGTTTTTGGTGGAAGTAGGGGATTGGGAAGGATCCAGAATGTGAGCACATAAGTTGGCTGAAAGTCAGATGCAAGTGTCAGATGGGGGAAAAGTAGAGAATACTTTGACTCGATTTCTCTCGAGGTGCTTACAACTTGCCAGTCTGTTTGCCTCTTGCCTTCACTGGTCCCTTTTGAAGGCTGCTTATTCTTTTGACAACAGGACAGCTGCAGCCAAGAATGGTTATCTTGAGAGCTTTATCTCAACATAGGAGTACCAGTAGGAGATACTTTGGCACAGTGCTTTTGACTCTGAACCTTTTGCGCAGTTATCTTCTCTGAGAAAGCAAGACTGCCCCTAGTTTGGTTTGTTCAAGCTTTTAGAGTGCTTTGGACAACCCAACCTTTCTTTCATATCTTTAAAAGAAGATATGATGAATGGGCCAAAACCAGAATTAATAGTTGCTTGTCTGGATTGACTGTTTGGCTCAGGTGTACTTAAATTAACTTATTGTGATCCAGCTGGGGACCTAAATAAATAATGGAATCACAAAAATTATGGTTAGTTTAGTTGTCAAATGATATTAGCTTCAATGTCTTTCTACCTGTCATCTTTTAAGCCCAAACATTTTCAGTCGTTCACAACTAAGAAACAGTATTTTGAGAACATCACTTTGCACAAATGTCTACAAGTGTTGCTCTATAATTATTAAGATTTCTATGTTTATTTTACATCCAGATGAGGAGAGGCATAAAGTGAACTTGACATGTTTTCATGTTTACATTGTGGTCTGAGGAAATATAATGCTAGATACAATCGGAACAAGTATTTTTTAATGATTATGAGACAACTTAATTTACTGAATTATCTTAACCCACACTGTTCTGATACTGTTCATTTGCTTTAAATGAGTTGAAGCAATGCAATGCACAGCAGCTATGTTTGCTGCGTAACTTTCTGGTCATTAATAGTTCATTGTACTTTTTAATGTAGATTACCTGTTAGTATAATTATGGTAAACACTTTTCTATACTAAAAATTCATAACTCTCTGTGTTGCTGCTGCATAAACTACCATGGTGGTGTCCACAGGTATATGAACAATAAAATAAATCAGAAGAAAATAAAATTTCATAAATATATGATGTAGTACGGAAATATATGATACAGTAGGAATTCTATGAAATTTATGGAAGTTTTAGGCATAGTGAGGGTATCCTCTAGGTGACTGTTATATCTGCCAGAGAAGATGTGAGTTGATACCATTTCATTTTTTGAAAGTAGATTATGAAACCACCAGAAGATTTAAATCCTTAAGCAGTGCTGAAAGGAAATCTGAGACAGAATAACCTTAAGGAGTTTCTCTGTGGACAATGGCAATGACCTCACATAGTGATATAGGTCACTCCATAGTGGAGAGAATGCTTTTAATAGAAATTTCAGCAATTTTTTACTTTTCTTATCAAGGAGCACTTGCCAAGTGTTTCGGTTTCAGTAGTTTCCTGGGAGCTTAGAGGTTGTGCCACCTGATGCTGTGGAACAAAGTAGCTACCATTGCCCTTAAGGGCAAAATTACTATAAAGGTTATTGCGAAGATAATTAATGCCTGTCAAATGCTTTGTGTGCATGTGCATACATGTGTTTGTGTGTAACAAAAAGTTTGATTACAAAGTTCTTTCAAGCTCTCATTGTTCAAAGCTGGAAGGCATGACAAAGTGTAATGCAAACCCAGCACAGCGCATACTTAAATAGTCTGACAGATACTTATTCTTTGTGCGGGCTTTGAAATTGAAGCTCTGTAACACATCTTTAAAAATACAGAAAAGGAATTGTCTGTACCACTGATATAAATTAATTATACTGTTGTCTGCTTTTATTTTCATCAGCCTTCTAAAAACTCAGGAAGTTGACAGGAGAAAGATGTCACTTGAGATGCATGAGCTGTAATAAGCTGTTACAGGAAAACAGGAACTGCAGACTGTAGAAAAGGAAAAATTCTTGGCATCACCTACAGTCCTATGTGAATGCCTAGTGAAAAACACAAGGAATGTATAATTCTGTTTATATAATCTTGCTGTTAAAGGGATAAACAAACTAAAAATAATTTTCCCTTTGATACGTCGGGACGCAAAGGTTGCCATGCTCATAATGTTTTCAAATGTTATTTAACAAGTGCCTCTTACTCAGAATGAAAATCAGAAAGAAGGAATAAGCTCTGTTATAAATAGTGGTTTCTGTGCATTTGCAAAACGAAAAGAAAGTAACTTCCTGATTTGCTAAAATCGGAATATACTGATTCTTCTGCTATCACTTTAAAACGTATAGAATGTACTCAATAGACCTGACAGGTTAATTCTTCCACTGTCTTTACAAAGGCTGAATATTTGATTAGGAGTGATGCATCATATTTCTATGCTTGACTGGAGCTCCTGATATTAACAGGATGCAGGAATGTGCTTCTGCAAAATATTGAGAAGCTGAAGGCCTTGCACTTCCACCATCTTTCCAGTGATTAGGTCTGAATGACACTGTTGTAATGTTTTTGACTTAATAACATCTGTTAGATTTATACTTGCTTGGACAGTTTTGCTCAAATACTTAATTTAACCTTCATAGTAACACAGAGGACAGTATATTGTGTTTTAGATATATGACAAAAGTATTATGTGTAAGAAATTAATCTGTTGGTTAACATAATGATTAATTTTATTTTTCAAGAAATGAAAAATGTGAAGAATTATGCTTTTTAGAGTGTTGTTACTTTTTAAATGGTAGCAATAATTCATAGTAATTGTAATTCAGAACACACTGAATGTTATGAGGGTCTCCAAAGTAGTATGTTTAGAATACTTTAGAATCCAAATTCTAATACTTTAGAATACTTTAGAGCCTAGACTCAAAAGTAGTGCTTATAATAAGAATGAAGGGAAATTAGGTTTCAGCAGCATTTAACTGCTGAACATGTCACTGTGGGTAAGGAATTGATGAAGCAGTAATTTTTAATTGTACGGGCTATAAATGGATACATTTTTTGTATGGCAAATAAATATTTAACAGCTTGTGACCAACACTAATCTAAAATTAGTTGTTAGTAAAACTTTCAAGAAATTTGTAGAAATGTTGTAAAAATTAAATATTTAAAATTCAATGGTTTGGGTTTTTTTATGTTACTGTTTATGTTACTGTTATTTATGTTATCTATTACTGTAGATTAAACAGAAGGTTTGTGTCATATCACGTGTGAATTGAACATAATGCCTTACATTTATTATATTCCATTTGCAGCAAAGGTGCTTTGGAATTCATCTGCAATTTCTGGGTTTTTTTTACTGAAATTGACTTTTATTAATGTTATTGATCAAAAATTGGAGACAGTAACAAGACATATACTTTGGTTATCTGAGGACTGATCTGTTGCATAATGCTACAGCAAATTGCTTCAAAAGGGTGTTTCAAGCAGAGCACTGAATAATGTAAAACTTTAGGTTCCTATTTAATTGTACATGCCTCTTTTGAAATGCCAGCTGTTCCTTTTTTAAAAAAAAAATTTTAATTCTGAATGTATGAACAGGAGGAAATTTTATTAACTTATAATATGAAAATTCCCATTTGTAAGAGAAGAAAGGAATTAATTTTTGAAATTTGTCTGTTACAATAAGATTAAATCTAGTGGTTTATTAGATTTAGGAAATCTTTTTAGTCATCTTTCATATTGGAGGAGATGCAGCAAGAATCTTCACTGCTCAGATGTTTCCATTAAAGACTACCAGGGGTTTTTTTAATCAGCTTGCTGAAGTTTTTCTTTTCATGACTTGCAGGTAGTGTTATATCCGACATCAAATAGCCCAAAGTCCCCTGATCTGCATAAAATGATAGTTCCCAAAAACAGCCAGGACAGTGACCTGAAAATTAAACTGGCAGTGAGAATGGATAAACCGCCTCACATGAAACACTGTGGGTAAGTGTCCATTTCCTTGCTGTCTCTATTTTATTGTTTTGTCTCACTGTGCCTGTGTTTTAATGAAGTGTATCTAAGACCATAAAGTTTGTAAAACATTATAAATGTCTAAAACATTTCCTATAGTATGGTATTGTGTTATAGCTTCATTTTATACATAAAGTCCAAACTAGTCAGGAATAACATTCATTTCAGATCTTCAGTGCTGTGTAAAGACAGATGACAACGTAAGTCTGAAATGCAGAACTAAAAGTGCAGTCTCATTTAGATATTGATTTCGAATGTTACAATTTTTGTCACTTAATGAAAAAATATTTAGGAGAAACACATTTTTCCATTAAAATAGGATTAATTATATACAGGAATGGAGTGGTATTTGCCACATAATCTCCCCTTCCTTTCCCTGTCTGCTGTATGGTCTTTGTATGAATGCTAGTTTAAGGATGTTTTTCTGTGTAACACCAAAACTATGTGGAATAGATTATTCATGAAGACAGCTTCTTTAACTGACTGCCACCACTATGCCTCAGTCCAGCTGCAAAAACAGGTAGTGTTGCTGACAGTAAGCAAGTCTGTATATTTTGTTATAAAGCAATCACAAAGAACCAATGTACTGTCCGTGCTATTTAGATTCTTTTTAGTCTCCTCCTGTTTGTATTCTGCCCATTGTATACAGGCAGTAATTGCTAAAATTCCCTATGTACAATAGTTTCTTTTAAAAAAACAACCTAACTGACTTAAGTTTTTTTCAAAGTGTCAGTTAATTGGGCTCAAGTTTCCCGGGTATCAATCTTATCCCTCATTTTGGTTTTGTGAAACTTAGACACAAATGTTAGGACTATAACAATGAGACTTGCTGGGTGGAGACCTGTGGCTGGTGACCAGGAACTGTGAGGAAAGAGAGGGAAAGCAGTCATAGAGTCAGCGGGGAAACTGGAGCTACTGTGCTTGGAGACTGAAACTGAGATAAGAAAACTTCAAAGCAGGGCAGCAAATACATAAGGGAAATGGGATAATGTAGCACGAGAGAGCAGGAAGGCTCAGCTGACATGAGTAGGTTGAAGTAGAGAGGAGCTGGAGAGGAGAGATAAGTGTTCGTCTGTACTAAAGCATGATTCTCTCCTGTGAGTCCCACCTCCTGCCCCATTTATTTGCATTCACCAAACACCTGTGAAATTATTTGGTGATGGTGGCACATCTTAGTCTAGATCCAGCCCACTGGCATGTGTTCAGTTTCCTGCTGCTAGAAGGTGTTCAGCCTGCTGCAGTAGTGCGGGTTGCAGGGAGGCACAGTGCTGCCTGTCCTCTTCAGCAGGCTTGTCCAAAGACAGTCAAGGAGGCAGGCTGACTTGGGCCACATCAGCAAAAACTGATGTGCAGCAGATTCATCTGCACATGACCTGGTTCAATTGCAAACTTCACCCTGCACACATCAGGGGTGCTGTGCTGCCATGCATCTATCCCAAGCAATGATTAGAAGTTCTCATTTTTGACCAGGTCACTGATAATGTGACCCAATACTCTCTGCAACCCCAATTAGAGTATAATGTGCAACTGGATCCAGCAACAAGGAGAAAGCTCTGATGATTCCTCTCATTATGCACCTGTGTTTCCCCAGAGGCTGTCTTGGCAAGGAGCTGTTCTTCTGGGGTCTTCAGAGGGTCTTCCTAACTCCACAATTCAGTTTTCTATACTGTTTTATATCAGTAGTCATGTCTGACCATTTAAGAACCCAATAAAATATTATTGTCAATTATTTAGTTCAGCCATTATCCCTTTCATATGCTGATGATGGTTGCTTCCTCAGATTGATTTTGAATACTCATCTCCTGGTACAGTGATTTACTTCTACATATTACTTTAGAGTCACTTCTGTCACTATTCTCCAGGTAGTTATTACAATTCTTCCCACCAAAAATGCTCTAGGTCAGTCATAATTTCCTTTTCTTTATAGCTATTAGCTATTATGATTATTACCTACACATTTGTTAAGGAAAGTTAAGGCACCAACAGATGTGTGAACTTCTTCATCATTAATATATGTGAAATGAAATAAAGACTTAATAATTCCTTCAATAACCATTGAAGAGATTGATGAAGTGCTGTAGGAAACACTGGAGTTGCAGTGAGAGGAAGGAAGAGGGTATTTATTTGGAGGGAAAAGAACACCTGCAAGTAGAATTGTTAGTGTGCATAGTCAGGAACTATTAATGTTATGAAGAGCCATCATCCAGGCACTCTCTGCAGCCTTCTTTTGGCTTTCTGGGTAAATATAAGTATTAAGTGGTAATTTTCTGTTTTTTTAAGAGGGATTCCCACCTGCTTTAGTACACATATTAAAGCTGCTCTGGTTCTGAACTGGCACTGTGCTATCAGGGAAATCTGCATTTGTGAAGAGATTAGAAACATGATAGATGATAGGCAAGTATCATCAGAAAGGCAAAGAAATATTTTGGAGTTAAAATAGTTCAAGTTTGCTTGGAAGAAACAAGCTTTTATCCCCACTTGTGCTGCACAGAAGGACTTCCTTGTAAGAGACTGAAATGTTTCCATCTATAGTAACTGATGGTATATTATTTGTTTCCTGTGTCCAGTTTGATAAACTGGAATCTGATTTCATAGAGGTGCTCCCCACTCACAGCTGTTAGCTGAAGTCAGTGAAAAGGGGTCTTTAAGTATTCATTGTGCTGTTCAAGTCCAAATATCCTAAAAATTAATATCTGAAGCCTAAAACTTTTGCTATTTCACTTGTCCTGTTATCAAGTGTCTTGGGTTAGGCCAGAGGGGTCAAAATCTAGGAAGTTATCTGTGCTGCAGGAAGGAATACAACTTCCTTCCTGCGAGAGAGAGCCAATAATCAGGTAGTTTTAAGGATTGATAGGTAGGTAAACCAATTAAAAAGTTGATCCGCCTTCGAGGAAAAAACCATATATAAGCAGAGACTCTCTGAAGCTCTTCCTCTTTGGACCTGCTGCTGCTGTGTGGAGAGGAGCAGCTCCTGCTTCTCTCGCTGGTAAGGCCCCCCCCCGCCACCTCCTTCCGAAGGAGGGATGAGGCGGGGGGGAAGGGAGGTTTTACGGCAGCCGTGCCGCTGCAGCCGGGCAGGCATGGGGGAGGAAACGATTGGAATTTTCTACAGATCCAGCTCAGCCAGTGTGTCAGCTACACAAGAGGGAGAGCCGGGCCAGGCAAGGACCGGGCCGGACTCCATCCAGCTCGGGCCAGGCCCTGCCCTGTCACCCCGGGCCCAGATGGCCCCAGCAGGCCGAGCCAGCTCCGCAGAGCCAGGCACAGAGACTCTGAGAGCTTCTGGCATCCAGCTCGACCTGTTCAAACAGCCCGGCAAAGAGCACGATCCTCACACTGCCAGAGAGAGAGAGAGACAGAGATTAACTCTCTCCATGCCTGGACTAAACTCACAGACACCCATCCTTCCTCGCAGAGAGAGGAACGAGTGAGGACATCTACATAGTGCAGTGCAGAGACTTTACAGTCAGTGAGGAAAGCAGAACTGATACTTACAAGGAGGTGTATGGGAAGTTGCTTCAAGAGTGAAGATGAAAACTCTTTTGGAGAACCATGGTTGGGGACTGAGCTAATAAATTCTCTGTAATATATGAAGATATAGTCCAAAGGGGGATGTGAGGTTCTTACTGCAGCCAATGAACTGAAATACCTAAGTACAGACAAGTAAGTGTTGAAAAAGTACAGCCTGATGAGAAACTAGAACCAAGAGAGAGGAGAGGCTGTGACCCAGAGCCCTGGTCCCGGGGAGAATGCTAGAGAACCTGAGTTCTCAGGAGAACCTGTGTTGCTAAGCACAGAAGAAGGGATTTTCTTTGTTGCTGCAATTGAAGTGTGCATCCTTAAAACAGGTACCCTGTGGACTGTTCATAACCCACTATAGTGGCTGTGGGAAGGCTACTGGTGTGGGAGGGATCCACCATTAAGCTGGACTTTGCTCCGGGCGGCGGCTAATGGTGAGGCAGAAGACCCATAAAAACTGTATTTCTCATACAGAAAATCCATGGTGTAAGCAAAAGAAACTTCTCTCCCTAAGTGAACTGGAACAAGAGCTGTTTCTGAGGTGGTAAACTGACTGGGGGTCGAAGTGTTGTCTTTTGTATGTTGTCAGGGAGAAAGAAATGGAGAGGTGGGGGAAGGAGGGGTGGTCTAAAGAGTTTGTTCTAGTTTTTCTTGAGGTTTTTTTTCTTTTTCCTTTGTCTTAGATATATTAATAAAACTTCTTTGTACTTTATAAAGTTTGAGCCTGCTTTGCCTACTCCTAATCCTCATCTCACAACAAGCAAGCAATCAAGTAAATTTAAGTAAGTGTGCTAGCATTTAGCCACAAACCTGAATAGGCGAACTGAAACCACTACATCAAGAGAAAATAGTACCTCCTCCCAGGATCATACACATATGAAGGTAAATCTAGGGAAACATCTGGTAGAAAAGGCTCCCACACTCTGGAGAAGCTGGGGAAGTGGAGACATTGTCACTTTGCTCAGCCAAAGACTTGTACTCTGAGCAGGGTTGTAACAGTGCCAGGCTCTGCTATTCCCTGGAAAACCTGCACAATGTGGAAATGCAAATAACTTGAGTCTCTCTGTAAAGCAGTGTTTGCATAAAACATAATGGAGGCCATAGGATAAAATCAAGTGCTGAAGAGCTCAAAGGCAGTTGCTGCTATCCTGAATAGTGAAAATGACAGGGAGATTTTTGTCTCTGTTTATTTTATTTTATTTTTTTTTTTTGTTTTGTTTTGTTGTTAGAATGTTGTCATATATTTAAGTACAGTGTCATAGAGTACACAAAAGGAAGGGATATAAAAGGACGACAGAGCATGATCATCCTTTCTCCTGGAATTTCATGTCAGCAAGTTGAATTTTATAACCTTTATAATGGACTTTCAGTGTAGTTAGTGTGTTCAACCCAGCAAAGTTCTAATTCCACTTTGTATTTTTCAGAAGCATCTCATGCTTTATCCTTAACCAATGTTTGAACTAGACAACTTTGGTTTTCTGTATATCAGAGTTAGCAAAATAACATACAAGATTCTTAAGTCTCTCATAGGAAAATAAGGCAATCTGTTGGCATTAAATAATGTTTTTCAGATGAGAGTCTCAAAATTTATTCAGAGTTGAATTCAAATTTTATCCCACAGCCAACTGCAGAAAAGTGGGTTTTAGTACATTAATACTCAATCTAAGATAATAGCAGTAAAAAAGTTTTTTTAGATATGGGAACTGTGCCCAACTATTTCAGGTTCTTCAGGGTTGGCAAAACCCACAGACCCAATCTATGGTGGTTTTCAATTTTATCTCTTCAGAAAAGTTTCTCCTTTTTAAGACTTCAAAACTTGTCTTCCATTTATGCTTCAAGAATATTCAGTCCTACAAATTATGCTGTCTTGTACTAAAGTGACAAACATTGTTCTGGACTGCAGCACCTTCAAGTCATGTTCTCTCTTTGATTTCCAGAGTCATCACCAAAAATTGTATTTTAAATTAGATTATAAAGTTGGGATTTTTAATTATGAGTAACCTTTCTAAGAACAAGAAATAAAAATCTTTATGACTCAATACTACTGTGAATCTCAATTGCAGGTCATTTGTACTTCTCCAAAAAGAGGTTTATGTTTATGTTGACACATTCATACAGTTAATCTAGTGTTACTCTGCTAATACACTTTCTAAAAAAAATTTATCAAGAAAACATTTCATGTTTTTTTAATGTATTCTGTTATATGCTTTTAAAAATTGAATACTCTTATACATCTTATAGTAAACATAATCTTATTACTTGTTTTACATTTTTATTTTTATTCTTGCATGAAAGGCTGTCAAAGTGAAAATTAACCTGACTGATATATAACCATGCTTTTGTATCTGAATCCTGTCAATATAAGGCAAAGCATACACAGCTAGTCTGAGTAGTGACAAGGTAAATATTGCTCATTAATGGGGATTTGTAGAACAGTTCCAATGATTGACAATTCATAATATTCTGGATTCCTTTCTCATAATTTGTATTGTATTTGCTTTCTCACAGAATGTGGTAACATTTTCCTTCTCTAAAATGAAGAGCACAACCAAAATATTTTTTAAATCTCCTTTAATTAGTAAAGCAAGCATACAAACAAAAGGAGAATTTTTTTAACATTTCTAATATTATTTTTCTGTTGCAGTCATGAATCTATAACAAATCATCAGAAGAAAGGAGTAAAATCAGAGCTAAAAACTTTCTCTATAAAATGCTAAAAGCCTGTTTCTTTTTGTTGAGTTACAATAGCAGCATTAGGGAGGTACTGTTTGCTTCAGGAGGGCTCAATTGGATCTCCTTAATTCCTAATTATATTAGGGTTGAAAACCCCAGCAGGACAGGTTAATTGACTCAAGATATGTGGGTTACTCTAAATACCTTCTCTAGTGCATGGGGTTTTTTTTGATGTGCCTTTGCACATCTGTGTGCATTTAAATCATGCATTATTTTAAATAGTAGATTGTAGGCCTGTTCAGTTGTATCTTAGCATAGCCTAGTGGTTACTAAAGGGCATTAGTCTATTGCTTCAAATCTAGAAATAAAAAAAGGAATACTGAGATTTTTTTTAAACCTTGTTTTAAAAGGATTAGTAATGCTCAGTGGTCTTAGAAAAAAAAATGGAAATAAATAATAAAGTAAAATTAAATTCTTACTAATTGAACAGCCTAAGTGGTAGTATTTGAGTTTGACTTCCAAAGTAAAACATTTCAGACTAGCTCTTGCCCTGAACTTTTTCCAAGATTTGAAGGGCAAAAGTCATTCTTTTATGTTCTGTTCTGCTTTCTGTTATGACATGTTACATATATAAATGTTACACCTTTAATTTGTTAAACTTTTACATTTGGAATAAACATTCTACAAGCACTTAGAATTTTTTCTCTGTCTCTCATCTATAAAGTTTTTTTGGTGACTTCTTTAAAATCATAGTCTCCGTAATAGTAAGGAATCTGTGTGAAATTATTTTTCTCTCACAACTTGTTGATATTTTGGGTTTTGCTTTGTGGTTTTTTGTTTATAATTGTATTTTGAGAATATAAAGATCACCATTGATTTGCTAACATTTTAAATTTTTTTCTTTTTTGTACTTGAAATTGGCTGTGATGTTCTTAGGAGAGCATTTACAAACAGTATATATAGCTACTGGTTCCATAATGTGTTGAAGAATCACATTTGTCCTCCTGCTGCTGTAGTTTCAGAACGAAAGTAAATCTGTGAGACAAATGCTCTGGTTAGCAGTCTCCTAAGATGTAGAATTACAGGATAAGTAATTTTTTCCTCTCATTTTTATGACACTTGTCATCCATCCTTAGAGAGGAAGATGAGTACAATCTGGTTTGCAGATGAGTGAAATGAAACACAGGAATAAACAGAGATCACCCAAGGTCACAGGAAATTTGGTGACAAAGCTGAGGGTAGCACTGGGGTCTACTGGCTTCTCAGTGGTAGGGCTGTCATGTGTGCCTGTTACCTGCATAAACTGCAGGCATTGCTGCTACTGAGCTCATAACTCAGCTGAAAAGAGTCACAGGGGCACTGCAGTCAGCCAGAATGAGGGTGGTGCCAGCTCTTACAGGCTGTTTGTCCATGGTCACCTGGCAAAGAACAGCAGGACAAGAAACAAAATTGCCTTTACAATTTGAAAGTGTGTAATCTGGGTTTGATCTGAAGATAAGATCTGCTCCCGCTGTCATTATTTCAGAAAAATATGCAAGGTAAATTCGTTGAAATTACACTATTGCAATTCTGGGTTACTTGTACAGATAAAGTAAGATGTCAGGAATACAATCACACTGCAGGGAGCGCTGTAAGCTCCCTGTCACAGATAAATCTTCATAATTTGAAATGTGACAGTACTTAGTCTCTGAGTCAAAACATACATGTATGTCAGAATAACTCTAAAAAATTTGTTTTACTAACAGTAAAAAGATTAAACAGAAATTTTTGTCTACAATTTCAAGTTTAATTTTTCATAAATGAATAGGTGTAGAATTGCTTCAAAGTGAAGGAAAGTGTTAGAAACCTACAATAATACTTAAGATATTTCCAACATCTTAGAAAATTCTTACTAATGCTTGGTATTATATGATAACATGAAGCATAGACTTCTTCAATTAATACTACTTTCTATGAGATTAAACTTTATTACTTTTCAACAGTTACTGAAAATATATTTCTCCTTAGTGTTTTACTCTTTCAAAAGCAGGAGCGGATTATCCGAGGGATTCCTGTTTCACTTTTTCATTTCTTATCAACATAGCATAATGTCCTGAACCAAATCTTAAAATACTCAAATACTTACCTAACTACAGCATTTCTTCATCTACATATGTAAACTCCTCTGGATCCCTTTAAAGTATTTGATTTGTCTTTCCAGGTTTGTGTGCTGCCTATCTGGTTGTAACTATAAAGTCAGCATAGTAGCACCATCTAGCTTTCTGTTTGCTGCTGTTGCATTTCTTCTTAGAAATTGGTAGCAGAGCAATGACTTCAGCTACTGCATCAAAGAGCAAAGTTCTCCCTGTCCTTTGGTAGAATGCTTATTTTTTGGTTTATGGATATCAAGACCAGGAAGCATAGGAGAAATCAGATGGAAGAAACTGTTGACTTTGTTTGAATTTTGCAATCTTTACATAACATCAGAAAGTTTGGAATTCTCTTCTGATCATTTAATCATATGGCCTCACTATAGCAGCCAAAAAATTTAGGTGTTTAGGCTATGTAAGCATTCTCTGAGTTTTCTCAAAGCAACTACTAGGTAGGGTGGGATACCTTGACACGTTGGGTTATCAGTGCAAAGACACTGGCAATTGAAAAACAAGAAAAGGTGCAGTGAAGGTAGTAAGGCAAACTTTTGTCTATGTATATCACACTCATAAGAAGTATAGGTTATCTCCTATGACAGGAAGGCATAAAGAAGTATCAGAGTTTCAGATGAGTTTATTTGGCTTCAAAGACAAAAGAGATGTGAACTACAAGGTTTCATTTCCCAATCCATGTTCAGTCTAGACCTAGCATGACAATCTCAGGTTTGATCGAGACAAGCATGGTAGCTGTAGTGCTGCAGCAAATTATATTAATGTAAGGTTTTTACCACTCGTGTAAGATATGTTGTGTGGCTGATGAAATAGGCTTCATTTGAATTTCAAACGCAGTGGGCAGTTGAAGAAAAAAGAGGGATTGGTAAAAAAACATGATCAGCACCTGAAGTATACAGCACAGCAAATACCACTGCATATTCAGGAATGCCTGCTCCTTACTTTACATCAAGGTGTGCCAAAGTGTCATCTAACATCCAGCACACAAATCTGTATGTGCAGAGCATATTTTCTCTATTCAGTGAAAAATCTTGAAGAAGGGTATTTCACAAACTGCTATGAAAAGTATCCTGGCTGCAGACTTCAGAATCCTTTATTCAGTGTAGTCATTGCTGAACACCTTGTACTGGAAAGGACTGCCATGACTGATCTGTAAGGAAACTACTGCATGAAGTTAACATGATTCTTTTGAAACCATAAGACCTTTTCAGTAAAACTTATGAAGAGGAGATAATCTTTCTTTTCAAGAGTAAATCTCAGTTGCTGACTCTGAAGATCCAAGACCCTGAAACTCTGAAGACAAGTGCATGAGTATCCCTTTCTGCAAGACAAAACTAGTAAGTCCCAGCCCAGAGTAAACCCAAGTATTTCAAGGACTTCAAACATATGGAATGAGACTACTGAGAAAGTAACAGAAAATTAAAAAACTAAAACAGTGGGTTTATATTTCTGCAGAAATATTGGTCAAATTTTGGCCCATAATTAACAAATAATTTTTAACTGGGTTCAAAAGCAATGGTGTGTATTTTTTGTTTATTTTGTCAGAGGGTGAAAAATGTCGTTCATGTAGCTGTAACTATCTTACCTTGTTAAATTCTGACGCACCTGTCCACATTTTAACATTCATAAAGGAACATGCACTTGTATATATTAAGTTTTTATTTATTATATTTTTATATATTAAATTTTCTATGTACATTAAAAGCTGCACTTACAGTGATGTATGAAGGTGTTATTATTATTTTACCAAGGTGTCTCATGTGAGTATTTTCTGTTATGCTACTTTGTGCTTAATGCTGGTATTTCATTGTGCTAAATGAATGTTAGCATCTTGCCATGAAGAAAAGTGCTAATGTGATAGCTGTCTTCATTTAAATGATTTTACTGTTACACACTTTTGCAAAATCAATTTACTATAACCAGTACTTTTTAAAAATTAAATTGAACTTCATGAAAAATGACACATTAAAATGACATTAATGATTGATTGGATAATGATAATGGGTTAATGCAAAATTGCTATGGAAGGAAGAAGCCAAAGTGTTTATCCTGCTGCTAGATCCTTAGAGAACAGATTATAGCTATGAGCCTGATTTTCGGTGCTTTGTACAGTAATTGCTTCTGAAGAGGCACAGGGAATGTTTGAAGACCGTAATGATACTCCACTGCCACTTTAATTGCTAAAAGAAGCCAAGAGAATTCTAATTGCCAAGAGAACCATTACTAATTAAGGTGTCATTCTTCATTTATTCCATTGTAATTAATCTGAAATATTTGTAAAAGCTGAGATATAAATTTAGATCCAAACTCACTTAGCTTAATCACAACAGACTTCATGTGAAAAATACCTATGGGTTAGGCAAAGTTGATAATAAAACTTTAAATATTTCATTTCTTATGAAAAATTTTGCTTTGCTTTTACTCAAAACTTTTTAAAAAATAAAGTTCTAGAATTGAGAATAGATTTAAGAATCTATTTTTATTAACATGTAATTTATATCTGTGATTCTACCCTCACTTTAAAAAAACATTACAACTCTTTATATAGAGTGTTTCTTTATTTGTATTTTACCTTAAAGCTCCATGCTTCTGAAATGTTGAGTTTTCTTCAGCTCTGTGATGGGCAGAGTGATGCAGGTTCAGTTGTATATGTATTGTCTTTAGATCATAACTGTAGCAACACTTTTTCAGTATCTTCTTGCCTTCACTAGAATGGAGTATGCATACTAGAATAGAGTATGCATAATTGATTAGGGATAGAAAATCCCCGTAATCAGTACTGCATGTGTGTCAAATCCTTCTTTGATTTGTCTTTGCTGAGGTCCTTATTCAACCTCACAAAATAAGCAGTTGGAGTGAGTGGTCGTGCTGGTACCTGTCCATTTCCTGCACACAGAGTTTTGTACCTTGTTCTCTTCTCAGCCTTTTTTAATGCAGTTATTCACATTCTCACTGTGTCCTATACTCTTCTTCTTTTGGCATGGGTTATCTCTTACAGTTTACCTTACTAGTGCCTTGCATTCATATGTAATGCCAGTTCTTTTTCTCCTTGTCATGTAGTATCTCAGAACATCTTAGTGACCCACAGAACAGCTAGGTAGACTTTTCTAGTCTGTATCATCAATTTTTAGTCTGCAATTCTTAACTTTAGAGCTCTTCCCATCCCAACTTCCTGGTCTTTGTGTGCATGTATTAGGAAAAAAATCAGTGAAAAAACCTTTGGCAGCAATTCTCAGCTCCTCACATTAGAGAAGAGATCACTTCCAGGCTATAAAGGTGCTGATGAGCTGTTCTGCAGCATCACTTAGGACTTGTCATCATAGTTTATGTGACTGACTCATAATTCACGTCTTCTCCGCGTGGGAAAATTTGAATGCAGCATCCCTGCAGAGAGAGCCTGGTGGACTGGGTGCCTTCTAGCAACAGTCACTTGTTGCAACAGTGGGAAGAGATTCAGCCCTGTACGAAGAACACTAATTGCATGTGATAATCCTACCATGGAGGGAGAAGAATTAAAGAATGAATGGTCCAGAGAGCAGTAAACTGGGCTAGTCTGAGGCACCTGTGAAGGATTTTTAGCCACTGATGGCTACCAAAATTATGTTACCCAATACAAAGAGATGGTAATCTGGAAAACCTGAACTCTTGTTGGCATTTGTCTCCTTGACTGCAAAGGGAGCCAAGTGTGAAGGGTGCCCAAACAGATCTCAGAGCCTCAATGATTGCTGAGGATCTGTTAATCACCTCATATGCGTTTCTGGGGCTGTAGTTCAGTATTCTGTCTTGTCCTAGACTTACAGCACCTTAGTGGCTGGAATATGTGAGGTACACCAGCTGAGCACCACAGCTGACTTCATTTAATGCAAGAAAAGTCTAGTTCACCTGCTATGGATCAATTCTGCAGTGTGAACAAAGTGCTGCAGCTTTAGGGCAATGAAGGGATTTTCTTCAAAAGCACACTCTTTACACAGACTAATTTACCAGTGTAGATAAATCCTGTATTCTTTAGGTACTTGATTTAACTACTTGAAAGTGGTAGGGCCAAGCTGAGGAACATCTTTGATTGATGCCCATGTCAAGGGTTCCATTAAGGCTTCAATCCTGAAAGTACATGAAATACATGTTGTCATGTAAAATCTTGCACTTGTGCTTGTAAATATTTGCTTTACTGGATTTTAAAAAAAAATAAAGAATACAATCTAAACAGTTTTTCCTATTGTTGGAAATGTTCAAATCAGAACTTTGGAAAGTTGTTAATGTGCAAGGAATTTTTTTTCTATATTTTTATTAAAAATAACAAAGCTGTTGGTAACTTAGAAGGTGAAATTATCCACTAATACTTTACTGAAAATAGACCTTAAGTTCACTAAATTCTAGGGGAGGAATTGAGAAAATACTTTGATTTGTAACTGGGGTTTTTTTTTCTAGAACAGTAAGTAATAACTTTTAAGTTTCATTTGCGTGTGTTTTTCCTACCAAGTAAGCAGACTAGATGGGCTGACCAGTCAGTGCTATGTGGATTGAGGGTAGTATTAAAAAATTAAATGTTGTCATGCTGTAGCAAAATGCATGCTTTATTAGGTCCTCACAGGGAAGATTATGATCTGAGTAATTTCATGGGTGTGAGGTGAAATATAGGCAGGACTTTTTTTTTTTTACTATGCATCATTGGTCTTAGTAAAATGAAAGCATAGAGTAGGATGCTTATTTTTAATACAATAAATGATGAAGAAATTTATCATATCAGAAGTGTTCTAAAATTTGCAGTAATAAGTTCAGAGTATCGGAAACTTCACAGTAACTCTACAGCGTAATTGAGGAGACTCTGGGCTGACTGGAACGTTCAGATTTGCTTCTTCTTAAATTTCCTCATGCTGTTGTTACACAGTTCCCATAGCTTTGGAAAAGTATAATTCAGAGCAAAATCTGACTTTTCACTTTGCTTGAATTTGCTGCTCTGTAAATGCACCCAAAATATGCTGACAGTATGATTAGAATGAAATTGCGTGCAAGTATTCCTGCTTCATAACCTATTCCAGAATCATGTATGGTAGACTCTATGTGTTATTTTTATTATATTTTTATTTATCTTGATGCCTGAAAGACAGGCTGGAAGTAAATCCCCATAGACCGATGTCTGTAGAGCAGGTATTTGTTTATTGCAGTGCTGGTGGTGAGGGGGATTTCTCCTCCTCACTCACCCACCTTTGTCAAGTGTTGTGGTACATTTATACAGTAAATTATGCTTAATGTTGCTTATGTCATTACAGCATCACTGCATACACGCCGGAAATAATTTACATAGGATGATCTCATGGTTATTAGATAAGTTTTTGTACTGCACTTGCGCTTCCCCAATTCGGGGGTCTTCGAGGGTCTTTGATAAAGGCTTCTAAAGTCTTCTTTCCACTTGAACTTTTCAACTTTGTCTTCAAAGCATGTGTAATTATGGTGCTCCTTCATCCATCTGGTCTTAACTGGTCTAAATTCTTTGTTTTGTGGCTAATTGGCTTGTTCTTGCCAATTTCTCATTAATACTACACTTACCTATCTCTGAAACCATACACCTGGTGAGTTTTTTTCTCTTCTTTTGTCTGTTCAGCATTTAAGTAACTAGTTAACCATATACTGGCCATTACATTGTATAAAAAAAAGTTATTCATATCAGGTTACATATATGTATATAAAGCTATGTATGTATAAAAGTTATTATTCAGGTTATATAGGTGTAAAAGCTATGATTCAGGCTACATAAGTAAAAACTGAAATTCTGGCTATGTATGTATAAAAAATATGTTTCAGGTTATATTGATAAGAAGTCATGATTTAGGTTATATTGATATTAGGTTACATAGATATCTTATAACTCAATCTAAATAAGCACCTTGTAACTGTAATCTGTATTATATAGGCATCAATTTCAGATTAAAATTTTCAACTTTTTGCCATCTAAGTTTCTTTTGAAACTTGTCTGGAAACTTTCCTTACGTGCATGAGTGTAGTAATGAAGATGTAAGTGATTATGATATTTATAGGATTATGCTGTACATAGTCACTTAAGCAGTATTCCTATTTTCCCAGACTGCAGGACCAAGCATTGTTTAAATTATTACATTAGATTTTGTTTATATTCATTTATTCTACAGCAAATAAGCCTAGCACACATATCATGCAGATGAAAGAAGCAATTTATTTATTAACCTTTCTCATCAGGTGATCTGAGTTGTTTCTTGATACCATGTACTATTCTGTGACATCAAATTTAAGGGAGAGTTATTTTCACCTGATGTATATTGACACTGCATATGGTCTGGCCTGGCCTGGCATTATTTCTACACCGAGAGTGCCAGTCCTATTAACTGCAAGGATGGGGGCATGCCACCTACCTCTTATGTCCTTCTGTCTCTTGTGCTGTCCATCTGTTAGTTCTAGGAAGTTAAAATTCACCTGATTTTTGGCTTTTGGAATATAAGCCTTTACAAAATCAAAGGTATGGCAGCAAAATTATTTTCAGAAACTAAAACTATGTGACCAATCTAATCCACCCTGTGTGTCAGAATGCTGTCTCAGAAACTGTAGGGTTGGTTGTGCTATCGTAGGTATGAGAGTGGATCTCAATTCATAATACACTATTCGTTATGGGCAAAAATATTTCCAACACAATACTGAATATAAAGACAGAGGTAACTTCTTATAAATTCAATTAAGTGGTTTGTTGGTTTTGTTTTTTCTCCACAGTAGTATAATTTCAATTATTAAAGTATTAAATTTATTTTTGACATAATAGCAGAGTCCCATGGTCCTGCACTATTCTTGTTTTGTTCAAATAGTATGTTTGTCATAGCTAGCTCCCTTTAAATAGTCCATGTCCTGTTAAATGTCACCACAATTGTGTTGGCAGATCAATACTGTACTGCTTTGTCAGGAGCCTTGAGTATGTCTCATCCCCAAATAGGCATCACCTTGGTAGGCTGGCAGTTTCTGCAATGTCGTCAGTGTAGTGATGCTTTCATACAGTTATGCACTCTTATAACCCAGTTATGCTCACTCATTATTTTTATTTAAATAAAAACTGTAAAGAGCTTACCCTGCACTACAAATTATCTGCTTTGTGTGCTTACCATCACAAACCTGTTTTAACTTAATCCCATCTTAAATTAACTTCGTGCCTGCTCAGCAATGTTGCTCAAAGCCCCATCTAATCTGGCCTTGAACACTTGCAGGGATGGGGCATCCACAGCTTCTCTGGGCAATCTTTTCCAGTGTCTCACCACCCTCACAGGAGAGAGTTTCTTCTTAATATCTAGTCTAAATCTATCATCCTTTAGCCTAAAGCCATTCCCCCTTGTCCTATCACTACATGCCCTTTCAAAAAGTCCCTCTCCAGTTTTCTTTTAGGTTCCCTTTAGGTTCTGGAAGGTGCTGTAAGGTCTCCTCAAAGCCTTCTCTTCTCCACACTGAGCAAACCCTCAGCATTTCTTCATAGGAGAGGTGCTCCATAGCTCTGAACATCTTTGTGAATCTCCTCTGGACTCACTCCAGCAGGTCCTTATCCTTATGTTGGCAGCCCCAGGGCTGGACGCAGTACTCTGGATGAGGTCTCAAGAAAAATGCATGTATGTTAATTCCTGCATGTGTACGTTAAATCCTGTGCATGGTTTGTCTTTGGAGCAACAGACAGCAAAGACCTCTAAGACTGCCTTTCATACTCCTGTTTGTATGGACTAATCTGGGGACAAATTGGCAGGGGAAGTGTTCTGATAGGGGTAGGTTTGAATTTCCAAAGTCTCCATTGGGGTCAGACCAGCTTCCCTTTCCTTTCACATGGAGAGCTCCTCTGATAATGTTAGAAGATTGCCAGCCCAAAACTACCATCTGCTTTTCTTCACAGTTTTTTCCAAAGGTTAAAATCTATATGGTTGTGATGAAAGGAGCGTACCTGATCCTAAATATACAATATAGTTACCCTTGCTTAGTAAGTCAGTGGCTTAGAAGTTACTATTTTTATCATGGGTTATCATGTCATTTGTGATTTTAACTGCTGATTTAACTTTTGAGATCATTTTAAGTTCAAAGGCTTAAGTAGAGCACACCATGTCATAGACCAAGTGAAAGAGAGTAAGAAATTTGGCTCAGTATTTAGTAGTGCTGGTGTAGAGAAGTGTGCCTAAAAATGTACTGCCCTCACAGTTGGATAGCTGACAGCAATTCTCTTTTCTAAAAGTGAATGTTTGTAGCTCTCTAACCTTTTTCATCTGGTTTAAAGTCTTTGTTTTGAAGGATAAGGTAAGATCTGAAGTAAAGGTCTAAAGATTTAAGAGTACAGAATGATTCTGCAATAGGTTGGGCATGGGATGTCATTTTACAGATCTTTTAGTCAAGCCATTTAGAAACACATTCTGAATAATGAATACATCCAGATGAAATGGGAGTTATGCAAGCGACACATCTGGGACAGGTATTAAATATTACAAATATTGCCAGTAGCTGAGAACACTTGCTAGGCCAAGATCTCTACAAATAGTACATACGTTACAATTGGGTTTTTTCATTCACTACTGATGAAAATAAAAAAAGCTTCAGAGGAGGGAAACAAACAATTTCTGTAAATGCATCTTTACCATTGTTTTGTATATTGAGAAGCAGTGGGTTAATTTTCAAATGGAAAATAACTGATCCTTAGAGTAGAATTGGATGATTAAGTTAATAAAGTAATCATGTAATGTAAAATTTTATTGTCATTATAGAATGTGGGTGTTCAACTTAATCACAAATGTTACATTCATTTTTAATTGAGCTGTCCTAGTCTCCTTAATGGAAGGCTTTGTTTTTTTCCTTGCACACTCAATGTATTTTAATTGCACACCTGATTCTTGCCATCAACACATTAACATCTGGACACTATGTTTTATGCATATAGATACACTGATTAAAACTCAGCAGAGAAGCAGATAATGGGAAAATAAAATTACAACATTATAGAACACTTTCAGCCATATTTTTTTATTATCTATTGAGAAGCTTTTAATTATCTTCATTTAATTAGTCCCACTGCTTAGGTCATTTGTTTTTTATTGATACAGCATGTCAGCGACTTTACTAATTGGCACAAAATGGCATGTGACTAAACTGTCTTGTCTAGTTTGGTCCAAAACAATTTCTTTCATCCTTTCACATTCCTGAGACTTTTATTTATTTCACAATCTTTCCAGCAATATAAAAAATATTTTGACAGAGTATCTTGATTTAAAATTTAGCATTTCATTTTTCATTTTTGTGTGTGAATTAAAGAAGGTTCTAAAGAAAAAGTGTTTACTTCCTAACATATTTTAGCATCAGAAAATAAGACTACATTCTGTAGCTTTTAAAAATTTTAGTCTTTCTTCTGAGAGAAGAGTATTTTAAACACTTTTTATCATTAAGACTTTAAGCACAGTTTGTCAATGTTTACAAATTTAGTCTGGAAGAAAACAAACAGTCCTGTGCCAGTCCAGCAGTTGTACTTTAAGGGATTAGGGATCTGGTTTGCAGTGTTCTGTTTTAAACCAGTGATTAGACAAATCTGACAACTCTTGAGTATAGATGAGCTTAAGTTGTATAAACATTTTAGTGCATAATATTAATTTCCAGTTGATTATTAGCACACCTTGTAATAACAGAGATTTTATGTAAATGTAATGGATAAAAAAAAATTTTTTTGCAGGAGACAATTTCTTTGAATAATTGATTATAGACTTTCCCCTAATTTCAGATTCTTCTGTTCCAAACCATCTTCTATATTTTTCTTTGAAGACGTAACATCTTTTTACTCAATAATTTCTCAAGATGTGTATGGCATCTCTGTACCAGGCAAAAAAGATTGCAGGTTACTAATTAGCTAATTAACTAATTAACTAATAAACTAATTTTTTTGTTTACCAAATACTGATGCTTTTGCAAATTATTTCTATGCTTTTTGATTTGTTGGATAATCTTTATAATATATGTGTGTTTAACTGTGTTGGCACTTCAACAGATGAAGTAACTCATCTTTATGCAATGAATGTTCTCCCTCTAATTTAAGAATAAATGTATTGTTAATGTGTATGACTCTGTGCTCCCAGAGATTCGTGATTCTACTAATTTAAAATACTCATTTTAAAACTATTTAAAACTATTTAAAATATAAGTTTCACAGTCCCTGCCCTGAAGTTTAATTTAACCACCTTTTTTGATTACACGGTGGCATTTTCTTTCCTCTTCAAGTCTGTCACAAACACGTAACAGGGATTGATTTGAACCAGATTTTCATAGTCTCGGGCGTGGTATTCAACATGTCCTGACATCCACAGGAGGGCAGCATGGCTCAATCAAGGGAGAAGAGAGGAGTATGATTCTAATGCAGCTAAATTAATCTCACTTTTGATTGTTTATATTGTCTTGTGAAAGTGTTTATAATTGAAAAAAGTGCATGTTTTCCTGGCTAGTACAGGTAAAGGAAATGCATGTTATTTTTTGAAGTTTCGAAGTGCAGCTTCTTAGTACCTATTAATGTGAAGTTTTTCTCTGTATATACATGATCTGTTTTGGAAGAAGATTTTTAAATATTTAGTGTGGGAGTTATTAAAGCGTAGTTGAAAATTTAGCTCTGCAAATTCCAATAAATTCTGTTATAGTATTGTGGTAAATCAAGTATTTGGAGAATGGAGGCAGCTATTCTTGTATATTTACAGGACACAGGAACTGCTCTATTATCTAATGCTTGACGGAGCTATAGCAGGAAATGAGTCCTTTTACATATGTGTGTCTAAATACATATAGCTATAATACGTACATATATATATATATACACGTACACACACACATGTAAAATTCTATTTGGGGAAAGAGATTAAAATATCTCAATCTCAAATTTGAACAATAATTCATGAGTAGTACTAAAAATATTAATTTAAATTTTTGGTTTTAAATTGGTCAAGTAAGGATAAACTACTTAAACCTCTCCTTGCATCCAAATCATCAGCTCTACACCTTCTATTTTCTCTTAGATTTTATGGATTTTTTAAAAAATGTTTACTTAGTGGCAATTTTGCAGGTGAATCTCGCTGTAGTGTTGCAGTTTTGGGGAGACAGTTGCTTGTCAGACAAGCCTGTGCAGCAGGGATTGACTGACCCCAGTAGATGGCTCCGATGCTCCCTCACAGGTAGTAAATTCTATATTCCTAAACTCCTACTTCTGCAGCTCCACTCGCAAATCAGTTCCACTTAAGAAACTCCTGTGGGGGAATAGCATTTGAATGTTTTGTTTTCTACATATTTGTTATGAGAAAGAACTTCTAACAAGGAGGAAATCTGTGCTGGTTTTATAGGCTTGTCTCTTTCTTGCATAGCTTTTTTTTTTCCCCTAACCACCACCCAGGTTTTTTTCCTAATTATATTAATCCATTTTAAAAATCCTGAATACCATGAAGAAATACATAAGGAACTTTCTCAAAGGGGATCTGTTTTTCAGTGATGCATTTCTGTTGTTTTCTGGTATAAGTCCTGTGGAATTTAGTTTTAGATTGTTTGCTTCTGTGTGGCATTTCCAAGGAAAAATATCCAATCATGTTAATGGTTCTAAAAAAATTCCTGCACGATGAAAGCTCTCTCTTCCGGTGCCACAAGACAATTGCTGAATAATACTAGTGGATGTCAGTTTCAGTGTGAACTGTACCAGCTGCTTTCAGGCACAGCTAGTTGAGACGTGGAACTGTACGACTGGGTATAGATTTTAAAAGTTTAAAATGGTTGAGAAAATAATTATGGAAATTAACTTAAGCAAAAATCCATTAAAAATTAGAAACACAGAGATACCATTTCTAGATGAAGAAATTCTAGGGACAGCATCAGCATGAGTGTATGAGGAATCTGTGGGGATGTATATCTGCATGCTTCCCTCTACATCCTGTTGAGAACAAGGCACAGGCCTGAAAGTGCTTCTGAGTGGCCGCTTCTACATTCTTTTGGAGAAGTTTCTTCCAAAATGACATGGAGTCAGAAGTCTATTTGTTTCTCTGGCATCTTTAAAATTCTACGTGTATTCTATATAGGAAAGTTTTTAAAAAATTGATATTTTCAGAGAACTGATTTGCTGGGTCATACTCTGAAAGCTTTCTTGCTTGTTTTTACCCTTGTATTGGCATCAAAAGATGGCCAGGAGTGTAGAAGTACTTTTATAAATCTAGTTTTTTATGGAAACATTACCTACAGATGTCATTCTCCACCAGTGGGTTTTTTGAGGCAGAAAGGCTCTATTAAATTATTAGATTAGCTTTACTGTCTGGGACCAAATGTTAATCTAACCAAATGTTCATCTATAAGCCACATCTTCCACTGGCCAGCAGCAGATAACTGGGAAAATTTATAAGAGTAATTTCAGTATTCTTTCAGACTCCACCCGTCTGCAGATGAAGGACTTTCTGAGCCAGATGAGTCTTTGCATATGCAAACATTCATTGCAATTAAATTTCTCTTTCACAGCCTGTCCAGGAATGCCTAAAATGCACAATGAAATGTAACTAATTTGACTTTATGGAAACAAGCCTCAACAGTTGCACGGCTGTGTGAGAGTGGAAATTAATGTCTGGCACTGTTCCTACATTCCTTAGAGGTGCTCAAGACATGATGGAGACAGTCCCGCACCACTGATACACAGGCAGCATTGTATTTTCTTCCTGTTGTTTGTTGGTTGGAAAGAAAAGTGGTATTCATTGCATCCAGTGTTTACATGAATTCTGCTAGATTAAAATAGAGTTTTCCAATGTATGAAAGCATGAAGTGTCAAAATTTTAATCCAGAAGAAAATAATATCATTCCTGATAAAGAGCTTTTTATTTCTGCAGAATGGGGAGAGACTGCTATTTCTAAGACTGAATTCCAAAAAGATAGCTACATTTTTGCCTCTGCTGCTTATATTGTACTCTAGTGCTTTTCATTCTGGATGGTTCTGTAGTTGCACAACTAAAAAAAATTGTTTTCTGCCAAGTATGCCAAACATTTTGAAATCTCTACAGCCAATGTCATCTGTGCTCATTATTAGCTAAGTTCAGCCATTGCATCCACAAAAGTTTTACCTCATAACATTGGCTGAAAAGAGCAAACAGAAACCTGGTTGTTTTTTTTCCGAATTGTGCTTTAGAATGAATAATTTTGTCAGGCTTCAAATAACAAACATTTTCCATGAATGTCACATGGTTGACTTTTCATGATTCGTAGGTACAGAAAACCTTCATATCATCTCATCTCTTTTCACGCAACTAATTACAACAGCTAAATTAAGAGTGTTTGCAATGTAGGTATCTGGTAGAGCCCAGGGAGACAGAAGGGTACTTTAAAAGGGTAATCTGCTAAGTTCTGAAGAGGAAATATGCCCCGAGCACTTTACATACAAAATACAAGGGGAACATGATCACTGAAAGTGGCAGAGTGGAGTTGCAAAGACAAACATATTTAGTTTGCTGTTTCCCTTTAGAACATTTTCTTTTCACTTTTTTCTTTTTTTTTTAAATCATAAGTGTGTTGCATGTTTTGACACACAGTTAAAAGGCTGAACAGCTTTACAAGCTTCTGAAATGCATTTTCCAACTTCTGGAAGATAAGGGCTGTTGTGAGGCTTTCCTGAGTGTTTCTTCTGGTGCACTAGGACCTCAAGTTTTGAACAGTCTTGCTCTTTTCCACTTCGGTTTCTTTCCCACAGAAATTAATGTGGAAATACTAACCTTCTGCATTGGACATATTGTGAGGAGTAATTGCTTGGTTTATAAAGCACTACTCAAGTGTCAAGTAATGCTCCTATTAAGAGAATAATTCTGTGTAAGTGAGGACTTGCAAAACTGATTTGTTTCAAAGCTTTGGTGATGTTTTTAAGTGGTGGTTTTAATTGAATTCTTTTAGGGCTTTTTTAAAAAAAACAGCTATCAAGAATTTTAATAAATAGTTTTAAAACATCATATAATTCTGAATAAACATCCTCTGTGTGCACAAATAAAAGGCACAAATTAAAGGCAAGTGCTAGACTAATTAATTATCATAATTTCTGTCCTTCATTTCAAATCACAAATAGGGATACCAAGATAACATGCATCCTCATGCCTTTGCTAGTTTAGATGTACCACTTTATACTAATTCTTAGGTACTTTAAAATACTTACTCATGATAATGACAAGAAATGTTATGAAAATACTTAGAATTTACAGTCTTTAGAATGAAAATATATGTATCTCATTCTTCTAACAAGTTTTATTAAAAAATAGCTGCTGAGGTCTGTATTCTTTATGAAATTAAAATTATATCAATACAAAAATGGCAGTGAAAAGAAGTACATAACCAGAGATTGTACATAAGTCAGAGATAATGAAAGCCAAGTATCATTCCTGAAGGAGCTCACTGCTCTTACTGGCCTCTGTCACCAAAGTTTTCAACACCTTATGACTGTTTCCATCAGTGGATGTTTATGACCTAGAAACAAAGGTAAATTTTTCGTGCAAACAGGTTCTCAGCTGTTTAGGCTTTCTAGATCACAAATAATATCACTCCCTGGCTGGAAAAAAGGTCATCGTTTTTTTCTGTCTGATTGCAGTGCCATGTGCTTCCAGTGACATGGAGAGATGTCTAGGCTGGACACCCAGCTGCTTCTGGGTGCTCAAGTGCTTACAAGTTCTTTAAGGTCTGTCGATGTTAAGAACTCTTTTCACAGCCAAAGTGAATGTTCAAGGGAGAGTAGTATAATTTAAATTTTTTCTACTATTTCAACATCAGGATTTAAATATAGGTTTTCACTTTGAAAACCAGTCTCTTAGCTCCTGCTTTCTGTGCTTTTGTGGTCACAGACTCTTACCTTTTTAGAGGAAATGAAGCCTTCAGGGGTGTACTCATATGCTGCAAAACACTGGTAGCTGTTCTGTCCATGGGTTCAGTTTAGAGCTAGTCCAAAGTAAGCTGCCTCAAAGAGCACAGAGGATGGATGTCAGCTCCTCAGCACCAGCTGTTCTGCAGTAGTGCGACATTACCTGTTTACACTGCAGTTAGATTACATTAGAATCAGAGTGCTTTCTACTTCATGTTGCATCTGAAGGATTTCATTCTTTATTGCCTGGAATTCTCTCAAGGATAAAGGATGTTTTTCTGTCCTGACAAACGCTCACACTTACATGCCAAATAGGTTTCATGGTACGACATAAATTAGATTAATAATTCTCAAGTTGCCATTGTAGTTACTTCACAAGTTCTATAAGTACTGGCATGCATATTCACAAATGGTGAAGCGCCCTGGAGTGTAGTAAGGTATCACTGTTAAAGAATCTAGGGATATCAGATCATCCAGCATTCTTATAACCATTTATGCTGTAAGTGAAAAGTGTTTAGCAGGAAAAAAAGCCACACGTTTTCCTGTTCATACGAGGAGTGTCTTGCTTATTGGAATAAATGGAACTGTTTTCTGTGGCTGTGATGTTTTTATTACTTGACATTCTTCAACATTTCTTTATCCTTAGCAGGCATAATTACAGTAGTTTAAGCTGATTTTTTTTTTATTCCATCTGTTGAAGGCTTATTTAGTTCTCTTTCTCAAGAGCACAGAAAGGACTAAAATGAATCTGAGAATGTTTACAGCAAGGTTTCTTATGACCCAGGTCATATTGTTGTCTTGAATCAGTTTTCTCCTCGTCCTCAACTGAAAACAAAAAAAAATCTTAATCTTGCAGGGTTAAATAAAAGGAGGAATGCAGTGCAAGGAAGATTCCTTTTATGCAAGGCGCAGGGATGACTGAAAGTGCCTGTGGGCATTTGGTCCCCATTGGCTCTCTCAGCGAATGCAATGATGCCCACGGATAGCCTGTATTGTTGTCAGTTAAATGGGATCATGAGTGTCTGAAAGGTGTTTGAGAATGAACTGAAAATCATTTTCACAAGTGGATGATTACTTCTGCCACATGTTAACCGAACTCTATCAGAGTGGCCCAGATTTTTGAGACTGCATTAATTGCTCTTTCAACCTTGACTGAGGTTTCTCTTTAAGAAAGGCCTTTGCTGGACTAAACTGCTACATGTATTGATTTTTCTTTCTATATTTTTTTCATTGTTTGTGATAAATGAAGCCTTTTACAAGTAGAGAATTTATCATTCAAGATGTAGATAGATTGCTTCATTCCTTAGAATAAAAAGGCTGGTCTAAAAATGATCTCTGTAGAAGGAGTAAGTCCATTCTCATTTCTCCCTCAGTGAATAGCTCCGGTATTCCACACACAATTATGCTTTTTCAGCTATTCATTAGTGCTGATTTTTTAATCAAAAAGTGGAACCCTGCACTCTGGTAGTGAGGTGAGGACTTACAGCAAATAAGCTGCTGTCTTCCTTCCAGTGTATGTCATCGCATAATTGAAACTGAACTATAATATTTAGCAAGGTGGTTTTGCATTTTGGTAGCACAAGGAAATGCACTTTGAGAGCTATTCAAACTTAATGTAATTACAACATGGTTATGCACAGACTTTTTAAAGAAAATGTTTGTTCATTTTATTTGTACTATTTCTGGAGAAGAAAATTATACTGACTGAGATGAGATGAGATGATATATAAAACATTTTTATCCAGGTGTTTCTGTGGTTTGTAGTGGAAATTTAATTTCTTGTAATTTTATTTGTTTTCCAGGAAAACAAACTTTAAATATTAAATGGGAGGTTTTTTGTGCCATGTTATAAGGTATAATCATTGTGAGGTATAATCATGTAATTCTGTGATTTAACACAAATCCAGTTTTTATTTTTTCATTTCAGAGTGAGTGAAGAGAAAGAAAGCAGCATTTAATAATTTTGAAGAACTATTTTTAAAAGAAAAAGTCTCAGAAAAGTGATTGCATGGTTTGTGCATTTGGTTGCATTTTTGTATTACTGCGAAACATGTTAGAAAATCTTCACATTGGGGTGACAACAATTCAACACATTTGATCAAGGTCCCGTTTTCTATGAGATGAATAAAAGCAGGTATATTAGTCTTAAGTTACTGGGAATTATGTGAGTAATATAAGAAATCTGAAGAGGGCAACCACGCATGCTAAGGATAAAAATACTTTCTAATGTGCATATACAGAGATCGATGTTATGTGTACATATCTCATTTATTATATATTTTTGCAGAATAGAAGTTTGTCATCTATATATGTTTCAATGTACTTGAAAACACCAATCTTTTCTTCTTGTCAGAATATTTATTTAATGTTCTCAAAATATGGTCTTAAAGAGAACAAATCCAAGCAGTTACTGTTACAGTGTTCCGATAAAGGGGAAGTATTTCAGTGTCTTCCTTCCCAATATATGGCTGAACTTTAATAATTCAATAAGCATTTTAGATTATCCCAACTTTGGAACCCAAATTAGAGCAAGAAAAATTGAAGCAAATGGTGTGGTTACTGTTTAGAAATACGGAACTGGCACTTCTGAATATGTCTCTTGTATGTATTGCACAAAATCTTTTTCCTAAAGATACAGTGTTAGAATGAATGACTGTTCTTTGTTTCTTGTTGCTGCTGAGGATATTTAAAATAGTCTGAGCAACTGATGCTGTGCATTTTGTGTACATTATTTTGGATGGAGAGAGTGACTGTGGCTTCTGGGTGAATACAGATACACTTACTGGTAGAGAAATAGCAGGCTGCAGCTCTGTGAGTTCGTGACTGTGAGATTCTGTTCTGGTTTTCAGTACTGGCATTTAGCTGAGACTCCTGAAAAATGATTCAATTGCCCATCTTAAAAATAAAACATTCTTCAGAGTAGCTCTAAGACTTAGCTCACTTCTGAATCTGTTAACCTATTAATTTTCTGCTCCAGTTGTGAAACTCAGGTGTCATTTAATTGTGAATACTGGCTATTGTAGATTTTTTCTGTTCTAGACATCAACTGCAGTTTCTACAGATCCTAGATGTTACTGTCTAAATATAGGAAGGTTCTTGAAGGTTCTTAGGTCCTTTGCTTCCTTTTCTTTTCCTTTTTCTTTTTTTTTTCCCCAAATAGAAAATTAATGAGAGACATTCAAAGAAGACTCTAGAAGCTTAGGCGTGTCCTTCCACCCAAAAATGTTAGACTCTTGAGTAAGAATTAATCTCTTTATCTTTCAGAAGCAGGCACACTTAAGATGAGCACAGGATATACCCCTTGTAAATGGCTGAAACTTTGTACATTAGAAAAAAACTGATACCATTAGAGATGTGGCTTCGGAAGAAGGATTAAGAACATATTGTAACTGTGTGTTTATAGTGATGTGTAAAACTAGACAGCATAAGTCTTTGCATTTCTATACTAAATCCCAGCTTTGTGTCATGAATATTATTTTCTTTGTTACCTAGTCTTACGTAAGATCTGTGAATTTTAAAGTTAGTTAGTTAATGTTCCACTGCTTTGTTTCCCAAGGAAGCTCTTATTTAGCACCTTAGTTGGAAGTGATTTATAGGAGGAATAAAAGTGCACATTGCAATTTAATTTCTTTTTGTGTGCTTTATTATTTTATACTTTTGAATTTACTGTATCTTATATTATTTCTGCCTGTACTGCAGAACTATAGGTGGTATATCTTACATTAATAGTAATTTAAAAGGCAGCCAAGTAATATAAAAGGATCACCTTTTCTCCGATAACAAACATTCTTTTTAAGACCTCTTATTTTAAAAACACATTCTACATCAGGATCAGTTAATAATGAAAAAGAATTAGCATAGAGTTTCTAAGGTTGGGTTACTCATTTTCTGATGTGCAAGAGGCAGGAAACCTTTGTTAATTTATGGCTGCTTCGTTTAAGACATGCCAAGAGGGTGGGAACATGGTCAGGATATCTGTAATGTAGCTTTGGAGGACAGTGTATTTTCAATTGCATTTCCAACAGTCCATGGGGCAGTTGCCTTCTGACTCATGTGACAAAAACCTTCATGATACTCCAGGGGATGAAGGGGAATGCAGTGGCAGAATCACCCTGAAGAACAGGGCAGTCTTAGGACTGACAGAGACCAAAGGCCACCTGTGGACTTTTTTACTTTCCTCCCTCAAATCATTAAGCTTCAAGGCTATGTGAAATTCATAATTTATTTCACATCCACCTTATGACAATAGCTTGGCATTAGCTTGGCAATAGCAATGTTGAGTGCTTTGGGGAAAGCAATTGCTCTGAAACATGTATGAAAACGAAAACAGTTAATATTTTGTGGGAGAATGTCTGACCATCAGTCTGTGAGGTAAATGTTTCCTTAGTTGCAAAATATTATAAATTTTCAAATAAACCCTAGTGGGCCCTTTCTTGTGTACCCTTTCTGACATAACCCTTACTCCTTTCTTTCATTGAATTTAGAGTAGTCACAGAATAAAGAAGTTAAAAGGACTGTGGAATGATCTGGACTATTTGAAGAAGGCCACATCAACTAGTTACCGTGCACACAAAGACAATTTATTTCCCTCTCTAACAAATAAAAGGCAGATTAACCAAGTAAGGTAGAGCTTCAGTACTGGTGTAGCAGAAGTTGAAGGACAAACACTGGTGTCTTAATAAGAGAGCCGCTACATAATCTGACAAACAACAATTAATAAGTAGTACTCTGAACATTTATTTTAGACATAAATTTGTCCTTTATGATGCTGTCCAGGTGGACAGGACAGGTATAAATAAGGTTTCACCTTTATCTTGCTTACTCATTTCCCATAAGATGTTGGTTCATTGCTCTGATTTTTGGCTGAGATGCCAACTACTGGGCAGCAAAGCCACAGAAGTGAGTAGAGGGCAGCAGACCATATTCTCTTACAAGAGAGGCCCATGTTCATCTGTCAATCATCTGACCAACCATCTCCCATCCTAGTTATTATAGCTACTTCATAATGTATGTACTGGCATCTTCTGGGGAGTGCCCTGTGAAGCCTGCATTCACTGGTCTGAACAATCCCTGTTCTGTCTTTGACCAGCCGAGCTGTACCAGATGTCCTTGACAGAAGCTGGCCAGCCAGAAGGGACATCTCATATGTAATATTTTGCTCTGCTGTCAGATTTTAAGCAGCAGATCCTTACCACTCATGGGCTCTTGCTTACAATCTCACAGCTTATCCATTTCTTCCTGCTGTCTTTGTTGACAACAGTGCAATATGAGCACAGTGACAGAAGAAATGTCACTATAATGTCAGAAAATTCACTGCAAATTCTTGGTTGAGGAGTGTGCTCTCTCTACCAGCAAACAGTACCAGCATCTGTGGTTTTCTCATCTCACTGGTTGATACTCCTGATTATGTCCTCTGATTCAAAGCCTGGAAATTGCTAAAGTGACAAGGAGTTTTCGTAATCTATGAGCCTTTATAGTGAAGTGCTTCTGTTTAGGAAATTAGATTCTACTTTACTCTGGAAAAAAAATTTAATCTTCTGTGTCTGCTGACATTGTGTTATGTGAGCATTTTATCACACTATCTCTGGGACTGACTTCTTACAAACTAAATAAATATTAGCAAATCTGTGGAAACCAAATGGAATAAAAACTGTTGGGAATGTCAACTTTTCTAACATTCAGTATTTCTGTGTAGTCAAAAGTGTTCTACTTTAAGCTACTTTTTCTATTTTTCAGATAAAATTGGTGAAATAAAAAGGGATAAGCAGGTTAATCTTCACAAACAGGAGATCATTTGTTTCTGATTTTTGTCTTATTATGAGTGAGAATGAATGTCTCTGCATTTTTATGATATGAGTAAATAGAAGAAAAATCATACATATGGCAACACTGAAGAAGCAGCTCAGTAGATAGTAAATTAATACACAGATTTGTGTTTGGTCCTCCTAATGTAATGCATATTATTAATGGAAGACCATTTCTTTTATTATTTCCTTTGCAGGTATTTGTATGCTCTAGGACAGAAGGTTTGGAAGCGGTGGAAAAAACGCTACTTTGTCCTTGTTCAGGTTAGTAGTCAGTCATGAAATTTCAATAAAATAATTCTTGGACTATAAATTATGTATGATTTCTGGAGTCGTTTGTAAATTAGTATCTTCAGGCAACATATGCAGTACTGCTTCAAGCTTCTTGCAGCACATACATCCAGCTTAATTTCTTTTTAATTTATAGTAAACAGAAATGTTACCAAGTTCTACAGACATATATAAATGGGTCCCTACAGTGAGCATTGTTTCAACTGAAACCTAGACATTTCTGGATGAAATCTTTGTGACTTTGCAATAGTCTGATGACAGCTTTTTACCAGCATTCTTTAAAATAAAGTTGTATTTCACAGAATGGATTGTACTTACTGTTGAATTTATTCTATCTCAACAAATATTTCCTGCCTTTGAAATTAAAGCAACAATAGTTATAGTAAGAACTTTTTTTGATTTCTTAAAAAAATGCTAATTTTTTTCTTCCTTGCAACATTAAATTGGGTAAAAATATATGATTGTTACAGAAAATATGGTGTTGTAGTTTGTTCTTGGCCACAAAAATATGCTAGGCTCATATTTTATAACTTCTTGTCCAAACCTGGAACTGATAGTATTTTCACATGCTAGTGAATGGTGATATTGACTTAAGATAAATAGAATAGTAGATTTTGAGTGTTCAAAACACAGAAATTAATGATTTTATGAAGTCTTTGGAAAAAAATAATTGTTTTCTGTTGGTGTTTGTCTTCATATTACATTACATTACATATTCTTCACAGTCAGTTCAGAGAATGCTGTTCTGTCTCCTTTGTTTTATCGACAGAAAACTTTTAAAGTCTGAGTCTCCATAAGTATCATACAAAGGTTGAATCCTGTTAATGAAGCTTTTTTTAAGAACAAAAACTAAATTCTTAAACTAGTTTACAGAAACCCTGGTTTCTTTATCACTCTGTTAGTCACACTCACCTGGTCTCCTCTTGCTCCTAAGTGATTAAAGGTTGTAAAAAAAAATTACTGAACAAGTACTTTATTAATGTTAAAAGCCAGGAGTATTTGAAGGAGATTCTGTAAAGTCTACAGAATTTATTTGAGTTCTGATTTTACCAAGGTCCTTTGTGAAGAGATGAGGACATTTCGTGACTATTAATAATTGTTGGGAAGATCTCTATATAGGATAGCTGTCAAGGCATGGCTGTGAACAGAAAATAATTTCAAGTTGCAAAGAAAAACAGTAATACCTCATGCTCCCTTTCCTTCATGCTTTTCTTTAACACTCATCCTACTTGTCAATCCTTTCACAAAAAGAATGAACTTGTTCTTTTCCTCTAAGCCACAGGTGTCATCTGATTTTTAAATTGTGCATCCAAGAGACACGTAGTCTTTATGTGTGTGCAATACGGAACCATCATCTGGGAGACCGGTTTATTACAGTCAAGTTAATTTTAACTATTTTCTACTCTCTATGCTGAAATTGAAATACTGGAGGAGAATATTACAGGAATTTTCCTACTGTGATGGGATTTAGTCAACTATTTCATTTTAAAACAGCTATCAATTCAATAAAGCTGTATAAAAATACAATGTTAAATCAATATTTACTGTCCAGACAGCTCTGGCTCATTTATATAGCCCTGCTGTGATACATTCACTGGCAATAAGCTGAAGTCAATACATGTGAAATAAGCATTCAGTAATGAATCTGTCTGTTGTATTGATAAATTATTGACATATTGACAAGTCTTCCTCTATAGATTAAATTTTAGCTTACAGTAGCAAAATATCAAGGACATGAAATTCAGTCAGAGGCTACCAGTATGATCTGCACACACATGGAAAATTTAACTCAGTTGTGACATTAGATGAATACTGTTGATTTTTTCAGAGTGTGATGGGAGTAATGTGCACTTTCATTATTGCTGCACCTATTACAAGTCATTAGTGGTTTCTGAAAGAACAGATCAATGTTATAGAAAGGTTACAGTATCTGGAAATTTTAACCTCTTCATTATATTTGTTTTTTATCCTTTAATATCCAGTCACTTCTCTAAAAGGTTATTAATTTAAAACCAGAAAAAGACAGGGATATGACATGTTTGTTAAAAAGCCTCAGCTGGACCTGATGTGTTTTATTTCATTTACTGTCTGATATCTTCCTCCACTAACTGGAATGCAGATCCACTTCTGTCATTTTAATTTCACCTGGTCAAATGTTTGAAAAGTCAGGCATTTGTTTCGTGGGTATTTTTTTTCTAAACACACAAACCACACAGGCTAATTCTTGCTGCTGAACTCCTGGAGTGGGCTGCCAAGTGCTGGCCTGTAGAGACACCACAGAATCAGCCTCCAGGTGTGCAGTAACACTTCCTCCCAGCACATTAAACAGAGTCTTTGTGCCCCATGGGGACATCCCTTAGTGCCATTCCTCATAAGTCACATTCACATTTCCGTACCTGTCTGTCTGTCATAGATTAATAGGTTGTTGGCTTTCCCCCTTGTTACAAAACAGGGAGAACAGCTGGTAAGTCAGGTGTTTGGACATCTGGAAAATAACAAAATTCAAGTAAATGCAGTTGCAAGAAGAGGATTGCCGTTTATTCTGTCAAGATTACTATTCAAGAGGAGGACTTGATTCTGTTTTTCTCTGAGAATGTGTTATACACAGTCCTGGCTTTTGAGTACTCATTATTCTGTGAAGTATTTATGCTAATTTGCTGAATTCTTAGGCAAAGCTGATTACAGCTCCATTTACTACTAATAATACACTTAAACCCTGTCATAGATATGTATTAAAAAGTGTTATTTCATACTGTGCTGGTGATTCTCTCTGTAGTAAGTGATAGCAGCCACTGATGGCCATAAGGAAAAGGGTTTAAGAGACTTCAAGTGTAAATAGATGAGGCAAGTTCTGTATTTCTTTATTTTCTTGAGACTTTTTTCCCCGACAAAATTTTCTGGAATTTTTCTCTCTGTTTCTTTGGTGAAAAAACTTCAAAATGTCTCATTTTCAACACAAAGATGAAGTCACAAATTGTGACTGATTGTTCCTTTAAAATAAGGGAACTCATTTGCAATATGTTCAATAAAGTAAAAACAGCAGCATTATAATGTTTGTCTTGTTATAGAGGTAAGGTTAAAAATGACTAAAGATACATAGCCCAGATCTTACTCAAGTTTATCTTCAAAAACATTCAGTGGCTGTAGAAATCTGAAAAATATGGGCATCCCACACATTTCCATGATTAGTGTTTGCTAGCTTCCCTTTTGATGGCTCAGATTGCCTGTACAGTGTGGTTATGTGGAATTGTTGACCTGAAAATGTGAGAGATGAATGTGGGTCCTTGCTAGCTTATTTAATTGAACCAAATGGAATAAACTGAAAAATGTTTTTACCGCAGTGTCAAGTATCAAAAATTAAAACTGTAGTTTCAGTTTACAAGAGAAGAAAAGGAGGAAGCTCTCATGAAGTATAATGCTGATTGCAAAGGATTTAGAGCTGTGTGGCCAGCCAACAGCTCCCTCCATGCTCGTCCATGAGGGCAAATATGGCTGTGGGACAATAAGCAGGGAAACACCCAGCAGTGACAGAGGGGATGCTGCTGCCAGGCCTAGAGCAAAGGCCATAGTGTAGGGGTGAGCCCCA
This sequence comes from Eopsaltria australis, assembly GCA_034509425.1. Classification (NCBI taxonomy): domain Eukaryota; kingdom Metazoa; phylum Chordata; class Aves; order Passeriformes; family Petroicidae; genus Eopsaltria; species Eopsaltria australis. Next base: position 244,835 of record JAVTVJ010001570.1, read on the forward strand.
TGTCAGAGTCCCCTCCCAAAGGGGGCCACCAGCCCTGGCTGTCCCTGCCCAGAGCCCCATGTCAGCCTCCTGGGGCCATCATCCATCCCCAGCCCCAGAAATGCCACGGCAGGGCTGCTCCAATTCCCCACATCCCAGGCCATCCTTGGCCTGTGCCCAGGGCTGGGGATGGGGCTGGTTGCCCTGCTGCCAGCTGGACCCTGTCTGCAAGGCTTTGTCCTGTCAGCCCAGGGATACCTTAATATATTTAAACCAAAATACAGTAGTTTTCTAAAACATACTATGAACGAAAGCAAAACTGTGGGCTCTGCACAAACAGTGAGGTAAAATTCTCCTGTGCCTGTCATGCTGAAGGATGGGCTGGCTGCTTTTAATAGTCCCTTTCTGGCATGATAACCTAAATTTTGGGGTGGCCTAGATTGTCTTTCATGTTTATGTGTGTTTAAGGTGGTCTTGGTGTTCCCATTTAAGGAAATGTATCAAATCTGATGTGGAAAGCTGACGCTCAGTTTCAGTTGCCTAACAGTGTCTCTGAGATGCTTATCTCCTGTAAAAGTATCTTTGCTTAACTAACAAAATAATTAAAACTGGAAGAGCTATGTTTAGTTTCTCTCCCCAGTAGGATCCTGCTGTGGTTCTGGAGACCAATTTTGCATTTGAGGCCTGCAGAGAGAGCAGTTACACCTGCTCCTTTTGCTTGTACAGGCTGTGCCAGGGGATGCTCATGCACTGCATACACGTAGATAGCATAGTCCTGTTTCAAAAAAGCTCCAATACATAAAATAATGAAATATTTATAGAGCATTATGCTGATAATAATCACACATTCCATCCTTATTTTCAAAAAGCATCAATCTTTTACAAAGAGTAAAGGTACAGCACTAGCAAATATATGAATGAAGCTGAAATCAGCTGTCCAAATTTTACTTCAAGAAGGATCATTGCTGAAGTTGTAGCTGAAACAATACATTTTGATAAATTAGCTGATCAGTTAGCAGTCAAAATAAAGATGATCCATCATATATCAGATGAGCTCCTTACCTATCTGTAAATCCTTGCATAATTTTACAGATCGAAGAAACTACAGTATTGTTCAAAAAAGTCTGTTGGCCAGGTATCCTACAGTCCTTGGAGATGAGAGTTTCAGAGGTGCATATACATTCGGTTCCCTTTAGTTCCAAGTGTTTACAGGTTCATGTGCTCATTCTTCTGGTTATCTTCTATAATCTTCCCAGCTCTTCATGTAAAGTTGGGAACACCTCGGTTTTCTTTCAGTGATTGCCTTTCCCCTCCCAGATACTACATTTCTTTCTTTATCATTCTTTATCTTTTCTGTCAGTTTTTCCTCACCTCTCCTTGAAATTTTCTATTCTGTCTACAGAGTAAAAAACTGCCTGGTGACAGATTTTCTTCTTATTGCTTTATAATTTTTTTGATACTTGTACTTGATGACAAGTAACTAATGTTGTCCATGCCAGCTGCAAGCAGCTTGGCCTACATGGTGCATTATCTAGTGAGCCAAGCAGTGCAGGAGACTATAAAAAGGTTCTGATGCTTGCCATCATTAGCTAAAATGGTCCAGATTATATGTTCCTTTGTTCCTTCTGCAAACAGTACTTTTATACATAAAAGTCCTTGTTTTCTCAGTTTCTTGGAATATAGTTCTTTTTTTTTTCTACTGAGCAATTTGGTCAGTACCACAGTACTAAGTATTTTCCCTACCAGAATCTAAATGCCTTCCCTTCATTTTTTCATAAAGCAGCAGCCCAAAATGTTTTTCAGAAAACTGCAGAGAGATGTGTTTTTGGGTTGTTTTGTATGGAGATTTTTCCTTCATTTTGGAAGAAAGGGGAAAGGGTGGGAAATGTTACGCTGTAAATACTTCTGGGAAAGGGAAAAACAGAGGGTTTATTTATTCAGTGCAAATGAAAGCTAATTTAAACCTTGGTACATTTGTTGCGCAGTTCTGAAATGCAATTCAGTAATTAAGCAGTCCTTTCTTATTCAGGTTAGCCAATACACATTTGCAATGTGCAGTTACAGAGAAAAGAAGTCTGAGCCTCAGGAACTGATGCAACTGGAAGGATACACTGTGGATTACACAGCTCCTCATGCAGGTACTTGTCATGATTTTGAAGTAGAATAGTGAAGCACAATATATTCGTGTAAAACAGCTGTTCCGATTTGCTCGTTTTGATCTAGCAGAAAAAACTCCCAAGGTTCTTTGACAAGAAAAAATCCCAAGGTTCTTTGGCAGTTATTCCACCAGGACATTCTGGTGTGAAAAATCATGCTTTTAGAAAGAAGCTTGTTGTAAGACTAATGAAAAATAAACTTTGCACTAAGTTTTCCTGAGACATTGTAAGACCACATATAATGCAAGAAAAAAAATTTGAATTCTAGTCAGTCTTCACCTTTTCTCTTTTTGATGGTGGTGGCATATGGCAGTATACTGTGAAGTATATTCATAATTTAGAAAAGAAGGACTATTATGACAATGCCTGTGAAAGACAAGTTACTCATGGTAATCAAAAATAAATTTGGAGATATCAGAAAAATCTCCTCAAGTTAATATTAAAATGGCAGAGGGAAATCACATGCAGAGAAAAACATTTCTACCTGTGCAGTGGAGGGTTATAAAATTAAGAGTCTTCTGAGACATTGAAGATTGATCTTTGAAAATGTTTAGAATAGTTGAGAAGGCAAACAATGCTCAGAAGGCATTCAGAAACCCAAAACAATTCTGTCAAAGAAATCCCCAGCACAGCCACATTGACTGTTGTGTCCTGTTCTCATTATGTGCTCTCAGAAAAAAACCACTGGAATGAGAAAAAGGACTAAGGAGGAGCAGCACTGATAAAGGATATGGAGCTATCTCTGTTCAGTAAGAGATAAAGTTGACAAAGATTTCTAGCTAATAAAATAATACCAGGAAGGAGACTATGTTAAAAAATGCAAAATAGCATATGACACAGAGAAGATGGATAAGAATTAAGTTGGAGCTGAATGTAAAGTGGAGTCATGTAAATATTTTCTCCTGTGACTTCTATATTTATTCTACTTATGTCACTTCCATGTATTACCATTTGATCCTTATAGCTGTTGATTTATCGTATTTCTAGGTCATAAATACCTATAAAATGTTTTAACACACCCCTCCATACACACACACTCAGAGTAAAACTAATAATATAGTAAACATTGATGGTGATTTAGAAGTAACTTGTATTTATTGAGATTACCTTTTTATTTACTGCTTCAGGTCTTCAGGGTGGTCGAATGTTTTTCAATGCTGTTAAAGAAGGCGATACCGTGATATTTGCCAGTGACGATGAGCAGGATAGAATACTCTGGGTTCAAGCTATGTACAGAGCCACAGGTCAATCTTACAAGCCTGTTCCTGCAAGTCAAGCTCAGAAGATGAATCTTAAAGGAGGCAATGCCAACACAGATGTAGCCCCACTTTGTAAGTTGGCTTTTCTTTTCCTTTGTGGCTTTGGTTTTTGTTTTAGCTGGTAAAATATGTAGCAGCTCCCTCAGTGAAGTTTAATTAAGCAGAACTTATTCACTAGGCAAATGTGTCTAGCAGTTCATTGTTAGCCAGAAGCTCTTTAACTCAGATTATTATTAACAACAAGGGAAACCCTGACTTGCAGGTCATTATTTTTATTATAATCCATGAAAATACAGCAATTAGCTTCATACTCCTTACAATTGACCCATATATTACCATGGAGACGGTGTTTGGTTTGCATTATATTTTTCATTAGCCAGTCAGTGTAGTGTTGAATAGAAAAGCGTCAATCTATTCTCAGAATTTTTATAGATTTAGGTCAGCTTTATCATACATTGTATGTATTAGTTACCAAAAAATTGCTATGCAGTCAGTACCTTGGGAGTTGGAAGGCAATAGATGGGCTCCTGGACTTTTTTGGCACATAGTGTAATATTGAATTACATATAAAAAATTCTTAAAATTATTAAGGTTTAAATTTTCATCATCTTTCTTTGAGGAAAGTATCATTTCAGAGAAGTCAAGGTAGATAGCACATATTAAACATATTTTAAATCTTCATATTATCTCTTTGGAAGTATTCTGCCGTGTAGATATCTGCAGAAAAAAAGCATACCTATGATTTTTTGTATGATGTTATGGAGGCTGAGTGCAATCCAAGGATTTTTTATAGTAGCCATCAAAGTTCTGGAACATCAAATGATTATTATGCAATAATCCTTCTTCATTATCATATAACTATACATGCACAGTGATACAAGGGAGATATATGTTTTAGACTAAACTTGGTTTAGTGTCTGAAGTCTTTAGCAGGTTGACCCAAATCCATTCTTCTCCCTCAGTCCTGCTATCACTCAGTCTCACAACCTTCTGTTCATCCTGTAATCTTATATCAGTTTGCTTTTAGAAAACAGTAAGATGTGCTTGTTAAACTTAGTAATATTTATCTAAAATCCTGACTGAGCTCTCAATGTCATTGAGCTTTTCAATGTCAAGGTCATTGGAAAAAGTTTAATCTCACAAAAGCACTGACACCTGTTTATCATCTGAAACAATTTGGAAGGGAATTAATCTGAAACATTTTGTGGAGTAATCTTTCATTATGGGGCCATTAAGGTGAAGTAGGATGGAAGTAACGTTGCAAAAGCAATGGTGGGGCAACAGCCAAGGAGTGCTTCTGGTCACCTCCTCCCAGTTCCCTGGATTTGTGATGGGTGGTGGGACTTCACCGTGTTCCCACCTAATGTCCCTACTTCATGTGCATCAGTTAGAAAGTGCAAAGGAAGTGACCACTGTCAGCAGTAGCCAAGGACCTGCTCCTGGGTTTGGACATGGTGTTTACGTGGAAGTGAAAGCAACTAGAAAACTCTGACCACAGGGCAATGAAAATTATAGAAAGAAAAAGGTACAAAAAACAATCACAAGGTTGGATGTTCTGAAGTTGTGTTTTCAGAGATAAAATTACTGCTAATGTTAAAGAATTAAACAGCAAGATTGTCACATCTTGATATAATTTTAGACATTCTTTTAGAGGGACTACAGTTTTTGGTGAAAACCATAGAAAAGGTAGGGATTATTTTAAAGATGTTTCAAGGGGAGCTCAAAAGCCCAAAATATGTATTTTTCTGTCATGCTTATGTATCTACTTATGCAAACTCATATGACTGAACTATATATAAATCAAAAATCCATGTTTAAATTATTATTTTCTTTGGGTTTAATTTACTTCAAAGTTAATATTTTGTAATAATTCACAAAATAATTAATAACTTATAATAATCCATAGATTTCTTTGCAGTAGAGTAACCTGTGGAAGTTAATGTGAGATTTAGAAGCATTGTTTGACTGAGTTCTATATAACCCAGTTCCCTCTACATAAGGAAATTCTTTTTTATTTTGTCTCTTGCACTTGAGGTAGAAATGGCAATAATCAAATTAATCAGTTTTTAAGAAATGCTAAGAACTGAGGTTTTCAGATATAACCTTAAATAATTTTCGGAGAGTCCTACTTCCTTTGAATATATACTGTGCTGAATTTCTTGAGGCATAGTTTTACTCCAGAGAAGAGTCTACAGCTGAGCTTTCGTCACATTTAAATAGATTCAGTTTCATGAGAAGTTCATTTTCTTTATCCCTAGAAAAATTTTTGCATGAAACTAAGTGTCTTTTATTTGTAATCAAGATATAACACCAAATACTTAAGAGCTGGCCTGTATATTAAATGAAATTAATTTCCAATTTTTTCTTATTTACTATGATACGTTTTTAGTATTAGGAAATACAGTTTTGAGCAGGTAATTTGTCAATTACTATTTTTATTATTTTTATTTTCCTGTTAATGCATAATTGAAGCATTTCCAGCCAGTAGAAGATCACACTGTTTCAATTTCTGCAGTATAGCATGCGATGCTGTCTCCACATACAGAAAGCAGAAAATCAACTTGGGCTTTGCAAAGCAAATGTCAGTTAATGGCATTCAAACCTTGAAGTCTGTCCCCATCTTCTTTATCCTCTAAGACGAAAAAATCAACTCACCCTGATAAAATGTTCAAAAAGAATGTCCAATAACTTGGAGAAAATTAAGTATCTTTAAACTGCAGGATGTAGAAAAAAATCAACTTGAGGAGAAATGCTTCGATACTTTTCTGTATTGTGTTTATAAAATATCTTCTTTCATCCAGAAATTTTCTAAATAGTTATGAAAAGCATCTGAAAGTGGTACTTAGGGGAATCAAACTACTATTAAACCTGTCCAACTTCTAAAATGTATACCAGTCAATTTTTTCATTTCTAAGTAACTTGGTATTGCAGTTTTGTGGTATTAGGTGACTCCAAAACAAAAGTGAAGACAGGCTAATATCAGCAATGATCAAGAAAAGGAGACTGACCTTCAGTTTCACTGTTCTGCCTAAACATGTTGAATGAAAGAACAGTCTTTAGGGATGCATGATTGTAGAATAGCCCAAAGTTTCCCAAGGACATTAATGTTTCAGGGAAAGCACCAATGAAAAATAGATTAATTTGAATCACATAAAGGTTCAGGAAGTGATCCCTTTCTTAATGAGCAATGTATTAGGAGATATATTCATAGAATTGAAAAGGCTGCTGAAGTGCTTAGCACTGCCAATAACTTGTTCATTATTCATAACAGGAGTTAAAAGCAGCATATGATGGGATTGTCATGTCTTAATAAAGAAATACAAAGCCAAACATCATTCTCAACCTACACCCTCATGAGTTCAGACACCATCTCTTTCAATTAATTACATTTTTAGAAACAAAGAAGTAAAAGACATTTTTTCATTCGACATAGTTTTCTCAGCAGGTTTTGCAGCTTTATGTCTACCATACCCTTTTGCTATTTGGAAAACTGGAGTAACTCCACCCTCCCTGCCTGTTTCCCCTTTGCCCTTTATGTCCATTTCCTGCTTGCCTTCAGCCTGTCTGTCTCCCTTTTAGAAAGAAAATGTTTACACCACCCACCACCACCTTAGGCAATCAGTAAGTCACCTGTGTGCTCCCTTCTGCACTAGTCAGGAACATGTAGAAACTATCTACCATCTGCTTCAAATCTGCCCTTCAACAAAATACTGGCAGTCAGTGTGGTGTCCCCAGCCTGACCATCACGCCATATGGGACAGCTGCTTTCTCATTCTCTGCCACTTTCTCTGCAGAAGTTATTTCATGGCCTGATACCTGAATTATAGAGTTCCGGGGTCGTAGATTGTCTCTTTGGCCTGTGTAGCACTTTGGAGTCCTGGTCAATGATCAGGAGTCAAAATGTTCCCAGTGTAAGCTGTCACCATCTGTCTGGAGTGGCACTTGAAGGAATGCAATGCGTGTCTTACCACTGTCTTTTCCAACCAGTTCCAGCCCCTTCTGTAGCACAGTCATAGTTCTTACCCTACTAGTCTTAGTCTTTAAATCTTTTTCATCCCTACAAGATTGCTTGCCTCTGCCTTCTCTTGTTTCCTGCTTGCCTGAGCTAGTTCGGATTGCTTTTGCAATGTTTAAAATCAAGCAGAGATGTCACTGAGAGTCATAAAGGAGTAGGTCACCACTCAGCAAGGCCAGCACCTGTCGTTCACTCTAGCACAGGGTAGACGATGCAGGAAATGTGTATTTGCTTCTGGGCTGAAATGGGGCAGATATGTTGTGTAGGGATACTAGAACCACTTGAGAATGTGCCATAAACATGAAATTCTTGGTAGTCTTAATTCCATCAACTCTATGTAAGCTGAGTCACTGTGATGATTTTTATAGCCTTTGCAGAAGGACTAAAATTTAAAAGTTTCTTGCAAAGATGGCAGTAGGCATACTTAGAATGCTCTTCTGCCAAAATGAATATCTTTGTCTAAAAGAACACCCAAAGAATGTGCTAAAGCTCCTGAAATAGGCTTTATTAGTTTTTAACATTGTTGGAAAATATATTTATTTGTCCTATCTCGATTAAAAAAAAAAATAAAATAGTTTTTTGGCTAACAGTTTCTAAAAGATTAAATACACAGCCTGAAACAGGCAGTGCAGCCTGGAAATTACAGCCTTGAGTTAAAGGCAACATGGAAAGCTTGGCAACAAAATTGATGAGGAAGGGAAGAAAAACTAATTGTGAAAAAGAAAGAGGGACATTACTGCTTCAAAGCTGTCCCCAAATATTTTCCAAGTATTTTCCAAGATTGAGAAAGTGTAGAGAAAACTGGATTTGTATTTTTTTCTTAACTATATGACATATAGTTAAGAAAAGACATATGACATAAATATAACACCTTATATCCCTTTTGCATTTCCATGTTGTTTGAGCAGGACAACTAAAGCTTATTTATGTAAGAATTTGAAAAAAGCAATCACCAATAATTTTTAAAAGCAAGGTCTTGAGTAATATTTTTAGTCACAGTCATATACTGTTTATGTATTCCTCATAATCTTTGCTCAAGTTCTTACGTTTTTTACTCCCTTTTTGCTTCAAAATATTTACCAGTTATCTTGTATGTATATCATAGCAATAAATAGAAATGTAATGTATTACACTAGATCTGTTTTCCTGTTATTTCCTGCTTGCCTCCAGCTGGCAAAGGTAAGTTTTTAGTTGTTTATCTGTTGCTTAAATATATTTGGTAACTTAAATATATTTGTTACTGTATGACAATGTTATTTGTAGCACTTGTTTCGCTGAAAAAGATGATCAGTCATGGATCTTTCTTTTAGAATTAAATCTAGCAGATATTTGTACTTTTAAATCAATACTTTTGCTTATTTTGCCCAAATTATATAATAGCAAATTCTGCTTTCACAAGCTGTATTATGTTCAATTGGTCACCTTGCTCATTATAATCATCTGGATACTGTATCAGTATGCTGGATCTGTGTCATTTGCAACATCCAGTCTCCTGATTTCAAAATACTTAAATTACTTGTCAGTACTTACACCTTCTGTCTTCAAAAAGGGGCATCTTTTATTTTGGTGTGGTTAACCAGAGAAAAAACAAAAGGTTAGTTTAAGAATGATTCAGCTCTGCATGATTTTCTACATGATGGCAAAAAGAAATATTAGTACTTTTTTTTTGTCATGTCTTACTATGAATAATGTTTACAGTATATGACAAACCTGATATTCTTAAAAGAAGAAAAACTTTTAAGAAATGCCGAAATCAGTCACTTGCACATTAACTATAACAGGTTTGAAAGAGTTTTATCTATGTTTGGACATTTTGGAAGCTATAGATAACTTCATATGTTGTTCATTACTTCTGGTAATGTTGTTGTGTTGATATCAGTTATTTATCTTTGAATTAATGTGTTTAAACTCAGTTAAATTTTACTAATTAAGAGAGAGCATTTCCTGTACCTATGTCAAAAATATGAGCTAAGTTTGTCATTAATGATAGGTTAGTCTAATGCTTGTTGAAATATTGCTAATCTATGTAATCACATATGCTACAGATCTTTCAAACATTTAAAATACATGCTGCTGCTTCTCTGGGGTGATGGTCTCATACCTTACACCATCGACATATTGTCATAGTGTTTATTTGCTACATCCACCTTGGTGAAATCTGTCACATGGATGTGACTCTTGCTTTGACAATGGAAAGCCAAGTGATATGAATTAGTTTCTGCATCTTTCTAGGATTTGATGTTGCAGATCTTTCAGCTTGAATTAAATAATTCTCCCATCCACAAATACAGCTGAAAGTTGGACTTGACATGGATCAATATGATCTGGGGCTAAATTTCTAAATGTGACTGATTATGTTAGCATCATGCCCACAGATCAATATTGAGTTTTATTATGAACCTGACTCTATAATTTGGTTTAATCAATAAACTTTTGTCTCCTTTCTTTAGAAATTTTAGATTTCTACTATGCAGGTTTTCAAAATTGCATTTAGGATACACTTAGATCTATACTTTTCTGGTAACAAATATAAAAAGACCTAGGTTTGAATTTAAAGGAACAAAGAGCTAAGACTCTATTGAAAGGGGAAGTCAATTTTTAAGTTGATAGGACTGTTCACCCCAGTACAGTCTATAGAATCCAAGACAGCTAATGTGCTAATACATAACTAGTCCTTTTGGGCACTGTAAGGCTTTTTCTGTCCATACTAGATAGATAATTCACATTGAAGACTTTGACAAAACATAACATTAATGAAAGCAATCACTAGAGCTTCTCTTTTGATAAACCCGCGGGGTTTAAAGGCGTTGAAAGATGCAATCTGTGAAGAACAATAAATTTGGGCCTTTGATTGAAGTGCCATTTGGGATGGTATGTTTTCTCAATGTATTTACACAAAAATGCTGCTCCCTTTTTCAGTACACTTTGCTGGAAGGTTGAAGGAGCTCTTTGCCATTACTACATTAGGGTTTGTCTCATTAAAAGCCGAGTACAAAAAGAAGGCTGGAAATGACCTAGCTCAAGCCAGTGTGTTCATTTCTGCTCCAGTTTGCCATTTGAGAAGTAGGCTTCAAGCCATGATGAATATTTCTATTAAGTGGTACTTTGAACTGCAGTAAAGATGCTCTTTCTTTTCTGAAGAAATAAATGCATAAACCTGTTCGGGGTTCTTTTAGTTTTAGTTTTTTCTTTTTCTTTTAACAAAATATTTTGTGGCTATTTTGCTAGAATTAGAAAGAGAGTCATACTAAACCAGGAAATTACAGAATATTTTTCTTTTCTACTCATAACATTGTTTTTAAATTGAAACATTTGCAGAGGCCACTAGAAAACAATGCTTTAATACTTTTTCAATGTACTATGTTGTGTTTTCTCGCAGCCTTTCTAAATTTTGGTTTATCTGTCAGTGGGTAGCAATTTTTTTTTACTGTTAAAAACTCCATAGATTGATATGATAGAAAAATAATTCAGTAATAATAATATTTTCAGGTTAAAAAGAAAAATCAAGATTCTATAATAATTCACCTTCAAACATCTCTCTATATGACTTCTTTCTTTGAGATACTTTCAAGAAAGGTTAGATATTGAGACTTCTGCGCCGTGCATTCACTGGTGTTTGAACACACACTCACATGTATTGTTCTGCACATCTTTCCTTTGTGTAACAGATACAGACCGTGGCCAGAAACATGGCATGGATGAGTTTATTTCTGCTAATCCCTGCAAATTTGACCATGCTTCCCTCTTTAGACTGCTTCAGAGACAGACCTTAGATCACAGATTGAATGACTCCTATTCTTGTTTGGTGAGTACTGGCTGGAAGATAGATATAAAGAAGTGAGAAATAGTTGTTACAAAGTAGTCCTTTCTTCCTGGTTCATTCAACAACTGCAGTTGTAGGTGGAATAAAGGGTCCAATCGATTGGTTTCAAATTTGAAAATTACGTACTTGCAAGCGGCTGCAGTGCCACTCAATAGAAAGGAAAGAGACACAAACTGTCTTCAATTTTATCAGCTGAAATTTATCATGTCCTCTGGGCAGGTTTGAATAAAAACAGAAAGTTCTGACAATGGCAAAAACTCCTGTGGTAGGATTTACTGACACCTGTACAGGCATTTTAAGGTCCAGATGTAGTTGCCTCATGTCGGACATTTTCACCTGTCTTGTAATTCTTCATTCCACTCCGGTGTGAAGATAAAACACCAAAGAAGGGAGGCAGACCCATGAGCAATGTAGGTATATAGGCATGTATGTATTACCAGAATTGCAAGTAACAAAGGGGAGTATAATTATTAAACAAAAGCAAATAGAATGTGATCTCTGTATCAAAATGAATGTTTTCCACATTCAAATAATACCATCACTACCATCATAAAAGGTAAGATGTTGTCTGCAGTTTCCTTTTCATACAATCATATTCTATTCTGTGCCTTGTGAACTAGTTGAGAATGGGGCTGCTTCAGGTTTTGTTTTCATTATGGAAGAAAACCAGCAACAATCTTGTGGAAGTTCATCAGATTATGCACACTGATTAAACAGGTTTGTATGGGTCAGACCTCATAACTTCCTGAGGCTTTATTTTTCACCTGATATTGTGCCTGAAGCTGTGATCTCTCTCTAAGGATCTAAAATGCCTCACAGCACATAATTTTTTTCTCTTTAATGTCCCAACAGCAACAAAAAAAAAAAAATGGGGATTTTTACTTCTTTTTTCCATTGTTCTGACTAGTCTTGTAATAAAAAGATAATAATTGGAATTTTTAGGTTTGTTTGCAGTTGTTAAAAAGGGGGAAAAAGTCATTATTTGATGACAGTTGCCTCCCTTTTAAAATACTGACAGATACATACGTGTAGAAAAGTTAAAGGACTCATTTTCTGTCTGTGGGTTGCACAGTGAATCAAAGAGGCCTGAAGGTACATCTGTACAAAGTAATTGGCACTCAAAGAGAAAATGGTTAGCTTTCTACCAGTGCATTGGGGTCAAAATCTTTTTTTATAATAATAATATAGTAAGACACTTAATATAACCTTGAAATCAGGAACTTTTAGAAGAGGTTAGGTGAAATGCACAGTGCTATAGCAACCATAAAGCAGATGTATTTCTTACCATTCTTTTTAAAATTCAGCTTTTAATAAGTGGAATGGGTGATAATTTTTTTAATTGCATATTTAACCACATTTTTTCTTTAAAAAAAATTGGGAATGTCAAGGTAACAATAGAATACATGGACATGTAACTGTGATTTTTCTTTTCTCTAGCATCTCATTTCCTATAATTTTTTTGAAACAATCCATCCCTTTATTTCAACAAATGCAGTGTAACCACAACTTGTAAAAAATTAAAAGTGAAGGAATTAATATTATGCAAAATTCTGTATTAAATTATTATATAGCTTCAATTTCTTCAATTCTGCATTCTTCTTGATATAGGGAGAGTATTGAGAAGGTGGGAGATTTTGGTTTTGGGGTTTTTTTCAATTATAAAATAAAAACATATGTGGTTATCTAATACCAGTACTTTGTAGGATGTAGTTGTTAGGTGTTTGAGAGACTTGTGAATGATACGGGATTGAACAAGGGCAAGAAAAGCACATACTTACATCAAAAATTACCACACAAACAGATCTTTTAAGAGAGACTGAAGTTAAATTAAGTTCTTTAAAATTTTGTATTCTTGTCATAATTATATACTATGAGAATGAGCAGAAATTTTAATAGTTTGCTTTTGTAGTGCTAGGCAATGATATGCCACATTTTGTTATGTTTTCCATAAAAATGTAGGGAGAGATCACTGACAATGACAACTTACATGGAAAATATCAATCACAATAACCACTGTTGATTATATCTAGGGCTAGGATACATATTGTTGCAGAAATACAGTTAAAATCCCTTTTCTTTCTTCTTTCAATAGAATACCGTATTTTGTATCAAAAATTGTGTAAGCTGTATGAGGCATTGCAACATGATCAGATACTGGATCAACATGCTGAGTACTATTCTGTGTTCTGTAATAAAGCCAAGTGTTCTCTAGAAACAACTGAAGCTCCCTAAAGGCAACGGAAATGTTGACTTCAAATGTTAATTAGGAGGAAACAAATTTATTAAATATGAGATATCTTAGAGGTGTTCTTGTTTGCAGATAAAATGTTAAATTGAAGAGTTTGGGGAGAATATAAAGCTTAAATTCATGTCTCAAGCAGGTTTTTTAGTAATGTTTAAAAAGGGTTTTTTTAAACTGATGTGAATATATTTTTAAGTATTGCTCAATAGTGTTTTTGGTGATATTTTCTACAAATATTAAACATCTGATCTTTCAGAAGTATTCACAAGCATTAGGGAAATATTGGTCTTCAGCTGCTATATTGATGTTACAAAGTCATGACTTTGCAAAATCATTTTGCTTATCCAAGTTATTTGTCTATTTGAGTTCAGGTATTCCTCAATCTCTTTTAACCATTTGATGAAATGCAGTGATGAGAGATGATGAGATGATGAGAGAAAAATATCGCCACAATCAATATAAGAATGAAAAAAAATGCTTATGTAGAACAGCTGTGCAGTAGTTGTGCTTTTCCGAGGTTTCTGTTTTTCTCCATGCTGCTTTTTGGAAGCTCACTGGGCTACTTCTTATCATACTTCTGCATCAAGACTCAGTTATATTTTTTACACTGTGGGTTCACCCAAGAACTGTTTTCGTGGTGTGAAGGGGTCTGTACTTTGCTCATGTCTGTGTCAGGGTTAAGCTGTTCTTGTCTCATTAAGACTCTGACCAAGAAAGCTCTCTGTAAGCTTTGGAATATCTAATAATTATTTAAGGTCAAATCTTACTCAACTTACTCAGCTGGCTTTTAACAAATTACCTAGCTTTGCATCTCTTTACTAGTAAAAGTTGTTTTAAAGTTGTTAAAAGTTGCATGCATGTTATGTGGGTAAAGGGTTGAATTGGGATCAAAATATTAAAATTACAACCACAGAGAACTGACCATCCAGAAACTGTGTTTTAATGTCTGTGTTAATGTCTCTCAGCACTACCCAGATTTTAGATTGTATCTTACAACTGATTGCTAAAACAAAACCAATTATTTTAGTGTTATTTTATTTTATATTTTGACCTATAACATAATCTGTACCACCCTTTGGATGTATTAGCATGGTTTTTTTTAAACAATGTATTTCAAAGTAGTGGTAACTCATAATTGCAAATAGTTTCCTGACATTTAATCCTTTCAGTAAGAGGGCTATTGTAGGAGGTAGCTTCCAGTGCCATCAGCGTTAGTCAGATGTAAATCATTCTAATATAAAAGGTTTGTGTAATGGACATAAAAATCTATGGTTCTATTCTTTGTCTGATTTAAAGCTGAGAGTGGGAAAAGAAATCTCAAAATGTTGTGTGGTTTTTTGCCTTTCAGGGCTGGTTTAGCCCAGGTCAGGTCTTCGTACTGGATGAATACTGCGCTCGCTACGGAGTGAGAGGCTGCCACCGCCATCTCTGCTATCTCGATGAGCTGATTGAATATTCAGAAAGTGGTTCTGTCATTGATCCAACCTTGCTCCACTACAGCTTTGCATTTTGTGCTTCTCATGTTCATGGTAACAGGTAATTTAATGATATGTTTTTTAATCCATAGTATTTAAATGCATAGTCTGAATAAAAGTATTTACAGGCTCTTGCATTCACCAGGTAGGGAGCTGCTCACAGCAGGAATCAGTTTGTGGAAGTTTCTTCAGGGGTACTGGAGGTTCCATATGGATTGTTGTTAAAAAAATTTCTCCTTTCAGTATGTATGGTCTTAATGCAATGTGTTTTCCAGATAAAAGGATCTCATCCTGTTAAAAGGGTCGTTCTTCGTTCTGCATTTATGTTGTGGTACTAAATGGTGTTTCCAGTAAATTCTTTGAACAATTTTGCAGTTTAAGGGAATTTTTGACTCTTTCTGCAGTCTGTAGCTTGGCAACTAATCGTACTGAGTTCTTCTTTCTGTGCTATCACAGAGAAAAATAGCATATACTGAGAATTAGGTGTAACCCCCAGCCAGGAAGACCTAGGACACTTCTGGAATCCTTTCCACTAGACAGATAGACAACTTCAGGAGTTTTGGCCTCAGTGATTGTCTTGGGATGATATCTTCATTCCACTTGAAAGGGAGAGACGTAGAAAAAAATTAAGTTGTTGCTTTGCTATTTTTGCACATTCTTTAAAAGAAGCACTGCTTCATCTCTGTGTTACTCCAGACTGTGAGAGGACTAGCTCTGCTGTTGGAGAGCGGCTATTGCAGATAGTTCAGTTCAGGAGGGACCATAGGAGATCTCTAGGCAAACCTCCTGCATGAGCAGGGTCAGTTACGAGGTCAGACCAGGTTGCTCAGGGCTCTTTCCAGTCAGGACTTTACCCAGTTTGAGCCTGTCCAGTTTCAGTGTAGTTCCATCCATTGCCTCTTGTCTGCTATCCAGTACACCCAGAGGGCAGTCATTCAGTCCATCTCAGCACCTCCTGCTCTCCAGGCTGACCCAACTCCCTCAGCCTCACATCAGAGCACGTGCTCTGGTCTCTGTCACAGTGGCAATTCAATAAACTTGCTCCCTGTCTTCCCTGTATTTGAGTGGGGAGTGGAGCAGGCAATCTATCAAATTATAGGAGAACATGTATTTTTTACCTATTTTGTACACTGGAGTTGTAGACTGCTACATGGAATATGTTTAAGAAGTTAAAAAATAGCAAGGAGAAACCCAGTAGATCCTCCCAACTGATCCAATCCTGCCACTAGGGGAAAACATCACAGTCCCAAAAAGAAGTTACTGTCAGTAAATCCCCAAACAGAATCTTGGCTGGGATTAGAAGAGAGATTTTCTGCCCAAGATGTATGCTTATGTTACTTTGCAACCAGTCAGCCATAGAGGCTGTTTTACTTGTCCTCAAGCTAGAGAAGAAGAGGTAATCCTTAGGAAGGATATTGTTCCTTCTCTGGCTCAGACAAAGCCTCATCTGGAGCTGGGGATTTGTGACCTGAGTGATTTCATAGTGGTAGATTAACAATACATAATAACATGATAATAATATCCAAAATTGAAATGTTTTTGAATGTGCTTGAAATGCTGTCAAGAACCTTAACATTCATACCAGTAAGTTAGGAGATTTCTGGCTTTTATTTGGTAGCCTGTTCTCTGTAAAAGCATGCTTCTTTGTCAGTTCCTCAAGAACCTGACACATTCATATTTCCTATTGAGTCTAAGTCTTTGTTGTTTCTCGCCTTTTTATTATTGGTTTCAACCTAAGAACACAAACATATCTGATAATTGCTCAAACTTATTTCAAGAATTCAAAAGAAAGGTAGATACATTTCTTTTTATTTCATAATTTGAGTGAAGGACAACCGTGCACGCAGTGCATGAAAATATCTCAGGGAGCACATCATTTACACAGTGGTAAGCACTCTGTATTCTGTCTATTCCTACAGTACAGATATTCTCTGAATAGCATTATGAGTGTTTTAGGAATAAAAGAAGTGTTGAACAGAGAGGGTCTGACTAGAACTGAGATATTGTAAAAAGGAAGAAAAAAGAAGCATGAAGAAAGAAAAAAAAGTAAGTCAAGGACAGAGGCAGAGACACTCACTCAGAATGACAGACACAGATATATGGGCACATAATATACCCACTCATTCATTTACCACAGCACTAAGAAATAGTAAAAGGTAAAAGAGAATTTCACAGACAATGCATGACAGGCCAAAGTTCTAGGCTGGTCCCTGGCGTTATACATCTTTGTTTTGTAAGTCAGGCTGGGAATCAGAAAGACCACAGAACAAAGGGCTTTATACTCTGGCCACGATGTATTTAATTTATATGTCACCTTTGCTTCACAGAGGAATCTTAGACCTTCCCCTAGCCTGAGAAAGATCATCAAAATTGATCTTGAAGTCAGGTGGTGGTGGAGCGTTTAGAAATGCAGCCACATCTGTAGTTCATATTGTCCATTTCTTTTATGTATGAATTTTAAAATAACTGGCAATCTAGTGATATCAGTCAAATGATCAGATACAAGTGTCTTTCACCTTCATTTCTGTGAGGAGAAACTCAGTCTGAATCAGCTTTGGTTCTTTCCAGCCTTCATATGTTTTTAAAACTCTTCCAACATGTTTTTGAACCTTCAGGTGTCCCCTGTGTTGTTTTGCTGCACCCTAGGACTTGAAACATGTTTCATGCTGCAGGCTGTAATGCTCTTGCAGACTTAACATGGTACTGTGGGTTTATTTCAAAACACTTGGAGTAAGCATTGTAGCAGTTTTGTTATTGTAGAGCTTCAGGGACATTTGGAGCACAGAGGAGACCTGAACTGAGCTCCAGTGTAGGCTGTATGCAGCAGACCCAGAGATCCTCTGGTCTCAGGACCAGGGAACAATCCCTAGCTTCTTTTTCTTTCTTTCCTGAGATGAAGATATAGACAACAACTTCTGCTAGATTATCAAGCATGCTTGTACTCTGTGTGTCTTATGCCAATGTTGTTGGTTTGGGAACAGAAATGTTTACTAAGGGTCAAACACAATGTACTGAGTTCTAGACTGAGAAATTCAAAGTTTATTTGTCTTTTCCTTTCCCGTTCATTAGTCCATTACAACTGAGCTAGCAAACTGCTTATGTAGAAAAGGTATTTCTGCTTTTGTAGATGACAGTCTTAAGACATTCTCTTTCTAAATAGCCAACAAGGAAAATATTTCACTAAAAGAGTAGTTGTGCTGTGTTTAAACAAATATGTATCCTTGGGTTTGAGTCAACTATTTTCTTCTTCCTGTAAATAAAATCATCTTTCATTGTCTGTACTTCTGGTGCTATGTGGATTTACAGTACCATCTCATTTGGTGTCTCATCACAATGGTTTTCTTTTGAAATATTTCAGGGTCATTCATATGAAATATTCTATATAGTCCCCATCAATATAGTTCGTTTACAAGTAAATGTTTTACTCTGCACTTATACATAAACTTATTGCTGGTGAAAGCAAAATGGGCAGAACAGGGAACTATAGGATGTCCCTGAATAATGGCATTTCAGTCTAAACAGTCCAGGTAGGAGCTATTGTTTTCTTCTCTATCATGTTCACTCGTGTCTACTTTTCATGCTGTGACTTCTATTCAGTCCCTCTTGTCTGAAATGAATGCTGGTGGGTATCACATGAAGTGTGAAGTGACTTCTTTCCACCTGCTGAGTTACAGACTGAATTGAAAAATTCAAAATTCAAGCATATTCCCTTGCTATACCTTTTTTTATTCAGAAAGATACATGATGCGTTGGAATTTCAGATATGAGAAGTGAATGGGAAAGTAATGCTACAAAAATCAGTATATAACTGAAGATGAATGGGGGTGGGGGGTATCTTAATTGTAAAAGCTTCAGCACATGTGTGTTTCCATAGAAGAACAGTCATATTGAGTCAGGGTTCTTCTAAGCCAGTCATCTGTCTCCAGCACTGCCCTGCTTGGAGTAAAAGAAGGGCAAGCATGTGCAGTATTTCCTCTTTCCAACTCGCACCTCTTTGCAGCTCAGAATATGCCCTGTGTGGTCACCTGGAGTGAGTCTTTATTTCAGGTACTTGTCCATTGCACCCCTGAACCTCTGTAAGCCCTTTTCACCCTCAGCACCTCTGGCAGCAAGTTCCACAACTCAGCCTCCTCTTGCTTGAAGAACTCTTGCTTTGAACTTGACTCCTACACATCTCATTTCATGCTCTGCTGCTATTGGAGAGGTAAAGGAGAAAAAAGAAAAATCCTGTTCTGTCTCTTTGCTTTTTAAGATTCAAGAATTGGAACTGAACAATGCAATGATTACATTCAGCAGAAGTTTCCTGCTAGTTCCTTATGCTTTTCTGATGTTTCCCAGTGTTTATTTGCTCCTTTGACTGCTCCTGTACAGGGACAATTTCATGGAATTATCCATCATAAAACCAGGACCTCCATTCTGAATAACAACTGGGTTTTCCATACATTTATCTGTGTTTATCATTGTTTGCTGTTGTATTGCTACCTGATTTCATGAGGTCTTTCTGGAATTTCACACTATGCCATGTAACTATAATTAAAATTACATTTTCTGTCACCTCAGTTCTCAGCTGTTAGCCAGGTCATTTATGAATACTGTAAAATAGCACAAGTCTCAGCACAGATCTCTGCAGAACTCTACTCATAACATACCTTCACAACAGGTACTCACCTCTCTAATTTTAAATGTAAATGTAGGGAATTTTACTCAGACACTGCTTAATTACCATAAAGGCCTTGGATTAATGACTCTGTCAAAAGAGCTTTGGAAGTCCAGGTACTTCATATGAGTCAGATCACCTGAGGTCATCCACCTGTTTTCAATCCTTCTAGAGAACTTACAGATCAGAAGGTAAGACTTCTCTGTCTTACGGCTTCAAAGCCATACAGACTTGACAATAGATAATATTTACCCAAATTTCCTTACTTTTATCTTTAAATATCCTTATATTATAGTTCCTTCTAATTTTCTGGAATGTATGTAATACTTACTGGCCTATATTTGCCTTGGCTCCCTGGAGACTTTCTCTGTTTTTTTGTCCTCCCATTTTGATTCTGGTCTCCCATTCCCCAGAAGGATGGCAGTTCTCAATGACAACTTTCATATAACCACAGGTAATTCAGGTTGCCAGGTGATCCTGGCAACTTAATGCTGTCTGCTTTTCTAATTTGCTTCATAAGGGGTTTTTTTAGTTACTTTCATTTTTAAAACATACTGTGCTGAAAATTAAGAATTCTTTTGCTATGAGCAAAGAAGGGTTCCAGCATAGAAGTCTTCTTCATAATAATTTACTTCATAGTAACACACCAGTACAAAAAATTTACATTTTCTATCTCTGTAATAGCCTTGCCCTCTCTGAGAGCTACTTTTAGGTCCTTGCCATCATTTAGCAATGTAGATTCTCTGATAGGCTTCTTGCTTTGGTTATGTTTGGAGGAAATATCTTAGAGTAGAATAAAGGAAAGCACAAGAGAAGTGTAATTATGGAAACTTTGGAGAGTGCTATGCATTCATATATTTCTTTTCATTTTTCAGTGTTTTGTGTGAGAGACATTTATTGCAATTCCACATTTTGTGTCATGTCATAAAAGAATGTTCAGAGAAATCATCCGTTTTAAATCTGGGACAAGGAACTTCACAAAAATAAAGAAAATATCATTACATTGCTCTGTCTCTTCTGAATTTTTTCTGTAACTTCTAAATAGGTATTTTTTTCTCTGACTAACATAACTTTAAAGTAAGGTTGTCTATATCTTGATGATTTCTCCTTCGTTTTGTATCTTTCATAAATAATATGTAATAAGACTTAAACAAAAATTCCAGGACTTAAGTCCCTAGTTTCATCATTTATCTGTGCATGGTCACCATCTGACATGAAAGGTTTTGTCCAGTTGATCTCTTCCCAGGAGTGTTATGTTTTCACGTGCACAATTTTATATATAATATATTTGAATCTCATGTTGACTTTTTCGTAGGTGGTTTTCCCAAGAAACTATTGCTATCAGGATTTTGTGGAACATTCTGGTTTTAAGGACTTGAAAATGCTTCCTCCTTCTGATGTGTTTCTTATTTTACTCTCAATCCTACATGTGCTGTCTGTGTTGTAATCATAGCAGGTGCAAGGTCTACTTTCACTGCCTTTTAATTGGCAATTGGACCTTCTGCTTTAATCTTAGATCTTTTCCAAGGCTGTCAAACAGCTGGAGGAAGGAGCCTTACAGTGTGGAGCCTTTAGGGAAGTGTGTAACATCAGTCTACTAGTCTGCCTCGTGTTTGATACAGCATCTAGAGATGTAACAACAGTCTTACTGCTTTTGTAATTTGTCTTGTTTTTCCATCAATCCTCTATAAAGAAAATGGTGAGAGTGAATGTCTCATACTTAAACTCATGTTTTTATTCAGAAGTCATTTGTTATCAGTCACTACTTGCCCAGAACAATGGAATGAGAAAACAGACCTTTTAGGACTGATATGCTATGTGAGTTTGTGCTGCTAAATGCAAAGCAGTATTCTCTCAAAATAAAAAACTATCCCTCTTCTTTCAAGTGAATATAATCTTCCCTTTTCCTGAGGCTTGTTGGGCAATGATGAAAATTGGAATTTTTCACTAGGCCCTGTGTCAAACATCTTGCATCATCCTGTTCATCCAGCTTTTTGGAAGCTGGTCTTCTCCAAGGTGTATGGAGCACAGAGGAAAGTAAACCTTTAATTTAATCTGTATTCTTGTTTTTGAGTGGTTTGCTTAGGAGCATCACAGACCCAAGCCTCTGATGGGAGACCTCTGTAAATAATTACATTTGGAGCAACTGGTTAAGTTTATATATATATTTTTTTTTTTTTAATTTTTTTTAAATGTATGTCATTCAGTTAGCAGCACAGTTTTCTATATATTACACTTGTAAGTAGCCAGAAAAAAGCTGTCAGTGGAGTTGTCTTGTATTCAAAGCTAGAAGGAAGACACTTCACCTTGATGCAGGTGCTGACTAAAGCCATGTTGACTCCACCTCTGATTAAAGGAAGGCTGCTGTCCTGTGTTGGAAAGAGTTCCAAGCTATAATAATGTAATAATAAAATGTGTCCTCACTGCATTATTAATAGAGGCACATTTTTCAATGTCTCAAAACAAATCTGCTGCTGAAAAGCCTCAGAGAAAATGTCAATAGAAAATGAAACATAATTCACACATTTTTAAGAAATGTCATTAGAAAGTTCTGCCTGTTTAAGGTTATACTTGCCATCTTAGGCAATGAAGGAATGCTATTACATACTCCTCCTGTCCCTAAACATTATACAATATTTTGTCATTAATTTCAACTGATTACTGCCTTTACATACCCTTATATATTGAGTAAAACGATATTATATTAGTACATGCTTTACTTTTCAGTAGAAGGGCATTAATGAATCCCACCTAAAATATAACTGCATAAAAGATTATTAAAATTAACCAAATTTGTGATCTTAATCTGTTTTAATGACCTTCAGAATTGGTCTTTTTCATTCAGTTGTGAAAAAAGGGCATGACCTGTAAGCAGATGTCGGAGCAGCCTGATAACTGCATACAGCAGAAGGCTCTATTGTGCTAGTTTTATGTCAGAATATTTGAAGAATAGTTAATATAAACAACAAAATGCTCAGTCTTCAAGTGTCTGCTGGTTAAAGCTGTGTTTGAATGCCATGTGGTAATGCACTGTCTTCATTTTCTGTAATAAAAAGATGTCTGCTCTGTCACTTCTAAGCTGATAGTGGAAATCATCATTCCTATATTTCTGTGACATAAACCATGGACTCCACAAAGGCCTTAATACAGTTGCATTTTAAATGAAAATTTGGATATTCAAGTTTCTTGATTTAATATTAAGTCCTATAAACAGATAATAAAAATTCTACATCAAATTCTAAAATAACTAATCTTTAGTTTTCTAAGAAACAAGCAGTCAAACGACTATCTTGCTAATTTGAAACTTGTCACTGTTCTTTCATTTGATTATATATCCTGCTGAATGTGCTTAGAAAGCACTGAAGTCTTCTAAAACAATTTGTTTCTAGGAGAAAATATGCCATTTAAGTCTGGTTTTGTTTTTCTATGTCCTTGAAATGTAGTTTCATTACCAAAATGTCTTAAAGACCTTAGCTGAAGTTGTTGGGGTTTTTTTTGGTTTTGGGGGGGGGGGGAGGGGTTTGTTTTTGTTTGGTTTGGTTTGGGTTGGGTTTTTTTGCTTTTTCATAATCGTTACTCATCTTGCTCTGGCAAATTCTTTTTGGTCAGCATTATTGCTCACACCTGTGTGTATGTTAGAATATGAATCTGTGCATTGCTCTCCTCATATTCTTTGTTTTCATGATGCATCAAAATGATTGTTTATGTCTTTAAAGAGGAAAGCACATTGAAAAGACTTTCAAAGTTTTTAAAATACGTAAAGATGCTAAAAAGCAATAGTATCAATGATGTTCCACAGGAAAAAAGTCAGGCATGTTCACTTAGTACTTCCAAGGCTATCTTAAAGCAGCCTCGCCTCAGGTAACACTCCACTCTCCAAGAGGCCACTAGGAGAAGCTGTTTCCAAAGTGGAGGGCTGGAAACAATCCACAGTCACCCCAGTGTCCATCGTATCTAATTCCCGTTGGAACTGGAATACAATTTTATCTTACCTGCTGTAAGTATTCACAATAATCTTAATCCCACAATTCATCAAGTGACCTCTGCAAATTATTGCAGGTTTTAAGACCTTTAGAGATCAAAATTCTAGATGATGCTCCCAGCCTTAAAGGATTATATCAAGTGAGGAAAAACAGCAACAGGAAAATTGAAATCCACCACCTAATCAGTCAGCTTCTCTAGAGGAGCTGCTGTCAGGCCAGCAGTCTTGCAAGACTTTTGTGGTAAAAATCAAGTTTTAAAATTCTGGTCAACCTTTACTTTTGGTTCATTATTAAAGTGGTTTATGGTCAAACAGCTATTTTCTACTTGAATTTACTAGCTCTAGTTCATGAGGTATTTATTTCAAATCTCTTCTGATATTTAAGTCTGAGTGAATTAAACAATTTGACTTGTGACCAGAGATAACATTACATCTGTGCCAGTTAGACTATGATCTAAGCAGGTAAGGCAAGCCAATCCAAATCCAATTGATGGAGTTCTCAAAAAATGATAAACTAATATAAGTGAAAGAGAGAGGGCTACTCAAGTTTTGAGTGTTCACTGCTTCACCTAGTTCTCTAATTCTAAAAAATGTTGTGAACAACAGGGAGGAAAAAGAGTGTGGAGGAAAGGAAAATTCATTCTCCATTCCCTCCTTGAGAAGATGATGTTAAAATGAAAACTTTCAGCTGAGTTCTTCTAAGAGAGGTCCCGGGCTGCAATAACAAAGCTTAACACTGGTTTTGAACTGAAAAAAAAAAAATCAAGTCCAAACCACACAACATTTGAGACAGTAAGAAAGACACATTTATTGTTGCTTTTAATTACAAAATAGTTCTTGCATAGTTTATGGATGACCTAAACCTTTGAAAACTAAATGATTGTGTGAGTCAGATTTTCCTTACAGGCATAGTAATTCATAAATAAAAATAGCTAGCACAAAACAGTGCTATTTATTTTATTCAGTCTTCAAATTAAATACAGAAAAAATATCCAGAAGATTAAATTACTGGGAATTTTGAAGTATATCTATTTTTAATATTTCAGCTCATCTCAGAGTCAGATTCTTCTTTTCCATGGATTCTTTTCTAGTCAGTAATAGGTATATATTCCCTAAAGTAGAAAAATTATCACCAGCACAATATGTCTCAGAATTGTGTTGCAAAAATGCATTTTTATATTCTTGTTGCAATAAGGTTTGCAACAAGAAGAAACAAAATTGTGATTTAGACTTTGTGCTATTTTCTAAAAGCATATTTTCAAGAGATGAGTTTTTCTGTGCTATAGATGGTAGTTTTCCAACACTTTTTTGTGTACTCCTTCTTCTGGGACATCTGCTTCGCTGCAGATATATATTTAGCAGTTCTGAAAATTTTAGTTGTCAACAAGGTTCCTTATGACAACAAACTCAGTGAAGTGACAGGTCCCTGGTACAGAGTGATCCTAGCCTTAGTGCAGGATGACAGATATGACATCCTACTGGCTCACCTTTTTCACTCACTGTTATCTGGACCCCTAGGTCTTTCCTGACATATATATGACATGCCTCAGTGAGGCTTAATATGACAGAACTATTTACTTTATCAGTCCAGAGCACAATCTTTACTGACAATGAAATCAGACAGTACAATTTACTTAAATTTGAGCTCGTTCCATCTGTCAGAAGGCTGAGGTAAAGTATCCTGGCATCTATCAAAAGAGAGAAGATAAGTTTTTTGCTCTTTCACATCAAATTTATACAGTGGTATATTGATGTACCTGACTACTCCCATCCCCACCATATCTGATTTTTTATTGTTGTCTTCACAATAATTTAAGGAATTCAGGCATTCTTTCCACCTTGACTTGACGGGTCACAAATATAAGTGATTTAAACGGTGAGAGAATTGTTTATGTAATGACCAGGTAGCAACTTATTCCTCCTAGATTTAGGTATGGTGCAGAAAGTTAAAGTAACAATTTATGAAAAAGATGTTCATAGAATGCTAGAATGTTTCTTGGAACATTCAGAATGTTTCAAGAAAGAATGTTGTCTTTCTTCATGTCATTTTACTACAATTTTCTCAGTTCTAGAAATACTTGAGATAGTTTTGGAGGCTCTGGAGAAGATACTGGGCAGATCCACACAGAATGTCAGGTTCAGGAACTCAAGTGAGAAGCAGTAGCTGATTCATTACATTGGAGCTGGAAGTTAAGAAAGTAACAGGAACATTTCAGATACTTCTTTTTAAAGTGTGCTGTATGCGAGGAAGTTGTGACAGCATGGCAAAAATAGTATTTGGAAACTGTATTTAATTTTTTTTACTTTTGTCATCATTTTAATATAAATACATTAGTAACACCTTTAGGCTAAGATTTTAGACTAAGTGTATGCTTAACATGCTAAATATAAACTTATTTTTAATTATTGTCACCTAAATTTGATGTTTAAAAAAATGTCAGTGTTTTTGTGTTTTAAATACTTTTTTGTTGCATCTTTAATGCTGCACCTATATGGATGTTTTGTTTATATTATGCTATTTGTCAATATAGGATGGGGAATCAAACTCTATCCTCACTATGTAGGATTCCTGCTTGTTGCCTGCTGTGGCTTTTCTCACCGTAGCTTCCCTCCCACCTTTATTTTAACATTACTTTTAGCTATATTGTGCCTCTAGGAAAGTAAATAGAAGTTTCAAGGAGATGAAATTTAACAAGATTTGAGTAGGCCTCTCTACTCTGACAACAGTACTAATTTTCTTGAGGAGAGATACTGTTTTTTGGAAGGATTTGGGAGAGTTATTGGCTACCTTGTGTTCATAATGAGATGACGTAGAAACTTAGGACTTGAATTGAAAAGTTCAGCTCAAAAGTTAAATTCTTTGTCCAGTTGCAACCTTTAGCTATATTCACAAGTAACTGTTTATCCTTTGAGACAATGAGTAAGGGGAAAGGGGAGTTAAGACTCATGTTAAATGAAAACTTTAGAAATAAAGATCATTGTCCAAAGACAAATAAGCATGAAGAGATACCAATGATTATTAAATATTTATTATTACAGGCCAGATGGAATTGGAACAGTATCTGTGGAAGAGAAAGAAAGGTTTGAGGAAATTAAGGACAGACTTTCCTCCCTTTTAGAAAACCAAATAAGCCATTTCAGGTGAGTGTATTATGTGTTGAATGAATGCTACATTTTTTCTGAGTGTTTTCTCCATAGTGTTTAATTTTGGTCTTGAACAAGTGGAGTGAAAATAAAATGGTCTACATGCAAAGGAATCACTTAAATACGGAATAATTTACTTCCATGAGTGCTTGTACTTGAAATTTATTTGTGTAATATGTGAATTGTATTTTTCTGTGGTAGAAAAGATTATGCAAGAATATAGGCCTTGTTTCTGTTGATTTTTTTGAAGTTCAAGCTTTGTATAACTCTAAATAAGAAAATTGTCTGAATGAAAGTGACTGTGCCATAGCTATTTCTGGATTACTGTGGATCAGTAAAATCGTATCAGTAGAGAACATCTTTGATAGATGGCAGCTAAAGCTTTTCTTGATGTCTAAAGTAATTTTCTTGGTTTCATTATATACTTACCTTTCTTAAGTTAAGGGTCATCATACTCAATAAATAGTTTGTCATATTAAGGGCTGTCAATAGCAGCAGATGTTTAGAGACGGAGTACAAGAAACAGAGGAAACGTGGGGTTTTCTGCTATTTTGTAGCAATTGATGGTTTATGAAACTTAGTATAAAAGTTGCAGGTAGACCACCAAACCTGTTACTTTGTCACACCAAGCCAACCTGTATGCCACTATTCTGTCAATCTAATCCTTTCAGACTGCATTTATAGATTTTTTTTCTCTGTATCACATCATAAGAGTCAGTTCCACAGTTTAAATAGTTCTTTGTGAAACAGTACTTTTGCTTGGCACAATTGATTATGAGTTTGTTGAATGCCCCTCAGTTTGATGAGGTAAATATCTAGTATTCAGTGGCATCATAGGTCATTGGGGATTTTTTTTAGATAGAGGACACAGCAGCCTTCACTTGGGACTTCATATCCATATTAAACTAAAGAGAGCTATGGTTCTCCTTGGAGATACTCCTTTTGGGGAAAAACAATGATCTTTCCTTTCCTCTTTCCTCCTTTCTGTGGGAATAAAGAGCTTTTGCAAGAGAAATGATACAGAGTGCTCCCTACCTTCAGGTCTTCACATTCATGAGACTAATTTAAAAATGTATAATAAAGTCTAAATAATCTTCTGAGTTGGAACAAATAAAAATCATGTCTGCTGACCTACACATTGGAGTTACACTGATGAGCTTGGGCTACAACAGTGACCACAGAATCTTTCTGCCTCAGTCTTGGTGGATTTTGTGCAAATTTAAACAGCATTAGAAATTCCTCCTTGAGAACAGTTAAATGTGTCATTGAAACATGAATGACTTCATCCTTCAGAGGACTCTAAGGTTTGCCTTAAAATCCTATTTAATCAACACAGACAAACTGTATTCTGCCAGGTGAGGAGTAATTACTATTTCTTACTGTGAACAAATATTAGAAATAAAATAAAAAATTAGGTGAAATGCCTGGATTTAAACAAGGATACTGGCATAATACTGGAAGAAAGAAGAAAGATATTGCCTTAGGATCTGAGTTTATAAAGCATATTAAGTCACAATGTAGAACATCCTGACACAGCATTGCAAGTAACATTTTAAGTAAAACCTTGGCTCAAGACGTGTAAAGGTCTCTGCTGTTGATTTACAAAGAATAACATTGGCTGTCAGATTGCTTTCTTAGGAAGACATGGTATTAAAACAACTCCATATTTCAGTCCTTCAAAATTGTTACGATAATTGTGAAATGCAGAATATTTGGAAAAATACTTTCAACAGTAAAGATTTATCCAGGGTATGCACTGAATTTCTCTGCTTTAGCCTTACGGTCCTTCAGTGCCCTGTACTCCTTGCCATCAGGCAGTCTCACCATATGCCAGGCTGGTTTCCTGCTTTCACTGTCCTTTTTACTGTCAGTTTGGGCATCCATGCTGTGTATGTGTTATATTTCCTAGAATATTTCAGAGACCTTCATGTCCTCCATGTTCAGATAAGTTTTATGATTTTTAAGTGCCAGAAACTCTACAGTAACCTCTTTATTTTCCTCATGGAATCACAGAGAGGGTGTTTGATTGTTTGTTACCACCTTGGTTTCTTAATTGTGACATACATTTGGCTTTTGAATTTTACTTCAAGCTTCTTGTAGGTTTCTTGCTCTTTATTTGATTGCATCTTTAAGGTTTTTGCTTTCGTTTTTCAAGTTCTTCATTTTTTCATAGATTCCATTCTTGAAATTGTATGTTCATGTACTAAATGTACATGTACTGAATTTTCTTGGCCTGTTCTCTTTTGCTACATTATTAAATTCTGTTGTCATATAATTATTACTACAGAGCACCTCTTCTGCTCTGCACTTCTCAGTCTATGTCCTCTTCACATTTGAGACTGAATCCAGAATAACATCTTTTTTTGTGGGTCTTAAATTAGCTGTTCAAGGAAGCAATTCAAACCTCTGTCCCAAAATATTATCATTATACCTTGTCCTAATGAGATATTGTCAAGTGTATATGCCTAGGGTTGAAATGTTGCATTTGCAGCTCCTCTAATCTCACTTAACATTTTGTAATCACGCTGATCGTTATAACTAGGGGATCAGTGCTACAGACTTTCAAGGATCATCAGCACTTTTTTTTCTCTCTGCAGTATGTTGGTACTTTTCTAAGCTTTGCCCTCTCTCCATTGCTTGCTGTTGTGTGCATTGGTCAGCTGCCATGGGCAGTTTAACTGAAGAGTGCATGTCTCTTCCTGCCTTTTCACAGCAGCTCTAAACATTTGCTGTGTCCACCTAAGTGACTAGGTCACACCCATCTGAAAAAGACTCTCACCCTTGCCTGCCAGCTGACCTGCAGTTTCCAGTTTTAATCTCCCCTATGGCCTTTTTAATTTTCATTTTCACTCCTATCAGCCTGATTCCATTCTGATTAAGATGCAATCAGCCTGTCCAGTGCCCATGGCTGTCATCTAAAGTAGTTCTTAAGGTACTTACACCTTTCCTCTCTGTCACCTTGTCTACCCACTGAGACTTCAGATCTCTGCCAGCCTCTCAAGCATCAAATATGGAAGAGACAATATTGCTGAGAAAGCTATCGTGAAGGTCTTGGACTTTAACCTCTTGCCTGGCTGTGTGAATTTGATCTCTGGAGTCTTTCCAGAGATAAAAGCAAATACTAGAATTCTTGCTGCAGGAAATCCTGTTTTGACATCATTTATAAGGCTGTATTTTGGCTGACCAAAATGTAGATCTAAAATTCACTGGTCTGACTCCTTTTATTGTTAGAAAAGATTTGACTAGTGGAAAACATCAGAACAGGAGGCTACCATTCTTGGTGAGTAATAATGAAAAAAAAATAATCTCAGCAAAGTAAAAAATCCTTTTTCCAATTGGGGATATCCTAGTAAGGTTTTATAGACAGGATTAACAGAGGTTACAGTTGCCTGCGCTTTGTATTCTCATTGACCTCCGATATTGCATCATTCAGCAGGCAATAATAAAAAATAAAGCTATGAATGCAATCACTCTTTAATTTACATCATTTTAGGAGTGGGTATGGTTTAAGTTGTAGCTGATAAAATTTAAGATAAGTGGTTTTCCAAGTTATTTTTAATATAACAGAAAAAAATATGGAATATCTGCCAGCATTTATATCATTAGAAATTAAAATATCTGCCATTTTATTCTTGTCTTAATCCAGTTCTAAAATAAGATACAATATACAGAATGCTGCTTCACAGGTGTAGTAGCAGTCATGGCTACATGAGAAATAGTACCTCTGTCCAGGAAGATGACAATTAAACTCATCAGGGACCTTTAAATATCCTTCATAGTTCATCATTTGGAAGTGATGCTTTCTGCCTTTAAGGGTTTTTTCTTCACTTAGTCCTAAAATGCTGGTAGGCTGATACTGCTGTGATATGTATGTACTCCATGGTAGACTACTGAAGAGGCTTTCTGCTTTTATTAGTACTTCTGGTATGGGAGTCTTCTGCTGACATAATTTAATGAAAGCTGTTTACAGATACATCTTAAAGTAAATTCATAAAGCAGCTTTTATAATTCTGATAATTTTATGCTCCTCTTATTTTTTTCTTTCTCCTTTTTTTTCTTTTTTTTTTCTTTTTCTTTTTTTACTTTTTAAGATACTGTTTCCCTTTTGGACGTCCTGAAGGAGCTTTAAAAGCCACACTTTCATTACTTGAAAGGGTAAGTTTGACAACGTATTTTAAGCTCTGCATGACTGCTGATCCTGCATTTTTCTTTTGCTTTCAGGCTGCTGAACTGTCATGTCTTCTCAGGTATTTTACTACTGGTTTTAACTGCTTACTGGAATGATGGTTGTTTTTGTTTGTCTCTCCTTGTCTTCCACAGAGGCAAAGAGGTGTTTTCTGTAGGGCTTATTTACTGGACTTTAACCTAAAGCTACCGAATTGTAGTCAGTGACTCCGTTCCTTTTTAATTTAACACTTATCCAGCATTACCTATAAAATAGTACAAGTCTACTCTACAGCTCTCCTTTCCTGCTGTTTATGCCTTCTATGCTGCTGATATTGTTTATACTCATATGTAATGTTAAAAGCCTTCTATATAATTCAAATAATATTCCATAAATGCATAATCTGAGTCAGTTTAAGGAGCAAAAGCAATACACAAATCTGACATGAGCAGCTATAATTGTAAACTGATACCCAGCAAATCCTCC
Organism: Eopsaltria australis; assembly: GCA_034509425.1. Taxonomy (NCBI): domain Eukaryota; kingdom Metazoa; phylum Chordata; class Aves; order Passeriformes; family Petroicidae; genus Eopsaltria; species Eopsaltria australis. The sequence continues at coordinate 276,218 of JAVTVJ010001570.1, forward strand.
TGTATTGACTGGAGAGGAGTATACCTCATAATGATAAAAGCACCTCAGTCATCTCTGTGGAAAAAGGACTTTAAATTCCAGCAGAGATTCCAAAGGAATTGTATCAGCAGGAGTCTGATGAAGGTATGAATTCAAAAAAAAGCTTAGCTCTCAGGCTGTGTTGCTTTGCCAAAATCTGAGAGGTTTGGTTCTGGCATATATTAGTTATTCAACACTACAGAACACTTTGTGGATAGAGATTCTCTCTTAGAAGACCTCTGCCATGTTCAGAAAACACATAGGGAGTCTGAGGATGTATGTTTTATTTCACTTACCATCTCAGTGATTGTGGTGCTGTGTAGGTTCCTTTGTGCTTTATGAAACATCCATTTCCTCTCCCCATTCCGGCTGTTACAAATGGTAATGGTGCTCTAACTGGTGCTCAAGCAGCACTGCTGTCAGTCTTGACTGGGAATAAATGTGCTTTCCTACATTTGTGGATACCGAATGGGTTAGTACCATTGTATTTTACCTATCTTTAAAAAATTTGAAAGAAAATCAGACCTAGTATAAAAGGTTTTGAATATTGTGAATTCACTTGTTGATAACCCAGAAATTATTAATTAATAAAAAGCATGTTAACACAGGTAGAGAAGTCATATTTGTGTGCAAGTATTCTAGAAGTCTATTTCGCAGCAGTGTCTTCCTTATAGCTTCTCTGTAGCTGAACTTGTTTCTTTTCTACCACCTCCTTCCCCAGATTGCATTTCTTGCTCCCTTCTTTTAACAGTAATTTTTAGATGTATAAGGGTGTAGCTTGTCCGGGGATCCACCTGAGAAGCACTTTTTAAGGCTGTGAGTTATCTGAAATGTTATTATTTACATGAAAATGTGTTGACTTTTGTTTACACTTAAGTGTTGAAAATTAATGGAGTCCAGAACTAAAGTAAAAATGCAAGTGAATTATCAATAATATTTTTTTTTCAATATAGTAATCTAGAATATATGTTGCTGCATTCATATAAAGAGGTATGGATTCTTGATTTACCTCACTTGCAATAGGTGTGGTAACAACTCACACATTTTGAAGACCTTCATATGGACTGTTCTTCTACTTGTCCATAATAAAATACTCTGCTGGAAGTTCAGTGTTTTCCCTGCCCGCTATCGATGACATTTTTTTCACAGCAAGGACATGTTGAATTTGAATAACTTTACCCTATTGAAGAGTGCATGGTTGTGCAATGGTGGAAGCTTTTCCACAGGTGAGAACTAAGCCAATTTCCACAATCACAGTGGTAACCATGATCCAGCCCATCCATGGAATGCTCTTGTTCCACAGGTCTTGGTGTCACCCAAAGACTGACTGGCATGCTGCAAGATGCCAAACAGAAAGGATAAATACCATATAGGCAGTCAAATCACAGTTGAACAGAAATCTTCAAAGCTCCACCAGCTAAAAGTTTGCTTTTTACTTCTGCCTTTAATCACTATCTGATCTGTAGTAACTTTAGGATACTTTTATCCTTTTCTTGTGGGGTTTGGGTAATTGTAATGAAGTGGTATAATTGTCTCTGACACAGGTTTTAATGAAAGATATTGCCACTCCCATACCAGCAGAAGAGGTGAAGAAAGTGGTTAGAAAATGTCTGGAGAAGGCTGCCTTGATCAATTACACTCGACTTACAGAATATGCCAAAATAGAAGGTTAGTACAGCAATCAACTGCCAAAGTGGCTGTAAAAGCCAACAATGCCTATTAACTGCATATTCCGTGAGCAGCCTTTTCCCTTTCCAGAACAAACCCCTTCCACAGTAAGGGGAAATGTCTCATTAAAATCTCAGCTGGTGAACTGTGGAGCTTTTTCCTATTCATTGCTTTAATATGCCTCCTGGGACCCTGTTTGAATGAAAGACTAGGACTTCCTAATTTAAGTTGCCCTTTGTTCGTACTTTTGAGCTCTTCATAAATTTAAGAGGTTGTTTATGGGTTATTTTTTTATTTCTCTAGCTATTTCTAGTGATTAAACTACTGACAGGAAATTCTTTCCTTAACAGCAGTATTGCTGCCTTGAAATTTGAAAACTGTGTATATATTCTTTTCTAAAGTATTTATGAGGCAGACAAATAGATAAATGTTATTTATTTTTGCTGCTGTGTTATCAGATGTAGAATAATAATCTGATGATTAAAACCTTAATTACATCCTGATTGAATGAATTAAGGGGAGAAAATACTAGGTTTAAAGGTAATCAGGAGTTTTTCTGAAAGTTTGGTATGTTCTATTATGTATATCATGAAATCAACTAAAATTTTGCTAAAAAATGGCCAGAATGCACACTGTCATTTTATTGTTTGTAAACCTTTTGTAGAACAAAAAGGAAGTCATAATAGTCAAATGTCTTGTAAAGACAGACTTTTATTCTCCATAAAGTACAAAAAGCTAGAGATACTCCTGCCCAGCTTTATTCAAGAACAGAAAGCTGTGTGTGATGAATTTTTGGAGCTAATCACAGGAAAATGTTGAAGGATTGTTTTTTAAAAATACAAATTTTATGCATATTTTTATGCATAATATTTTTAATAGCAAGTATTTCTAACAATACACCTGAAGAAGCAGAGCTAGTTTAGGAGCAAATTGAAGAAGCCTCATATATTTAGCAATGTTATAAAGCCAACTTTTTTCCTATTTTTTATCTCTGCTCAAATTCTCTGAAAAACATGAGTTAACCGATCTCACAAGTGATTAACAAAAGATCCATCTCATCACTATAGCAACCAGTATTATATCATGGAAGTAACAACGTGAAACCATCCAAGTAACCAGTTTATCGTAATTAATTATGATATCATGTTGTGTTAAAGAAAAAAAAGATGAATATTAAATCTATTCTGGAAAATAAAAAGGCAAAAAAACCCCTGTTTTCCTTAGGTTTTTATCTTTCTGTACTAATAAAGGGAAATGTTGATGTTCTGTATTTAAATCATGTATCAAACCTGTTGAAAGAATGAGTATAAAAATAGAACCATTTTATAATATGACAAAAGCTTGCAAACGATACCTAAACAGACTGATAATAAAATTGATTGGAAAGTTTTTTGCCATGGTGCAAATACGTCTTTTCCCAAGATTTTTTACTATATCGTAAAGAATTGTGGGATTCCCCCTGAAGTAGCAAAGTTTGCACTTTAGGATATTCACACTGTTGATACTGAGTAAGCTGGAACAGCACATGAAACTGAATCCCATATTTCAACTTGCAGATTTCTTTTTGGATTTCTTGCCTTTTGGTTGGACCACAGCTACATTTCTTTAAGTAGTTTTACACTCATGTAGTTGTAAACTCAAAGCACAACAGATCATTGCATATATATAAAAAAAATACGTGAAGGACTCCAGCATCATAACATCAGAAAATTCAATGCACCCGATTTCAGTAGTAATGAGACTTGTATTGGTATCTTTTGATACTCTGGTCATTACAAACATCCTGCTCTTGTACCAATATAAATGTAATATTTTTCAGCAATAGGTTCCATTCTGCTTCTTTAGGTTTATAGGAGCATTATTGGATCTGTGCACTGAAGTTACATTCTTCTCTTGAAAGTAATTTGTTAGTGCTTGCATTACATGGTTACTCCTCAAATTGCATACAGAAAGCATATAGTCCTTACCTTTATAATATTGCTGATGACCTCAAATGTGGCTGGCATACATTTTGGAGATTTTTGTCCTTTGAATATTTCTTTAGTGAACGTCATCATATCAGTCAGTCAAAATGTAATTATTACAAGATAATAGTAGCTATAGACCAATAGCAAATACCTAAAATGTAGAGATACAAAGAAGGTTCTAATACAAATAATATTCTTAGATTCCTAATTTCTTACATTCTTTTAATATCATATATGTTTCTAAATACCCAGGCACAATATGGATGCAAGCTAAGTGCCTGAGCTTGAAATCAAGACTATATAGAACTAGTAATTGCAAATATATTACTCAAAAACATGCACCGTTTCTCCCTCACATGACAAAACCCATCGCTTGTGTCATGTACTCAAGATTTTAAGAAGCTTTTAACGCCTTATGTGGTATTTATTCTTCTCTAATTATATGATTTTTACTTCTGTAATGATGTTTTTCTTTCCCTGTTTTCTTTTTTTATTTAGCAACAGCGGAAAAGGACTCAGGTGATTACTATTTGTGTGCATGTCTGCATGTATTACAGATGTAGTGTATTTTGTCTGTTGTTATTATTTTTCTTGATTTGAACAATACCAAGATACTGACCAGAGCATTTGTGGACATAAAAATTAATTTTGGTATAGTATAGTATAGTCCATGTATATGATACTTAATTATGATGTACCTATTTATTAGCAGTTTAGCTAAATTTCTGGTTTGGAATGGGAGGAAGTTGTACTATCTGTGAAAGGGGTATAACTAAGTGATGCAGAAAAGTTTAATTTTCTTAAATTCAAAAACAGTTCGTGTATTTAGAGGAATGTAATTTCATAGTCCTCTTCAAAAATTGGATCTGTTTTGTAACAGGATCACTCAATTTATTATTGAAGGTCTTGTAAGGAAAACTAATCTTGTAAAACTGGTTTTGCATTTCTCTGATATGGCTTTGTTTAGTGATAAGTTTCTTTTTATAGTTATAGCTGATGTTTACAAGAATGGTAGTTCTTTGTGTTCCTAATTTCACAAAGATGATATAGTGTATATTTTCCAATAGCACAAGGAGGAGGTTTTGAGTTCTTACATCCCAATATTTAAAAATCATCATACAAAGAGCACAGCTGGAGTAGTATTTGCAGCTGAGCAGTACTGGCTGCATAGAAGTATGAGGGATTGTGCATATCCCTACTGTGAAATAGAGCTGTGCCCTGCTTTGTCTTACCTGACAAACATACCCAAAGGAAGATTGATTGTGGTGCTTTGTGGGGCTTCACAAATAACCTCAACCACAGTTATGGGAAGGGGCACTGAGCTGGTAGTACTCTTGCGATGAACTCATTTCCAATCTGGAAAGCCAGACTGGTGTGATGACTACAAAGTTGCATGAATGTAGTTCAAAGAGGAGCTCCTTGCCAATGAGGGGTTTGAAAATCTTTAGCAAATTATTAAAACTATTTTTTTTTAACTGCAGAGTCAAAAAATTCCACTGATTTCTAAGACTTTCACTGTTTTTTGTTTAAAAGTTTTAAATACCCTGTGAATAGGAGATCTCTTTGGAATTTTTAAAGAAGAGAACAGGCAGCGCACTAGTGGAATGGATATTCATGCCACAGTCTGTTAGGATGAGCTGATGGGAGCTCACATTGCTCAGATGATCTGCTGACCCCTCCCAACAACAGGGAGAAGTTCCTTAGGCTGGGGACTTCAAGTGCTCTGAGGGTCCTTCAACAATTTTTCTGTGAAAGACCAATCTCACACCATCAAATACAAAACACCCTAAAGGCAGTTTCCCTTCTAGGTAAGATACCTAAAGCTAGATAGCACAAATATTCCATTTAATATTTTTACGCCTCTAGATATAAAAGAAAATATCTCTTGAAATTAGAAATTCAGAAACAATTAATTTAAATTAATTGAAAATAATTCATTAAATGAGAAAAAAAACACTGTACCTGATTTTAGTAATTTTAGATTAAGTTTCTCCGTGCTTTGAAAGAAACCACTGCCCTTCTTAAGACAGGAGAGCGAAATTGTCCCTTAAGTGACCTGGCAAATAACTAGATTAGAGAATGGATGAGAGGAAAGCCTATCACATACAGTGACTAAATGGAAATTCACTGTGTGAGTTAGCTGAAGCTAGAGGTTTGTAGGCTGTGTTTATAATTTAGTTGCTTAATTAAATACCAGTTCAGTAAAAAATGCAACTGAAAATTATTCAGAAACTCAGAAAAAAAATCATTTTATTGAAAGGAGTAGATAAACTGTGTCCACCAGAATTTCATGTAGCATTGAATACGTTTCTCTGATGCAAAACACAAAGCCACTCAGAGGAATCTCAGTAAAATTACATTTTAGGGCCAAATCTTGCTTCTGTTGGTGTAGCTGGAGTCCTACAGATTTCATAATGAACTTGTTGTACAATACGCTTAGCCCTAATACCATATATTGCACTTTTGTAGAAAATAAGAAAAACTATTTCTAGATAACTATTATTTGCCGTTTAACTTGTGCACTAGATACTGATAATGAACGTTGAATTTCAGGAGTGTCCTTGTTAGGTAATACAGAGGTGAATATGCAAATTCTTTTTGTTGTGAGAACCCTTTCTCAGCAGTGTGGTTGCCAAGGTTCCCAGGTCTATTCCCCAAGTGCTCTCATTTTCACAGTCTCAATTGAGCAAGACTCTGAATGTTTTCCCAAAGACAGTGGTTACTTTCTAATGGCAAGCATGGTGGTACAAGCTGCACTTCCATCAACAGTATTTGTTTACAGTCAGGATGATACTTTATTTAGCATCCCCCGTCATTATACTGTTACGAATATAGAACAGATTTTTTTACCAAAAATTACACTTGCCATGGCAATTACACAGGGTTCAGCATGTCATTCCTTTTTACATGTACAGCTGAATTTCTCGTGAAGTAGCTAATCTGCTCAGTCAGTGTAATTACCATTATGAAGAGAATAGCAGGAAACCTACTATTATAATTTCGAACTATATCTAAGAACTCTCATATAATGCCCTGGTAGTTTGCAGCAAGGGTTTATAATTTGTCAAGGATACTAATCACAGCATCAGTATATGAAAATCTCTTTTTAAGTATGACTCATTTTCATTTCAGCTTATGCTGCTTTAGAGACTTCATGACCTGAAAGTGTTTTTTAAATCATTTTGTGTATGGCATGTATTCCTGTCTTAATCAGTATATAACTTACATTAACTCTTCCTATAGACAATGCTGAACATAAATGGACCTGCCAGATTCTGAGGCCAGAGACAAACAGCATTCTTCATATGCATTTTGCACACTTCCTATGAAGAGCCTGTAGAAATTTGCATGGCTCCCTCACCTGTTTTCCCTCCTTCAAAAAAGATGGTCTTTCTTACACAGACTTCTTATGTTTTACTTATATTTTATACACATCCATACACACAGAGTAATAAGATGCATTATTTATTCCTTCTCAGAAATTAATGTTTTTCCCCATTAAATTTGTTAGAAATCTGAATGGCTGAGGGCTAATTAACTCTGCTATTGCTGCTTTTATTGCCGGAGAAAAGACAGAAACTTACACATAAATACATTTTTTAGCACAGGGCATTACCTTGCTGTGCAGATATAAAAGAATGGGTTAGGGATTGAATTAGTAAATGTCTGTAAAGCAGACAGGGCAGTATCTGTCATTGTCCATGGATATTAATTTCTGAAGAAATAGACAGATTGTAAAGATTTGAATTATTATGCAGTTGTCTTTTAGCGCATTTTTTTTTAAAGACTGTAGTAACATGGTATACTGGACTCCTTCTGCCAAACAGTTTGAATAAAAGGAATAAGAATAAATTCCTTTAAAATTGGAGCAAATGGTTATTCTGGAGTGTACATTTGCTCAAAGACAAATCAGTTGTCATCCCAAAATTTGTTTCTATCAGAAAGGCTGCCAAAGGCTGAATAAATGTTAACTCCATACATGGGAAGGTCAGGAGAAACTCAAAAGTTTGCTGGGGTTTAAGACATCAATCCTTAACATACTCATTACATACAAGTCTCTAAAGGAAGGATAGTATGTAAATGCCCTCAAGGCTCAGAAGGATCTGTCTGGCTTAAAAAGAAGAACACTACAAACATTATTGAAGCTGAGAAGGCAAGTGGGGAGTGTCATTATATGTGGAGAGGACTTGATTAAAGCTCTCCATGCATGTTCATTTCAGTGAACAAACAAAAGTGGGTTGCACAAGAGCATAGCACCTTCTTGGTCTCTGTTGTCCAGCTAAGTGGAAATGAGGATATGGGCCAACATCCCTGATTTCAGTTTGGGACCAGAGGTCTGTGAAAGAATCCCTGGACTATTAGGTCTGCATCCTGATACTCCTTTGTAAACATACCTGCATCCTCCTTTAACACTAGGGCTGAGTCAGTCTTTGTCACTGTGCTTCCCCTTTTCAGTCCCCTGCTTCAGCCACGTGAAGGCCATTTCAAGTCCTATTTGCTGTACAGGTGTATCATCACCTTACAGTAAAATTAGTTCCCAAACTTAAGCATGCCAACCTTGTCCTGTATCCCAAATGAGGGAGGGATAGCTCCATCCTTCATTAGCATTTCATCATCTCCAGTTCCTCCATGCCCTATTATGCATTTTTAGACAAGAGTTTAATACTCATACAACCTAGGCTTTCATCACCTAGCCTCCTGTGCTTCATTTTTATCATTTCAGGAGTCTTTCTCTATTAAAGTTTGAATTCACCTTCTTGAACATTGGTGACAAGAGCTGTGCAAAGCCATCCCCATGAGAAGCCTTGCACAGTACTAGCAGTACTGTAATACCAGAAACATTTTATCTAATAAAGTCAAAGAACACAGGTTCTGATGTCTGTAACATGCTTGTGTCACACAGCTCTTCTGTTAATTCAACCTAGTCTTAGAGTTTTGATCATTTTGAGCTGACATATTCCCAGTTTATAGGAAATGTTTATTGCTGTTTGTGTGTCAAAATGTGTGGCCCTTCTTAAAGTATTTTACTATGTTTTTCTTTAACTCTTGAAGGTGATTTAATATGTTTCTCTCTCCCAGTCTTTGGAATTACCCATTTCTTGTTACTGCATCTGTCTTTTTACTGTGTTTCACACATTGTCATTGTGCTCCTAATATTTGTTCTAAAATCCCTAGTGAAAATATTAAGGAAGCTAAGATGAATCTTCAGGGATTCTCTCAAGAATCCTTTTCTTGCACTTTCTCAGAACTGCTTATTCCCTTTCAATTGAGGCATCTTCTTTATACCCCACACAGCTTCTTTTTTAATCCTCATTTTCTTCAGCTTAACTGGTAGTTTTCCCATGAGGCACAGTATCAAATGCTTTATTAAAGTCAGAATAGATGAGATCTACTGAATTTCTTATATACAAAAATATCCTATCTAGAAAAGCAGAAGTCTAGTTCAACCTACCTTTGCAGATCTGTGTTCCATTTTATTCTATTTTCTGTTCATTATATGTCCTCAATTAGTAATTTCTTCAAATTTTGTTTCAGGTAATAATTTTCAATATCTCTTTTCCCTTCCCCTTGCCTGCCAGCTTTAGATTTCTTATCATTTTTCAATAAGGCTCTGAAACTTAGAGTCCTAAAATATTCTGGTTTTTTAAAAATACTTTTTACTACATCTGCATTTTCAAGTGCCGGTTTTCTTTCCATCTGATATGTGAATTATTCATCTATTCAATTCTCTTTATTCATGAAGCCTTGCAATTTGCCATGTTTGTTATCTCTGAGTTTTATTCTACAGTATCAGGAAATGCTGAGAATATTAGTTCTTTCCCCCTTTGAAATGAAATTAGAAGTGAGGAAAAGAAGGAAAATACCAACTGCTTGTATCTGCATTGCCAAAATCAGAATACAAAAAAATCAAATATTAAGTGCTTTGATGATCAGCTGGAAAAAAAAATTTCTTCTGCTTTTACCTTTTTGATTTTGTTATTTCTGTGCTTTTCCATGAGCCAAGATTCCCTTTTTTCAAACAAACAAGCAAACAAGCAAACAAAAACAAGCAAACAAACACACAAGAAACCAAACCTGTGATTGCCCCATTAAGGTAATTCCATTGAATACTATGATACATTTTAAAAACCAGAAAATATTGTAGCATGACACACTTAATTAAATGGTAGGTCATGGAGTAGGAGGTGTAAACTCTTAACTTTTTATGAATCTCATAATCTTTCTGTACTTAGCTAATAATGGTAATTAATTCTATTTTTTCCCGTAGAATTTAAAATGCTATTGAAATTGTAGAAAGCAATTATGGAAAGACTGGTTTCAGCTTCATAATTAAAGCTAAATTCCACTATTTGTATAAGGCTTGTTTTTGGTTTTTTTAATCAGAAAAATATAGAATATCCTTCCAGATCTACCTCCTTACTTTTTCATGCAGAATTAATTGGGAGAAATTCAACACAGTCAAATCTAAATTATCTGTGGGTAGATTATACCAGTTTTGGACTAACTCTTCAAGGTCAGTTCAGGTTTAGTAACATACTAGCTTCAAGCAATCTTGAGGGTTTCACATGTTAAAAAGACCAAATGAATGGGCCCTGCTGAAGCAGAGTTGGCTCCATAAAGCTCGAATTATGATGTGTCTGTATTATCAATTACATTGTGTCCTGCTTTATTGTAAGCCCACTGAGGCTGTGAACTTGGGAGCTTCTCAGCATACTTGCCTTTTTTCCAGTACCTCTGGCAGGAGACAGGGTGGCTTTCCTGAGTGTCTGGTTCTGGAAATGCATGTTTGAAGAAAAGGGGAAGGATGAAATATGAGGCAGGGAAACAAGTAAGGGATATATGCAGTGTCACTGAGGGGGAGACTGGCAGACCAGAGACAGGAGTCTCCCAGTTGCCTTGTATTCATAACCAAGAACAAATGCCTCTTTAATCAGATGCCTGTGCTCAACAAATGTCAATGAGAAATTAATCACACATGTTTAACAGCTTACATGCTGGGGAGAAAATGAGAGAGGTGAATTGTGCATTTGTTTTCAAGAATAAACTCTCTTGTGGAAAGCAAGCTTAAGTTAGGTTTTAGACACACTGTTGTTAGGTTTTAGGCATCCTGATTGTCTCAAGAAAGGTCTGGGGAGAAGTTCCCTGACCTGTGTGATGCAGGAGGTGAGACTGGATGATCTGACAGTCCCTTGTGGCCCGAGGCTCTGTTGGTTCATGAAGCAGTCACTTTTTCATTTCAGTAGCAGTCCACTCAGTTAACTTAGCTCATTTAACAATATTTTCTCGGTACCTATGTGACTCACTGGTAATGCATCCTTGAGAAAGCATCTATTATTTGCAAAGCCTGGTTTGCTTTTTCATTCTGGCAGAATGTGAGGCTGAAAACAGATGATTGATGGCTTTTTCTGTTTATTTTCTAGAAGATGTCAAGCAGCATATTTACTGACTCGACTCCTGCTACAACTTGTTAGTTTGAGCAGTGTAAACACATCTTAACAACCTTTAGTAATTGTGGGAAGAAAGACATCATGAATATAATGAAAACTGACAGCACTGATTTCCTTTCCTGTAATTCTTTTATGCTTACAAAGACAAGCACAGTATTTTGTTCAGGTGTTTTGAAGGTTCTAAAACTTTCAAGTAAGAATTTATTGCTACTCATATTTCATATGCACTACTTGCCTAGGAAAAAGAAAAAAAAAGTTAATATTTCATTCTTCATTTCCCAAATTACTTCATAGCCTCTTGTGCATATACACGTATAAATAGTATATATCCATAAGACATATCCCCTAGAATTTGAAAGGTCTTTAGTTACAGAGAAAAATGGCTAGCTGGTGTGGTAACTTACAGATGGAAAAGGAATCTTTAGATGAACCTTAAGTGAAATGTAAGGAAGTCTGTATCATGCCAAAGAAATTGCATGTACTGATCTATTCTGTCAATAAGTAAACAAAAAAAATTAGATTCGTTCAAGGATACAGACTGAGTTCAATTCTCTGCTACCTTTTCTTATGAACAAATCTTCTAAGAAAATAATGATTTTTAAAATACTGTGAGAAGATAGAAATATTAGAGTAATTTGCATGTTTTTAATTAGTAATAAATAGTTTCAGTGTAAACTAGTAAATAGCATGGTGAGTTTCATGCAAATATGAAATTGGAATTGATTCAGACTAATATATCACATATTTTTAGTTATTCCTGCCATGAAACATGATCTGGAAACCTGCCATACTCAACTTAAATGTGTATTTAAAGTTTTCATACTCTTTTTCATCCTAAACATGCTAATCCTATTGAAAAAAATTGTTTCTGAACATTAGTCCCAGAATGACTGAAAACTTTAAAATGTCTAGTTTAAATCATTTATCATGGCTGATTTATTCTTATGCCAGCATCATCCCTGATCATAGGTAGGTCTTCTCCTTCCCACGTGTTTCTACTTTGGGAACACTGCATTCCTACATTGCTTGTATGCAAAGCATTTCTGATCCTCTCTTTCATCCTTCATTTTATTAGGCTTATGATGCTGTTCAAAAAACACAACTAAAAAACTCCTTTCCTTTCCATTTCTGATCAAAATCCATCTTTTCAGCACACATGACCAGAACTGCATTTTCTTAATGCCCTGTTCAATGTAATTGGTACTTGCCTGAGACCATATTTCTCTCCACAGTGGTGGAGCAGGATAATCTCACAGTTAGGTGGTAAATATTTTTTCTCCTGCTCTCCCTAGAGATAATGGTATCTCTTCAACAGCATCTTGAACTAATTGCAAGTGTGGAACAAGTGAATTTATTCCAGTGCAAAAATGCAACATGAGATTCAACATAATTATTAGAATTACTTCCTTAATCTCTTAGAGGAGCCCTTCTAGGATATAATTTTTGAATATCTTACACCTTATTTAGTTTCATTAGGAATTTATGTAATTATGAATGCAATTATTTTGTTTACTTGGTTAGTGGTGAGGTAATGAAGATCAGGCTGAGTTTGTAATAAAATGAGTTGTTCATGCTGAAATCAGATGTTCCAGTCAGGCTGGTTTATTCCTAAAATTTACATTTATTCCTAAAATTAACTCATTAACATCAGTGACACTGCTAGTGATGTATATTATCTATATGAATTGTACTTGCTGTGTGTTCAGGGAGGGGAGGAGGCTGATCACTAGAAGAAAGAGCAATTTCACTCCAGGATAAATGTAGAAACCACTGGTTTAGTCTGAATCCAATAGTAGTCTTTATATTATAAACTTAAATAATAGGTACTTGGCCAATCCTTTCTAATCTCACTTGATTCAATATGGTTGTTGTTATATTCATATAATCATTCTACAGTATGAAGATTGTAAATGCAATACAGCACTATTGGTAACAGTGATCTTGGCATTATGAATGTAATTATGAAAGCCTGGTGTGTGCTTTGTGCTTGCCCCATGTTCCTAGACTAACTCTTGAATTAAATTCTGGTTGTAGAAAAAAAAAAACCTGTTACAGAGTATCTGGTTATGTGGTCTCTTTTAATAAGATTTGAAAAAATTCTTCGTAGTTGCTTCAATAAATAATTTGCCTGCTTGGTTTTTGCATGAAAACAATGTAGGGTATTAGTCACTTTGAAGCAGATGTTTGCTGGAGATTCTAGTCCTGTGTTTCTTCAAAAATTGCATCAAAGCTATGTATTTCATCACTGTAATATGCATTAGTGTGTTAGTGCTAGAGAACTGAACAAGTTCACCTGCCTTTAAAATGTCTGGAATGTTTCTTTGACTTGCTAGAAATGTTAAGTGTTAAAAATATTTATTGCATGCAGATTGATATTCTTACTAACACCAAGGAGATTATGTAATTTGTTTAATCTGTTAATGTTCTATGTCATGTTGAATGCAAAGTGGGAAGAAAACGTCAACAGAATTTTCTGCATAAGAAAAGATGTATATTCACATGATTTGCTATCCATGTGATCCATAAACATACACAAAAAATGAGAAAATGGAATTCCTAAAACGCTCACTGACCTTGTTATCAGCTTTTAAATTCTCTGCAAACCTGGTTAATGTGACCAATACCGGTCATATTGTATATCATTTCCATCATCCCATGATTTATGCTTAGCAACAAGAGCTTTGTTAAGTAAACAAGCTCTAATAGATAATGCTGAAGTTATCCCTAACAATGCAAATTTTGTAGTTGGACAAGTTACTTCTACTGATAAAAATGTGTTTGTAAAAAATTCTGTTGGACTCTTCCCTTATCTCCTGTGATTCTTTCTGAAATCTAGTGCTATGAATTTTGTTATTGCAAACTAATTGTTGTTTAATTTCCTTGTAAGTATTTTAGTTACATTTGGTTTACCTTTGTTGCTTTCTTTCTTTTTAAAGTCTTCTGGACAGAATGAGTGAGCCTCATGTCATTCATAACTTTTGCATTTGTGCTTCTTTTAGGTGGAATTTTTGGTAGGCTTATGTTAATTCTGTGTACAAGATCCTTATTTCATAAAGCTACTTTTTCACTATGGTACTGAAAAGAATGCAGATTCACTGTTACTGATGAACAGCAGGTAGAAAATTAGTTGTTGGAATAATTAGTTATTAGAAGTTTGTATGAATTATTGAGGTTTGCATTTTTCCTATTTTTAAATATGCCTAAAATGGAATGTCTTCTTTTGATTAAACATTTGGAATTTTTGACTGCTGCAAAAGGTATGAGTTTTGCTGATGACAGTAATGAGTCATCTGGTGAGAATGACATTGTACTGACAATAACAAAAAAGATCTTCACTAGCTGCTGTCTTTGTCTATATGACCTTGGAGAGAAAGAAAACTTGCTTATTGCAGAAGTTCAGCCTCTAATACACTGATGCACCTGTTATTTCTCACATATTAAATCAGATAATGCTTACACTGATGCTCTTGCGAATTATTTTCTCTTTTTAGTGATCTGGACGTTCATCTCTGTTTACGTGTATTAAATTATTATCCTTAACACTTGAAATCTCTTATTTCTTTTTGTAATTTGTCTCTTATTTGTAATTTGTCAGTTTGCACCATTCCCATTAGTTTCTTACATCATTTTCTCTTACTGTAAATTGTGTTTGTAACTAAAGCAGTTTTGGTTTACATTTTATATTGATATAGAGGCCATGAATCAAGCAACACCTGCTAGAAAACTGGAAGAGGTTCTTCACCTTGCAGAACTCTGTATCGAAGTATTGCAGCAAAATGAAGAGCATCATTCAGAGGTGAGGCTGTAATTGCACTTGCTGTAGAGAATGGTTTGTTCCTAGATTTTCTCTCCCCTGATGCGAAACAAGTCTGTCAAGAAACATTTTAGTCTTACTTTCTGACATATGTTTAAGGCAGTTCACATTTACAGAGGAATAAGAGACTTGAAGCTTATGAAAAGTGAAATGAAATAAAACTCTACTTCAATTCACTTGAATGAACTGTAGGTTTAGAAACAAAAATTAAAGAGCATAAAAAAGAGAAAGCATCTTTGTGCTGGCGGTGGTGAAATGGTATGGAAAACATTCATAGCCTTATACAGTTTTTCCTTCCAACTTTTCACCTGTCATTCAAAATAGAAAGAAAATATAACTGTATGCTGGTTTTCACCATGCTGTATAGATCTAGACACAGAAATCATGTCATGCTGTATACATCTAGGTATTTTTGTAGATATAAAAACAATTATAGTTATAATAATCTCATTCCCATTGCTCTTCTGTTGATTAGAAAAGTATGCTTTTAAACTTGTGCTTTTAAAAATGACATTGTAAGGCAGAAGAAATTAAATAGAGCAATGTTATGTTTCTTGCTTTCACATATTTTGCTTCATGATACAGAAACCATAATACCTAGAATTCTAGCGTCTCCTATGTCAAGGAATTACAAAATTTAACTTGGCCAGATACACTTGTATATATTATTGAAATTTAATTAATAAATACAGTTTTCTAAGGTTAAGGAAATTGTTTTTAAAATGTTCTCAAAAAACTCAATAAATATTTTTTTGGAAAATAGGCAAAGGTATAAACATTATTTAGTATATATAGTTATAAAATATGATCATTCAAAACATCTGGCTTTATATCACACTATGGAATCTGGTTTTTAACTTACATCTGTTATGTGTGAACTTGCTATAGATGTTTTATCTTATACTGAAGAAACAGCTGTTTTGATGATTTGAAATTAATTCCCTGGAGGTCCTGTTCTACACTACTGTTGCCACTGTGTTACACTCTAATGATTACTTAAAAAAATGCATATATTGTAGCCTTTGTCTTTTGACAACCTGCATGACTGTAAGAAAATTGGACTTCTGTGGAAAAGAATACAGAAACAAACCCCAGATCAAATCATACATATATGATTAAGCCTCTCTGTTCAAAGATTGCCTTCTGTACTACTTACTGCAGTCAGAGATGTGGTGTTTCTCAGAGGGGTAAATATATTGCATGTGCCTTCAGAAAAATTTATTCAGCAAAAGTTTGCAATCTAATCTATGGAACCTTGAAAAGAATAAAGATAATGCTATGGTTGTTTTCCCGTTCCTTCATTCATTTAATAAGTGTTCAATTTCACTGACATTTATAGAGCATACAGAATTTCAATACTAAAATATATCTGAGAAAAAAGATTTCCAAATTATACATCCCCTACTCAAAACTGAATATTGACTATGGTGACTTCACATCATAATGATATGCAAATGTTCTGTGTTTGATGCTAACAACTGACCAAAAGGATCAGTAATCTGTAGAATAATATATCACATTTTTTAATACTAGATTTTTTTTTCTTTTTTTTTTAATTCATAACATTTACAAATTTCGGGGATTTCCAAAGGGAAGAGAGGTATGTGATTCCTGATGAACTAAGCATTGTTTTTCTCTGCTCATAGCATGGAACTGTGCGTTGAAACATGTAGCATAAACTGTTTTGAGGATTTCTGGTGTTGCATAGCCACATTTTTGTGTCTTTCTAGAATCTAAGAATTCCATTCTTCCTTTAATCTAGTCAATGTTTTTGTTCTCCTAGAATGTGTGTCATCAATTGCTAATTGCTTTTAGCCTGTTATCCATAACAACAGTGCTGTTACATTTAGCTTTAACTTCTTTTTTCTGTTTTTCTTTCTTGCTGCCCAAGTAATGGTGCATAGCTCTTGAGAGAGTCAGAATAATTTCTGTCTGGGTTCAATGTGTCATTTACAACAAGGGAGAAAATGGAGACAAAAAGTGTTCATTTTCTAGTTTTGATTTTGCTTTGTTTTGCCGTATTTTCTGAAAAGAGTTTTGCTTGCTTAGGAGGGTCACCTGCCAGTGCCTATATGCATATTTAATTTTCATATAGTTATTTCCTAGAGTAAGGAGTCTGTTCCTTTAATGAACTCCTGTTTATACAAGGTTTATTAATAAGAAATTTCTTCCAGTTTGATGAAAAAGACTCCATTTCAAACTCTTGCCAAAGTTTTTGAAGCCTCACCTCTCTTCCTCACTATGGTGCCAGTTGTCATCCTTCAATCCTGCCACTGTAACACACAAAGTACTTTTCAGTAATAGCAGAGGATGTTCAGCATTTCTTTAAAACCTTTTGCCAATTCATCATTTCTCCATTTGCCCCATGTAAGAAAGAAATACAGGCACTCATCAGAAAGTCCATGATGCAAAAACACATTTGTAGACCACTTTACAGAAGTTTCTTTTCTTTGGCATTTCAGACCTGACTACATAATTCTACACTACCCAGGGCCTACATTTCATAAATGCAAGTAAAGATTTCTGTGAATTAATTTCAAGTTGGGGGGACTCAGCTCTTGTGTAGATCAAGCTACATGTGTTCCATGCCAGCAACTCAAAAATATTCAAAGTTATATATTCAAAATCATATATTCAAATGGAGTGGCATAAGTTTCAAAGCAATGACATCTTCCTGTATTGCGTGTCTAGGCATTTCTCACTGTCAGATGTTCCTAGAAACTCTAATTAAAACGCTCTCAGCAAGACTTGAGATTCATATCATTTCATAAACCCCCTTCACCTTCATCTTTAACTCCAGGATCACAGAGCTCCCCCAATCCAATGCTCAGCTCCAATACTGACATTTAAAAGCTTAGATTTATGTGATGGTAAGAAAGTACAATAGCTCTATGTCTTTCATGAGGAGCTGGCTTTACTTGCTGACAGTATTTTTCACAGATTTCTTCTCTTTTTTAAGGCTAGGATTGCCTAAAAATATGAATTTTTGCCAGAGAAAACTGTTCCAAGGTGCTAAGTTACTGAAAATGGCCGTAGACATTAATGAACTTCTAAAGATTTATAGCATTTGCAGAAGGAAAACTGGATGTTTTCCTTAGAACAACGTGACATCTTTAAGGCAAAAATAGGAATTAAAATCACTCTCTAGCTGTTAAAAAACCCCCTCAGATCTCAAGGAATAAAATTTCACAATAAACCATTCTTTCTGATTTCCAAATGAATGCAAAATTTATTCATAAAGATTTATTTCAAAGAAAAATTCATCTGCTTTATAGTTTAATGAAATAAAAAGAAACATATGCAGTTATTTTTTTAAGGATGAGGCCTTCATGCTTTTCTTTGCTCTGTGGAAAAAAGTTGCATGCATTTTTACTCTCTTTTTTTTATTTCTTATATTTTTTGCCAGGTTTTATAAAATATTTTCGCATTTTTCACTTGGCCCGTTCTTCCTCCCCAGATGAGACAGGGCATGACGTGA
Source organism: Eopsaltria australis (assembly GCA_034509425.1). Taxonomy (NCBI): domain Eukaryota; kingdom Metazoa; phylum Chordata; class Aves; order Passeriformes; family Petroicidae; genus Eopsaltria; species Eopsaltria australis. Next base: position 294,611 of record JAVTVJ010001570.1, read on the forward strand.
CATGCTCAGATGTATTCTGCCACAGATAGAACACATCTCTTTGCTTTGACTGGTGTTTAGTAATTCTGTTTTGTCATGTTTGCAGGCATTCGCTTGGTGGCCAGAATTGTTGGCTGAGCATGCAGAGAAGTTTTTGTCTCTGTATTCTGTTGATATGGATTCAGCACTTGAGGCACAGCCACAGGACTCCTGGGACAGTTTCCCACTTTTCCAGCTGCTGAATAATGCCCTCAGAAATGACAGTAAGATCTTAATTTTTTTTACATACTTCTTGCATAAGATTTTTCAATGTACCCACACCTTAGAAATGTGTTTCTAAATAAGATAATTCTCAAAATAAAAGTCACAATGCCTGTTTTTATTACACATAGCCCCGTGTTCCATTTCCTGCAAGCTCAGTAGTTTCTTTCTGTCCTTGCACCATTTCAGTCCTTATTCTGGCAGTGCATTAACCATTTGATATTCACACATTACTTAGTTTTGACTCAATTATTTACTAGTATAAGAGGTATTGGTAGTTTGCATTTAATCTATATTGCTTAAAGTTGTATTTTATATTTCTAAGCCTTCTAAACTACTTTCACACTAGTTATGTGTATAAAGGTATAATAGTCTTAGCATGAATGGAATAAAATACACACAACAATTGTCCTGTTTGGATCCTTTGTTGAGCCAACTGCAACTTTAGGAAGTTATTAGTTATTAAAATTTCCATAGTGTCAATTGAGAAGGTTGCCAAAAAGGGTGCAGGAATTGTTCAATCTTAGTGCAGATCTCAGAAGAGCTAGACTCTTGAAAGGTGGATTGTGCACTACATTAAGTAGTGTCTAAACTCCAGATTAAAAATCTGAAGCCTAAATTCAGATGTGTTAGCCTTTTTTCCTACCACCATACATTTTCAGTTTAGGAAGCACATGTCGAGTTGTGATGTTGCATGCACTTGAAACAATTCTTTGGTTTCTGAAAATTGTGCAGATATCCTACAGTAGTCTCACAAGAAGAATTTGTGACACCAGTTTTAACTTCATTGTTGTGTGATTTGTGTTCCTTTGAGCTTTGGTTCTAACATGAGAGAAGTGTTAGAAACAAACAAGGGTCTCACATGCAAGAGAGTGCCAATAGCCATGGATTTTTCTTTCCTTACAAGATTAAATGGATAATAATGCTTAATTAATAGAATAGGCTTAAGAAAGACATTTTGTGAAAACTTTCATGTTAAAGCAATTATTACAAATATTGTAAAACTTTAACTTAAGGATTTGAAACAACTGGTGTATGAAATAGCACACCTGTATACCAATTTCAGTAATTCCCTAATGATAACAGATGTATTAAATGACAGTTTCTGGCACGTGAAAGCCGACTGGAAAATTAAACACTTTTTCTTTTCCCAGAACTACTGGAAAGCAACTATGGAAATTAGTCACCCATTAATCAGTGGACATGTTAGCAAGTGGCAAGTGACTGTTCTACCAAGAACTGATTCCCAAGTGGAATATACCTCAGTGCTTATTCTTTAATTAACAGCCTTTTCACCTTGTAACTGCATTAAAAGCATTAGCAAGAGCTTCCCATGTTTATAAAATCAATTTTACAGTCTTCCAAAGTAAAATAAATAGTTCTGACTTTATCCTAAGCAAAAATCTTTTCCTGGAAACTATCACCTTCATAAAGATAACATTTAGAAAAAAAATCTAAAAAGGGAAAAACTGGAATGTGGTCTCATGAGGATAAAAAGGCTAGTGTTAATAATTAACAAGGAGAGTGAAGTGGAGTAAATTAGCCATAATAGAGCCCACAGTGACTGGCAAAGTAACCTCTCATTATCAAAAAACTCATTAGGAAATGAAGAGGTGGAAATCCCACTGGGTTATTCTCACTCTCTGGCTATATCAGACATTACTTTTCAGACTTACTCCAAATGAAGAACTGTTAGGTCACCATATTGCATATTAGGTTAATCTTCACTGAAGTTTGGAGGACTGACACCTGCATGTTATTCTATCTCAAGAGCATTAAATGAGCTCTAAATCTTTGGTGCATGAATCAGTTTTCACATAAACCTGACATGAGAGAACTCCTAACAATAAAGAAACAATCTTACATTACAGCATTAAAGAAAACTTGCATGTAAAACTATCTTTATAGCTATGTCACTAAAATATAATAAAAAAACCTCTGCGATAATGAAAATTCATATTCATGGCTATTCAAATAATAGTGAATGTGATATTTTACACAGTGTAAAAAACATTGTACAAGATTCAAGGCAAATACTTCAAAGTGAATATTCACTTAACAATGAGGAAAAAAAGCATTTTCCAATACAGTGTATATAAATTTTTATGAAGAGAGGGGAAGATGGGGAAGTCCTGAATGAAGCTTCTCATTTCTTCCATGAAGGACTCCATTTTGTGTCACCTTAAGAGTCTCCATTTTCTTCTGATCTTATTCCACAAGGAAGAGTACATCTGTGATTGCATTCCTATTTAGTCTAACTGAAGAACTTTAAAAAATGGAGAGAGGGAGGAGGATGATCTTCCCATCATGTAAAATACTTCCGATTTTCTCATGAGACCTAGCTGCAAAAAGTGATTTAAAAAATTGCATTCACTGTGGAGATGAATAATAGACTGAAAATAAATTTCTTGTGATTTTTCAAATTGTAAATATTTGAAAAAATTATTGTAGCTGCTTTTATAATATACATTTTAATGATGTCCAGAGTTGCTATTATTTATACATAATTATGCCTGACTCTGTAAAACTTTGCCAATTGTACAGTGATAGCAGTACTCAGCATCTCTCTACGATAGCAAAATTACTTTTGCCAGAATTAGATGTTTGTAAAGGGAAGCAGAACATAGGTGTCCCAGGATTCTGTCTTATTTTCTGTAATAACTGTGTTACTTTTTGTCCACAGAGCCTATAAATTATGTTGTGAAGGGGCCTGCTTTAGAGGGCAATTTACTTTCTGTAGTTGTTTAATTATTCAGATAAATCTGATTTTTAGTGCCCAAAAGACAGACATATATTAATTCCTCTTCATTTAACATGATGTGAGAGATATCTTTTAGTGGCATATGCCTAGTTAGATGAAGTGTCTATATATTTTGCTTGTTTTAGAGGTTTTCCAACTTTATATTCAGTATTCTGATCCTTTCCTTGCAAAGTTTTCTCTCCAAGGGTCACTTACTGACACTATGTGCTGTACTATTGCTCAGCACTATTGCATTGCTGCCTTTGCAAGAACAAGTCCAAACTAGGAGTGTTATGAAATTAACTCATAATCTTCCCGTCTCCATCTAGTGTTACTCAGTGGAATGTCTGTGCACCCTCTCTAACTCTGCCACAGTCTGCTCAAACAGGCAGAGAGTCTGAGGATGCTGATTTAGAAAAAGCAGCATGTTGAGTGGTAGCCTTTTGAAAGCCATTGCCATAATTATGGTCATTGACTTCTAACAGGACTCTCTGATACATTTTTTCCACTATTGCTGTTGCTAGTAGCAGAGTGAGGACCACCACCAAAGACTGAATCATCACCTTCCTGCTTTGTTACAGACTATGTACCACTTCTGTACTAGAATTTATGTGCAACATTGTACCATACCTTAAACTACAGGGTAGAGTTAGAAAACAACTTGGATTTAAGATAAACAGAGCAAACTTTATACCCAAACCAATATCTCACCTCAAACCTTACACTTCTCATTCATTGTAGTGGGAATCTTTCCTTAGATCAGGGACCCAATCCGATTAGGAGCTGCTTTGAAATCATAACCTCCCTTCAGATAAAAGCTACATGCCTTGGTTACTGATACTGAGGGTTAACTCAAGCTGCATTATTCCTTACCAGAACATCCAATAATCATTTTTCCTAATGGGACTTTTGCACAAAGGTAGATTGTGCAATAACCTGTTTATGTCACTATTTTGTAAAGATTAAATAAATTTTAACCTCGATTCACAAAGTAAACCTCTAAAATTCACTTTTAAAATATATCTTATATGTAAAGACACAAGATAATTTCCATATAAACTGGGACACTTGCAATTTTTACTGCAATATAACTAGCTGATTAAGAAATTCTGTGTAGAGACAGAACGTAATATAAACATCAAATGAATGGGAATATAAACTTCCTTTTCACATGTCATTGGTTGAGTTTTAATTGCTACAAATATAATTTGGACCCTCAAGGATATTTCCTTCTTGAAATATACTCTTTCTTATTTTGGATTTCAAAATATGCCAGAAAATTCAAGTTATGTTTTCCATAAAATTCTATGAAGTGCAGGATAATTGCAGACTCTCTGACAGAGGGCTAATTTTGTCAAGGGGAAAGAGACTCATGTTAATCTGTGTCATTCTTCCCTGCCTTTGATTCTGCAGAAGCTCTTGAGGACAGCATGGCATGCTGACTCCAGGATAGCTTCTAAGATGTGCCTATATAAGTAAAAGCAATAAAAGCCTCACAGCTTCTGTAGTACATAGGCACAGTAGATTAATTTCCTACTGCTAAAGATGAAACCTCATTCCAGTACTGGATAACTAGACTTAAAATTCGTCTCCAATATTTTCTTGACCTATTTTAATATATTTCCTAACGTGGAAAAAATGCAATAATTTTCATTTTCAGCTTCAAGTATTCAAGAATGTCTTCTTTGGGGTTCTGTTTCTGTTCCTGTAACGTGTTCTCTGTTAGTATTACTTACGTATTACCTTGCTCTGGCATTGGCTTTCATTTTATTGTTTCTTGTGTGAATATGAGATGGCTCATATGAAGAGGCTGTGGGGTGTCTATATTGAAAAGACAATGGAGAATTAAGCTACGTATCTTTGAAGACAAGTGGTAGTTGAGGGATCTGAAGTGTGGCATTTCCTCAAGGATCTCTTGTTTCCCATCTCCTTTGATGCACAGGTGGTACCTTTTGGCAAGATCGGTTTTAATCGTAGGGTGGAGTGCCATGAGTCTCATGATGATACTCAGCTATATCACTTATCCCTGTGCTCTCAGTTCTTTCCCTGCCTTGCATTAATCCTTGATGGAGATCTCCAGATGGGTAAATCAGAGCTGCCATGTCCTTAACCCTGGGAAAACAGAATGCTCACGGAGTTGTTGATTCGAGGCTGTTCTCTTGTGAGTGTACCCACATAGAGAGGGATTTCCAGTGAGGTGAAGTGACAATCAGTCTTGGCATAATTTTGGAAAATTTCACTTTCCTGTAAAGACTGGTGTCATGATGTTAGGAAAACAATTGAGCTTTTTAAGTCAAACACCTTTATTGCTTGTGACTTCTTAAAATTTCATGCTGACTTTAAAATAACAAGAGTCACCTTCCTGCCCATGAGGCTTCATTACTGTAATTCCCAGAGCAGGGCTTGTAGCAGAGCATTTCTGAGGTGCGCTCAGAAAACACACTACAAGCTTATCCCTTCAAGTAACTGTGATTGCCAGATTAATTACAGTCCTTCACTGGTTCACTGTAAAGCAGCAAGACTGATTTAATTGGCACAGTTGTATTCTTGTTGTTATTTTTCAGCTCAAAGTTGCCTTGAAAACTCAGCCTAATATGCACATGGATACCTACAACCTTTTGTTTCTCAAAGACAATGCTCATCAGCTGCTCACTGTGCAACCTTTGTATTAATATCCAAATCCTCCTCAGTCATTTTTGTTGCTAGTAAAAAAAGGTGCTGTAGTTTTAAGATATATAAAATAATTATAAATAGAGAAACATAGCACTGTTCTGAATTCCTGATATATAAATAAGAAGCCAGAACTAAGTAGTTAACAATTGTTTCAAGGAGCAAATAATGGATCATGTTTGTAATGGACTCACAGGTGCCCTCAAGGGTGGATTCTCAAGAGTTTAATAAAGAGATGATCCTATACTTCTGCCTTTTTCTCAGTGGAAACCTTAATAATCTCTGCCTGCTACCTAGTTGCCTGTTTTTATAAAACTACATGTCTCTTATATCGCCACCCCTGTGTCTAAAGTGGCTGGAAATCAGCTGAAAGTTTCAAAATTCTTAGCAAGAAAGTCAGTTACACAAAACCAGAGACAGCTGATCACATAATACTGTTACCTTGGCTAAAAGTGATTGATTAAGAATTTCATATTACTCTACAAGGATGTTTCCAAGAAAATAATACTTTGCTTTCAGATCATTGTATTCAAGAAGAAAAGTAACAGTGTCCAGACATTCAGCTGCACAGGCACTTCGTTGCAATAGAAGTAGCAATAGGGGATGGAAACTTGATGGCAGGTTTTCCCCATAGTCTCCATCTCTCCCAGGTTTATTTTGAGCTGGACATCATTCACGAATGAAAGGCAAAGTAGTTTCTGAAGTCATAGAAATTATTTTGACATGTTAGACATGGAGTGGCCTTGCTAGTAGAACAGAGGGATTGTAATTTTAAGGAATGGTGTCCAGGGTGAGCCTTGTGATCCAGGCTTTTCTTCTTAGGAAGAGGAGGAGGACTCCTCAAAATGTGGTTTTGGTGCCCATCCAATCATACAAGAAGCCTTTATGCCAAAATAGGTGAGAGCAGAAGCGTACAAAAGAATTTAAAACAACAGAATATGAATGAGTGAAAATGAAGATTGCCAAGGTCATGAAAATTTCTCTCTGTGGCTGAGCTCCATATGCACATGGGAATATTCTTATAGATCCTAATAGCAGTGCTAGATTAATGGGTGAACACAGACACATTCAAAACATGAAACATATATTCCCTTGATAGGACAGGACATTAGTGTGCTAAGAGTTAGCATTTGATGAGAGAACACTTCAGGGAAAACAGGGACAAGCAGTGGTGGTGGCAAACTAATTTTCAGATTTTGAGCATGTTCAGTTTACATGTGTATACAGTTTTTCATGTAGTAACTCCCATCTATGAAGTAGGAAATATTCTACTGCGTATGTATGACATTCAAATACTTTTTTTTTTTTTTTTTGCTTTGTTCGGGTATTTTTTGTCCCGTCTTGGTGTAGAAGCAATGAACAAAATTGCTGATGCTAATATTCAGCACAGCATATTATTAATTTTAAGAAGATGCAACAAGATTCTGGTTCAGTGAAGAATTTCAGTATGTACCTAGTTTTCATTACACTGACTTTTTGAAATGTACTACACTATCCTTATGGAACACTTCATTTATTTTTTCAGAACTGTATTTCCTATACAAGCTAGATCTTATTCTTATAATGCTTTTGTGTACTAAAACATTTTAAGGTATCCTTCTTCCTGTAACAAAAGTTCTGACATTTTTGTCTTTTGTTTGTTTTTTAAAGCACTTCTGTGCAATGGAAAGTTTCACAAGCACTTGCAAGAAATTTTTGTTCCCATGGTCGTCCGCTACATTGATCTCATGGAATCATCAATTGCCCAGTCCATTCACAGAGGTCTTGAACAAGAGTCGTGGCAACCTGTCAAGTAAGTGCCTTTTAGAAAATCTGAACAAAACACCTACCTATAGCTTTCTGTTTAATAAGGGGTTCTCCCCTGTTGTCCTCTCAATATTCAATTTTTTATTGTATTCCTACGTTGTTTATTTCTTCACAGGAGCATCACCAACAGTCTTCCTAATGTAGCTCTTCCAAAAGTTCCAAGCTTGCCTCTTAATCTTCCACAAATGCCTAACTTTACTACACCAACCTGGATGACTTCTTTGTATGACTCCACGTGTGTATTCTTCAATAACTTTCTGACTGTATGTCAGCTCTGCATGGCCTTGCTAGTGCTCTGTGCAGCTGTATTTGGATTGCATGGTGTTTTTAATCTCTTAGTTGGAAATTGTTGTTTCTTGGGAGCAAGCCAAGCATGGACTGTTAGTGAGTTGCGCTTTCTAGTGCATCAAAATGTAGCAGTCTTAAACCTGATAACTTAGAAAATCAACTTGGCAAAGGTCTGTCATAGTAGGAATGATGTTTAATACTCTAACAACCTAATGACTCTTCTGAATTAATAAACAGTGGGGAACCTTTTGGATAATTGATTTTAGGTTGTAGTTTTGTAAAATGAGGCAGCACATTATATTTTTGCATGGGTTTGATTAACTCATTTTGTATGGGTTCTGAAAGACATTGATTGAAAATATTTTCATCAGATTAAATATCCATGTTGCAGGTACATAGCAAAATATTAATAAGTACCAAGAACAAAGTACATACATTTCTTTGTCTGCTTGGGAAAAAAAAAGGATTTTTTTCTGATTTTTTTCCCCAATATTTCAGTGCTCTGTGGAAATATTCCCATACTTACGGATCAGATTTCTGTGTGAGGATATATTAATATGTGTTAGAGAAAGGCTCAAGAACCTGATTTTATCAAAAGTTGTATTACGAAAGCATAAATGTGAAAGATTTAAAAAACACACATTCAAAACACATAGGCTGATAATATCAAGACAAGCGTTGTCTTTTCAAGTTTTATGACAGACTCCTAAATAGCATTAGATCTACTTCTGCAAGAGTATATACAGTCATAGAACATCATGTTAAAAGGGACCTCAAGGATCATCTCATCCAACTTTTCCTGGCAAAAGCATGGTCTAGGATGGCCCAGTACTCTGTCCAGACAAATTTTACAAATGTCCAGTGTTAGGGAATCCACCATTTCCTCTGGGAGAGATTATTCCAATGGCTGATTGTCCTAATTGTGAAAAATTTCCTCTTCTTTCTAATCAGAAACTCCCCAGAAGTAACTCTGACCCATTATCCCTTGTCTCTTCCATGTGACTCCTTGTAAAAAAGGGAGTATTATGATTATTGTTCTGCTGTTAATTCACCTAAAAGGTGACAGAATTCCTCTTAATCCTTGGCTTTGGTACCTTTTGTGTTTACCGTAGTAATGCTAGGTTTCTCCTGATGTGCTTGTGCAAGTCATTTCAGCTTTGAATATAAGCTAATTGGCCTTCTGCAACTCAAATTCCTTTCTTTGAAATTCACCAGAATTTCAAAGGTCTTTTTTTTTTTTAAAAAAAGAATAGCTTTCAGAGTTAAGAGTTGCTAATCTTGGATGTGCTTTTGTAGTCTGCTTTCTAGCAGCCCCATCCAATAAAAATAAATTGTATGGATGAAATATCATGTATTTTGAATATAGAATTTATAATTAATACAGATTCTGGTTGGATGATATAGTGGTAGATGTTTCCTAAATGAAGGATTTGGTGCAGCAATATATTCCTAGATTCAGTTGTCAAAACACGTGTAAGCGTAGTAAAATTCAGCCATGGGCTCACCCCCTTGCACATGTTCTTGAATTTAGTTTCATGGTATGTATGATACAGTATGCATAAGATCCTAAACTAACCAGTGAGGTTTTCATAGCATTTGGTGAGCAGTGAGGTTGACATACTGTAAGCACTCTCCAGAAGTAGCTGTCATTCTGCAGCTTTTCAAGAGAAGTGGGGATGAGCAGTGTGTCCACTGCAGCTGTGACCTTTGCAAGGCCAACATCCCCTTTCAGCCACCCTGCACAGCATTCAAGAAGAGATCTGCCATGGTTCTGGCTCTGACAGAGGCACCTTTTCATGTTCTTTGCCCAAAACATAGAGCTTTGAGGCTGTGTTAATAAAATATGTATGAATTGACAGTCTCAATTGCAGATAGCCTTAAGTTACCTTTGTAATACTCTGATATTCAGGCAGTATTTTAAGAACCAGCCTATCTGCATTCTATTGAAGAGCCAAGCAAATTTGCAGAATGATCATGCATTTGGGTAAAAAAAAAACCAAAAGCACTGCAATCCACTTGTTCCTCCTCCCCTGCTAAGAAGTTTCCTTCCTCCTGCTGGTAACAGTGGCTCACTTTCTGACAGAGGAAGTGGTTCACTTTCACTATTATGTAAAAGAAAGGAGGAGGATTTTATTTTCTCCCTCTTCTCCCATCCCATCTTTTTCAAGGAGAACATAATTTCTATTTAAGTTCTTCAACAAGGAGTAACCCAATACCTTTGCTCCAATACTTGCTAAGCAAAACCCAGTTTCCTGACAGTTTTCACTGCAGCTTATGTAAACTAGGGGGGTGCACTGAATTATACACATAGTCAGCAGAGGCATCTAATTGAGGAGTGGAAGTGTACTCCTCTCCACTGCTTCCCCCAACTCTTTCTTTCCCAGTTCACTGTGCTCCCTCCTCCTGGCCATAAAACTGATGATTTGGCAAGAAGATCACTGTGTATATCACAGAGTTCTGCTGGATTTTTCTCCTTCTCTTTGAAAGTGATGATTTTGGCCAATTAATCATTATCAATTTGTATTATACAATGAAGAATCTAGAGTCAAAAAGAATGAGAATGAACAGTCTGTGAGCCAATGCATTAAAGGTTTGCTGAAGTCCTATGTCTTTTATCTGTAATAGAAGGAGATCTCATATTCTCCAAACTTTACTAATGTTTGTGTCCATGCTCCCCAGCTCATGTTTAAGTATCTTCATAGTCAGTAGAGCTGTTATGTGTCTACCTAAGAACTTCTACTGAAGAGAAAGAAGTGAAAATATATTCACAGTTGGGCATCCCTTTGTGTGCTTTATTGATGAAAACAGATTTTCCCCATTTTTGCATTAAAGTTGCTACAATTCTCTTGAACGTTACTAGCAAAGATTGTTTATATTTTTTAATATAAACAAGTATGTTTTGAAGCAGTATATATATTCTACTTAAAACAGCATTTAGAAAGTTCTTTTTTCCAGTTCTTTTTGGGCATTGGAAAGTGAGATATGAAAAGGGGAGATTGTTATGAGTAGTAGTCTGTTTTTCTTGATTGGTCTCTGGAGAAGAAAACTCAGAGGACACGTTGGCTAGACATGCAGAGCACTGCGAATTACTCTTCCATTTGGCTGAAGATAATCATAAAGAGCAAAAATATTTGAATACTCTGTAAAAGCTTTCAATCAGCCACAATGAGTTGTTGCTCCTTACTTATCCGTTAATTCAAATATACTACTTTAAATTGTTCTTCCTATTTTAAATATAATCTTTCTGCATCTTCTGGACCTGGCTTTTAAGTTAAATATCTGGGCGATTTTAATTGTTAATGGTTTTTCATTTATAGATTATTTTTTTCAGTGCAGACATTGTAGATACACACTTGAGGTTGTCTGTTGCTATCTGATGCCAGTCTAAAACATCAGTTTCAGGAAAATTCAAGGCTGGGGAAAGCTGGAATAAGATATATACTTAAAGGAGAATAGTCCTGTCTTGTCTTCCACCCAGCAGAAGCAACATCAAAGGAAATGTGTCATCTATATTCTTCCTACTATGGCTCAGCTATGAGTGATGAGAGAGACAAGGCTGGGGCAGTCACAGTGCTCCAGCAGTGATATAGAGGGAGCTGGTCTGAATGTGTGTAAGCTCCCATGCTGGACCTGTGTGTTTGTGAGTGCTGAATGAGTCTAGAGGCCATGTTTCATCTGTGTTCTGCAGGGTCGTATTTGCAGTGCCATATGTGTTCCTGTCGTAGAGCTTACCTCCAGTGAAGTGGTAGGAGACCATGGCCTGCATTTTTAAGGACGGATATTTAAAAGTATAGCCAGAGGACTGATGGTTGGTCTGCTTTCTATGAAATAAGGAGTTTTGAATATAGCTAAGTCCTACTGAGCGTTCTGGAAGAGAAATTTATATTGTGGGGTAAATTCCTTTCCTTCCAATAATACTAATATGCAGTAAGAAAGAAAATTCAAGAATCTTATTTTGGTTGTCTTGATCCTTGGGTTGCCTCACTCTTGAACAAAGAGAAACTGTGGAGTAGCTCTGTCCCAAATGTCTTTGAAGGACTCTAACTAATACATGCAAAAGTTCTGCTCCATCCTTGAGCCTCATCTGCTGCAGGAAAGTAGAGAGATGGGACTGAGTGCAATTGACACTGAAGTTATTGAAAATCCTGTTCTGTTGGAGTAATTCTTAATTGACTTTCTAAGTCCTGAGCATATATCTTGGGGCAACATAAAGAATAAAAAGCTGGAGTTCACAACCTAGGGACTCACCAGGGATGTAGAGCTTGTGCTATGTTTTGTAAGTGGTCCTCACAAAATGCTAGTGGGTAATATCTCAACAGTAACCTTAAAAAAAATTGCAGTAATTTGTAAAATAACCATCCTTGTCCTTGGTAAATTACAGAAGAATTGAAACCAGCTGCTTTTGAATCTTTTGGTTGATCGATAATATTCTTAGATCTTTAATATTTATATTTTCAAATCCCAAGCCACCCTATGGAGTTTCACATGTAGGCAAGAAATTATTCATTCTACGTCTACTCTGGAGTCACGTGTGGAAGTATCTTGCAACCAGTGTACTTTATTAGTGGACTGTTTGACTAATTGCTACTGCTTAGGTACCTGGCAAACCCAGTGGGAAGCTGCCTCTTTCAGCTGTCAGTGGATAAGTGAATTAAAGCTGCATGCCAAGAAGGCTGCATGCAACTCCTGGATTTGATATGCTGCAGGTTCTTGTAGAAATATTATGTCTGGCATCTTTTTTTGCTGTGTTCAGTATGATACAAGGCATAAAACCATAAAATTATTTAAAAGGAACCTCTGGAGATACCTGGTCCACTCTCCCAGTCAAAATGTGACCAAATGCAAAGTTAAATTCCCATTAGAAAAAAATGGGAATTTAACAGGAGGTGCATAATACTTGCCTCTTTTAGTCCCTGGTAACCTTCTCTTACTGCCATGACCTGATTAATAAGAATGCACAACTAGACAGTACATGAAACATTAAGTTTTGGCCAGCAAAGCAGTAGAGTGTGTGTTTAATTTTAAAATTATGGATAAGTATTATAGTTTTTAAAGAAAGATTGTCAGTTCTGTTTCCTGGTAGAGCAATATTATTCCCTTCTTTAGACTGAAGTAGCTTTACTATGCACATTCAAATAAAAACTTTTCAATAGCCAAGAATGTGTTGTGTCCCTTCACAAAAAAGAAGGGTTCTCAAATTATGGATACAGATTCAGTCTTGATTTGAATGCAGGAATCATTCCTGTTCCGGAAGAACATAAAATCTGAGTTCAGGTCTTCTTTTGCAGCATTTAGCAAACAAATTAGACATTTGTGTTTGGATGTGTGAACTAGGAACAAACAATTTCTGTTGTAGCACTTTATTTTCTTTCCTCGTCTTACTAGTATAATGTTAGTCAAATTCAAATGTCATTGGACAATGCTGAATAAAAAATCAAGGAATGAAAGCTCAAAATTATATGAAAAGAGAACAAATGAATTAGCATTTCTCACAGAATGCATTTTTCCATGAACCTGTGCCTGTTATTACATTAATTATAATTGTGAAATTTTATTTGGTAGTCTAATTAAGAAAAACTAAGTGGCTACTACCATGTAGTAGTAAACAAAGTAGTAAATGTTCATAAGAATACATTTATGTTATTATGAATACATTAGTCCTCCTGAGTCGTAAAGAATTTCCTTTGGAATTCCATCAGGTGAAAAAGAAACAGCTATGGGAGAATACAAAATGGTTCAATTTTATGATTCTGTAATGGAAATTACTAGTTTTGTATCTTGAGAAAGTTTGGTCTGTTTTCTAGAAAACATGTGTTTTTATCAACAGTTATATAATTACTGAGATTGTCCCATTTCTGTCCCCATATGATTTGTCTTATTCTTTTACCCTAATCTTCTCAAAACTTGATTTAGTCACTTTTGAATCAGACAAGGTCTAAACAAAGCATCTACAGCTTCACTCACTGCCAGTGTACACAGAAGATGCAATGATATCTTCAATATTTGCTTATCATGTAACTTAAAAAGCAGTCTAACAGGATTATAAATTTTCTAGAAGTTTCGGTTGCTTTTTCTTTCTATTCCTTTATTAAACTTCGTGATGTATGAAAGTGGTCTCTCAACAGGTAGAACCCCTTCACAAGTTGTAACCTTAGCAGTCCCATGAGCCTTTTTCCTGTTTCTGCTATTTTCTTTCAGGATCGTAATACAAAACAAAAGTAACAGTTACTATGTAACGTAAGTGGAGAGAATATGAATAATATAAAAAAAGCCTAAACTAGAAAGTGTTTTGGAACTGTGGAATATCCTGCTATGCACCATGAAGATATCAAAACCTGCACCATTTAAAACCAGAGCCAGAGCTGGTCGGTCAGAGGCAGCCTTTCCCTCAGGCAGGAGCCCCTGCTCCCAGCTTGTCACTGCCTGGCTGTCCCCTCGCCTGGCCCGGAGCCCCACTGGGCACTGAGGCAACATTGCAGACAGCAGTGCTGGCTCTGGTAGCCTTAGGGCAGAGGAGCAAGGGGCCCTGGGTGTGTCTGGAAGGTGATGGATGCAGGTGTGGGACTGAAGCAGTCCTGCTCCTGCTGCATCCCAGCTGCCACTTCAGAGGTCTGAACATGAGCTGTGCTTTAATTCAGCTCCCTCCCCCCTGCCTCAGCTAACCCGGTGTGACCCAGTGGTGGTGCTGTGTCAGAGGGGTGCATTGGGTGGTCAGATATTAGAGGTCCTTTCTGGTTGTTTCATATGGTTTTGAATCTGACCCTGCTCTGTCCTGAGCACAATCAGTGCTCACTGATTCCTTCCATAAGAGCTGGATAATTCTGTTATTACAGAACTTTGATAATTCTGTTCTTTTGTCATGAGGCAAAGGAACAAAATGATAGTAGTGATGTATTTAAACTGCTTGGGTCTGGATTGGGACTGCCAGGCTGAGTTTTGGTTGCTTGTGTCACTCACATCCTGGAATTCAAGGTTGCATAGTATGCACTAATCTAAAACGGTAACTCAGGCATTGCAGTACAACACATCATGAAAATGTAATTAAGCTGCTTTGACAGTGAAAGTAGAAATAAACTTACTGCTTAGTTTAGTTTTAAGTTGTATTTTATCGCAAGCAATTGTATTTAAATTCAGCAATCAAATCAGGGTGGAAGAACTTTAAAACATTATGGACAATCTGAGATGGCATAGAGCCATATTAATCCGCTGGTTTTGTTTGTACATGAATTTCATTTAATAGTTTCTCTTTTCTTTTTTTTCCTACCCAGACCTAATGCTGTTCCCTCAGTTAGAATTCATGAGCATTTATCAAGGGACTATTTGTCTGGTTATCTCTTCTCATTTCTTTGGTAGACTTATCTACAAGAGTTTTAAAAGCAAAAAAAATATATGCACAGAGTCTTCACTATATTGGAAATATCTTCACTATTCCTGTACCCTATATTTTTCCTATCTTGATCTGAAACTTGAGCTACTTCATTTTCCATGCTCCCCAACATCCCATCTGCCTCCCTAGCCTGCCATATTTCTCAGCTAACAAATGGGAAATAATTCCGTTTTTTCACCCTAACCTAATTTTAAGTTTCCCACTATCATTTTCATATTTTTGAAATAAGAGAAACTGTGCTAAAAGATACAGGGAAATGAAGGAGGAAGGTGTTGTGGTAGGGAATTAATTGATTACCTTAATTATTTGGCAACTGGGATAGACATCCATACATTTATCTTTTGTTTCTTGGGGGCTTTCTTTTGTTTTGTTGCTTGTAGCAATGGATCAGCTACATCAGAAGATCTTTTCTGGAAACTGGATGCTCTGCAGATGTTTGTTTCTGATCTTCACTGGCCAGAACCAGAATTTGCCCACCATTTAGAGCAGAGACTTAAACTCATGGCCACTGACATGATAGAAGCCTGTGTTAAAAGGTACAGTTGAAATGATCACTTAAAAATTGGTAGAAATTTGAAAATTTACACAGGAGGGGTCATGCTGGCTTGTAGAGGTATATTTATAACAGAATCCTGTCACAGGAATCAGGGCAGTTCTAAAGAGATCATGACTTGTGTTTATTTGCAGCACCTGGCAATCAGCAATTTGACAACATCTAGGAAATACCAAGAAGAATTTCTCTATCTGTTGTGAATAGAAGTGAATAAACCAAGTTTGGTTTTTTCTATTCATATTTGTGGCAAATATTAATAAATCTCAGAATTCTGCTAGAAGAAATCTAGCAGAAATTTGCACATTTCCCTCCCCTTTTACTGCATTATTCTTCGTGTTCAGTTAATAATATTATTTAATATGTCAATTTTAGAGTACTGTCTCTAAGAAATATATTACAAACCATAGAGTGTAAAATATTTCTGCATTTGTACGACAAACAAAAGAAGTCTGGCTGATAGTCATCTAACTGAAACCAAGTTTCATAGTGCTAAACTTCTGGAAATTATAGAAAACGTAGTGATTTTTTTCCTTGAGCTGTATCTTAGCATTATTGGTATATTCTTTAAATTAATTATAGGTGATCTGAAAGTACCTCTGCCATAGCTTTCAGTAAATATCACTGAGCTTAGAACAAATATCTATGCCTCGAAGATTTACAGAGACCTACAATTAGGTGCTTCAGAAAGCTTAATCTGGACATACAAAAATGCAGATTTAAAAAAAAACAGAATGGGGAAAACCAAATTTTGTAGATAATTTAATTGTGTTAATTATAAAATGTACCATATTGATAAGAAAGGCTAAACAAGCAGAGAACCTGTACAGATTACATAGTATTGCATTGTTTTCTCTAAACACAGTAGGAAAAAGGAGAACCTAAGGCTTAGGATATGAGCCTGTTGCTAGAGCTGGAGTGATGAAATCATGATTATAAAGCAGAAACATTTGAAAGAACATTTCTATTTGATTATGAAGGAGGAATGATACAGGGAATGGAATAAAACTTAAAGCTTTAAAAAGAAAGATAAGAAACATCAAAATCAAAGCAATCCATCTATTCTAAAGAATTTGGCATAGAAGCTCAGTCAATTACAGTTATCTAAGAAATCTTAGAAAAATGGTGAAACCTTAAAGGACTGGAAGACTATTAGTATAATATTAGTCTAAAAAAATGTAGAAAGAGTACCAAAGAGATTCAGTGCTATTAATACATGGATTATATTGATTTTGAACCTAAAAAAATCTTTACAGTCTTATCAACAGGACTATAAAATATATTAATATTTCAGACTTAATACATAACATACCAGTCTTCATACATTAATTATGTTTTTGTGTGATCAAAGATACTGTATGTCAGGTAATAAAGATTAGAGTAGCAGCTCAGAAAAAAATGATGGAATTACTCTGTTATAACTCTTCTTGTGATATTAATATGATCTTAAAAATTTTTAAAATGGAAATAGGATTCTTCTGTTCCCATCTTCTAAAACATTGTGTGAATTTCTAGTACCCACATTTAAAAATACGAGTGGAAATAAAATTTTTTTTTCTTTAGGTATGCTGAATTATAGTTTATTTCATTGACATTGCTCCTTATTTACACTGACATTTGAAGAAAATAGGGTTATATTCTATATCTCCTGATACGTCTTAATTTTCAATATAAATACTAATACCTTTTTAATAGTAAACTCATTTTCTTTATTAAAATTCTCTCTCCATTAAAGCCAGAAGAGGATTTTTTCATTGTATTTCCTAGAAGCAAGTATTTTATATGATAAACTGCATTTTAGCATAGAAAAGCTGGAAAAAAGGGATATTCTCATTGCTTTAAATTAAACACAAGGAAGCATATTGTTATCTAGAAAGCTAGAAGATAATACTTCTGTTGTTCGACTGAATTCGCTGAAGTGCAGAACCTTGAGATTACCATCAGTGCAATTGTTTATTGAAAGGTTGATACTTGAGCTTATAAAATTTGAATCTAAAATTTTCTCATGCGTATGTACATTGTTAAGCCAGCATGTTCAGAAAAATGTTTGTTCAAAATTATCAGAGACACTCATATTACAAATTGTGTTTTAATAAACAGAACAAGAATTGCGTTTGAACTGAAGCTGCAAAAGGCAAACAAAACAACAGATTTGCGTATCCCTTCTTCTCTGTGTACGATGTTTAACGTCTTAGTTGACGCCAAAAAACAGACAGCTAAACTCTGCATACTGGATGGGGGGCAAGAGGTAAGTGGAATTTTTTATGTTTCATTCCTATGTTTGTTTAATCTGAAACATCTCACACTGCAGACTGTCCTTAGATTAATTTCAGACTAACTGAGATGTGTAACAGAGCTCTGTTGGTACGGAAGTGTGCATCAGCTGATCCCTAGAAGCATCATGCAAGACAGAGCCCCTCATCTTCCACCAGAGAACACAGAGTGCTTCTGTAATTTGTTTGCTTTGACCTGTGAGTCTGTTGAACATTCAGAGGATTTCTTGACTCACAGCCCCTCCAGGAATTTCTCTTGGGTTGCAACAGTAAAAGAGCCCACTTCAGGACTCTTTTGTAATAGTAAAATAGAGCCAAAATACTGTTCTTTGCAGATGGGTTTTAAATGAGTAAGGTTTGGTTTTAAATGGGTTATAAACCCAGCATTCATGCCTAGGAATATGCTGAAAATAGAGGAAAGAAATAATCAGGTAATTTAAGGGGGGTTTTTTATTTGGTCTCCAAGGACAGGGACAGTCCTGGCAGGACTGCTGCCAGGGCTGCAGATACTCCACACTGGAGCACTGATGCACTTTTGAAGGCCATGTAAACTCCGCTGACTTTCGTCGCTCCCGTGTTGTCACTCTCAGCAGGAATACTCTGTGAAATGAAAAGAGTATGCTATTTAGATTGGTGACACCACCATCAAAAAATTAAAACTGTTCTTTCTGTGCTAATGCATTAGTGTGTAATTTGATTTGTAATTTGTTTGATTTGGTTTTGGAGAGACAATAAAAACATTTTTCAGAATTGAGTAACAAAAAATTTATGTCTGCTTTAGGCACCTTCACAATTACATTATTTGGACGTATTTTTTTCAGTTGATTTTTTCATTTCTATACTGTGTTCTTCATTTCACTGACTGATCTTTTCAAGTTGGTATATTCGATGTAATTGTCTTTTTTTTTCCTAATTCAATGAGACATTCATCATTTTCCTGTTATACCCTGTCATCTTTATTTTTCCTTTTGGTTTTCCATGACATGAACCAGTTTGCTAATCAATGGGTAAGTGTCTTTTCATTGTTTTTTAATTTACATTTTTTTCATTGAATATTAACAGCCACTTTTTATTTTAAATGTTAACATTGCTTTTCATGTTGATTCGTTAGCCAGGCTCTCAGAATTTGTTCACAGTCTAACTGTGCAACAGACTGATGATCAGCTTCTCAGTTCTTTCCTTGTTCATCCTCCAGGCTGGCTCCAGATGAAGTCTTTTTTGCTTTCCAGACCCAGTGTCCTATCTTACCAGGTCACACAGTTTTAGATTCTTTCACCTCTCAGTGAGGCTCATCAGAAGTAAACCACAAAGGCAACTCTTTGTCTGAGCTGATGCTGCCATTTCACCTCTTGTGTGTGTACAAGCAGTAACCTGCAAACACTCATGAGCTCATGCTGCTTTGGGGACAGGCAACACCAGTTCCTCTATAGTGACCTGCAGACAGATGGCAAAATCCCCTTCTCCAGGATGTGCCATTCCTTGGCCTGCTCTGGACTGTGCCTCCTGCACTGTCAGCTGGTTCATAAGGAGCCAAAATGCAGCCTTCTTCTTAAAGCCCAGAGTCAAATCATCTTCCACAAGAATCTGAAGTTTTGTTTTGCTGAGAGCTTCTGTTTTAGTGGAAGTTAGCACTGGAGAGGAGTGGGTTAGAATATTTATGATCTCGTGGTTTTCAAAATAAATCATAAAAAAAATGTTAATGTAATTTAAAAATTATTTCTAAAGAAATGTCATGGTTTTGGAACCTTGTTGTGGTTTTTGAAAAGCTTGATTCAGTTCTTTTTTTTCCTTGTTCAGAAGTGAAGTTACTGTTTATACTCAATTTCTACAAAATTATATTGCTTTGTGGTGGGAAAAAAGAGAAAAAAAATACAAGAGAAAAGAAAATACAAGAAAAAAAAAATAGGAACTGGTCTTACATACATAGACCCATTAATTTAATGTACTGTGGAGATCAAGTTGCAGACACTTTCTGAGAAGTACAACTGATTTTTCATGGACCACAGGAGTATGAATAGTTTTGACATTCGTCAGTGGGAGAATAATTGTTTATGGTTTCCAGAGACGAAGAAACCATTGCCTTCTAAAGGCTTGTAAGCAACAGACATCACACACTGTTTGGGGTGATTAGACTCCTTAGCAGATCAAGCCAATATTATATTGGTCAAGACATTCATATGATTGGAATATAATAGATATGAAAACGTAGAAAGTTCTTTGATGCATTTCTGATACACGCTTTTACTGTTCCAGTGTCACCACAGCTGTTTGTCTGAGTTGTGTATTTACATTTTTCAAGTGTTTTTAAACTTTAAAAGGAATTAAAAGCAAAAATTGACATTTGGTGTTCGTACCTGTAGCAGGCACATATATATGGGCAAACACATCTCAGTTTTATTCTTTCTTAATTTAAATGCAAGTTCAATATCTGTGGTCTTTAGAAAATCATTCCTAAAAATATTCAGCAGATCAGAATAAATGTTTTAGTTTGTATGACAACTCTGAAACAGATGAAAAATAGCCTTTAAAAACTTAGAACTCTGAAAACTATTCAACTGGCAGCTGCTAAGTTAGACTAATGTTTACACTGACCTCAGTACTTTTACTCCAAGCATTATGCTGTTAGCTGTTCCAAGTAGCCTTGAACTAGGAAGATAGGGTTAGTCTTTACAAGTCACATTTTCTGTGAAGTGGCTATTGGGGACAATCTTTGCTGTCAGATAAATGTTTCTAAAGGAAGAATTACTGTTTAAATTGATGTGCCTCCTTGACAGAATGGGATCCCTAGTTCCCATTAATTTCAGAAGGGAACTCAGTAGGATTATCTAAGAAGTCTTTTGGATTTATTTTAAAAGCATTTACTTAAAGGCACCTTCTTTATGAAAAAGCAAAAGGAAAAAGTCTGTGGAGAATGAAGTCTGTTTTATTATGCCTTCTATGGCCTATTAATTTGTTACCATCTATTCTGCTTTGTTGATGAAATTTTAATTTTGCCCTTGCTTGAGCATATTGTAAGATTTGTATAAACTGAAGCTCACTGTGCTCACAGAAAGGCTCTTTCAGGATGAACAATTGGAGCTCATTTTATTTCTAGAGGACATTTAAAATAACTTATGAATGAGAGTTGTCAGACATGAAATGCTGTATTAATTAAATCTTATTCTAGTCTTTTTGCTTCTCTGGCTAAACCAACCCTTTAGAAAAAAAATACATGGCCACCTTAATTATATAGGAGAAGACAAAAAGTATCCTTCACATTCCTTTGCCTGAATAAGTATAAGAACTCAATTCATCTAAATAATAACCCCATTAGCTGCTTAACTCAACAGTGTACATGGGAAAATTTTCAACACAGAATGTAAGAAACTGTTGATTGGGTAGATCATTTTCAAGGGTTTGTTCTTCTGATGTTCAAAATGATAATTTTAAGCAAATCTGATCTGTTAGGGTTATCAGCTTTGCACCATTTATTACTTATGACAAAAGTGTGTGTTCATATACATGCTAATGCTTTTTTATCTTTTGAATTACAGCAACAATACCATTCAAAAATAGATGACTTGATTGAAGAAACTGTTAAAGAAATTATTTCACTTCTTGTTTCAAAGGTAAAACTGTTTACATTTTATTTTGTAATACAGTAGAAAATGGTTGAACTTTAGAGATGTCTTCAAATACCACACCGTTTTTCTATGCCCAGGAAAATTGTGTGTGACAACATGATTTGTAAATACTACTTGTGCAAATAGTACTGAATTTGCAAAATTAAATTTTATAACAATTGAGTAAACAATTTCTGTGCAACCTGCTTTTGAGATAAGTTTGTCTTCTGTATTTCTGTTGTAGATAGGAATTGCTAGCAGCTAATAGAAGTGGTAGGACTAAATTTTGTCTATATTGTCTTATAAAATACCATGTGTTATTTTTTGTTGAATTCCTTACATGAAAACTTTCTTCCTATCATTTAGTATTTAAATTTTGTATTTTGAGGTGGACAATATCCAGAGTTTCAGTTTCACTTTTAATGAGATTTTGGTCCACAAATCATTTAATTAAAATACATTATAAGTTGTTGTTTCTTGAAATTGATTTTTTAGACTTTTGTGTTTTAAAATAAAATACGTTTTGACATGATATAAGGACTTGGAGAATGAGTGAAGAAAACTTAAACAGTGTCTTGTCTCTCTGTAGCACCTCTACTCCAGTAAAAGTCTTAAGTGATTGATATAAAAAAAAAAGTTTCCATCCCAAATAGTTTGAAGGACACAGCAAATAATGACAGAAAATAAAGATTTTATAAGATTTTAATAAGATTTTGTCTGTGAATTGCAAACTACTCAGAAATATCTGATTTTAAAAGTAGGATAAATAAGCTATATATTTACAATTTGTGACAAAAAGTAAGACCCTGGTCATACTACCATCATGCCTTTATTATTGCTTTCACAGCTTGCTGGGGGGGGATGGGGAATGGAAATCTGCTTTTTGGATTGACACCTATCAGTTGAAGTGGAAGGCTTTGTAGAATCATTATGGAAGTTTAAAATAAATGTGTGCATTTTTTGATAACTGGGTAGAAGCCACACATTTTTGGTCTAAAGTGAAGTTTTGATGTAAACAAGCATAACTACAACTCAACAGTTTCAAGTTTTACATGTTGCCTATCATAGCTCCCAACTAATCTTCCAGTTTGTTGTTTTAGTGTTATTGGAAAGGAGGAGGAAGAAAGGGGAATTTAATCAAAATTTTATCGTGCTATTAAAGGTTAAACTTTTTGATTTTTTTTCTTAATATCTGAGACTGTAAAAAAGGAAGAAAGTAGTCATGTTCCTTCTGGATGTATGTACAAGAAATTCTAGAGACAACTCCTGTCCATACAGAAGTATTTGCATTATTAGTTATCACAGTAGTACCAGAGGTCAAAATCTCAAAAGAGGAAGCAAATACTCTGTGTGATTGGTTGATGACTGGAAGCTTAACCAGTGTCTCCTCGTTTGAGGTGTGAAATACCATTGACATCCTGACTGTGTTTCAAAACAGAAAGCTTCTGAGGGTACAGAGGATGGCTGATCTTTAGCTCTTGGTTTTGGCCAGAAAAAATGCACGTCAATGTGCATGATAGCCATATGCATTCGTCTTTTGCATCTAATATATTTTCATTATTTTTCAGCCTTTACCTCTTTGTTACCTCCTCTTTGTCTCAGTGGAATAAGTGTTTCAATCGTTTTTAGCTGCAAATCACTCATGAAACTGAAAACAATACTTTTCTTTCAATGAGGTTTTTACTTGTTAAGAACTGTACTGGGCAGTTTTTACACAAGATGTACCAATCTAAAGCATTCAGCAAACCACAGGAATAGCACAAAACAGTGAAACAAAGCAGAGTGTGTCTCAGGGTGACCAATTCATAGAATGTGAGGTATGCGCAGAAATGCTTTTAGCTTTTCACAAGTCTGTACACTGACATCTCAGAAAACAACTTTCCAGCTACATAACTAAGCCTTTTGTTTAAACAGACATCCTTGACACTGAAATGTTTTGCTCTCTGTTATTTTGTGTCCCACTTGTATTGGATTCGTGTGTTGGCACCATGTTGTTTATGAGATCAGCCTTTTCCTTAGCAGATCTTTGCACAATAAAGTTGAACACTTTTCTGCAGAAAGAATCCTTGTCAATCAGATAAAATGAGTTAAAGTATGAACAGCAGCTTCTCACAGGCATGCAACTGCAAAGCAGAAGGTTGGTATTTGGTCTAATAAAGGGGGTGCAGAAACAACTGCCATGCTCTCTTGTGAGGTGGATTTATTCTTTGATTGGCACCTATGTACCAGTGTCTTAATTAATCACTGTAAATATGACAGGTTAGATTGATAAATGACAAATGTAGGTTTGCACTTGCTCCTGCTCCTTGAACTGTTAAGAGCAGGGCTTATTGTAAAGTGATGATCTCAGTTCCTCTGGAGGTGACACTGTTGTGACACTGTTACAGGGCCCATTAACAGCATGCCAGATGGAATTTTGTTCTGTCCTCACACTCATAAAATGATACTCTTGGTTGTGGGAATGACTGTGTTGGGAGTGAGGGATGACTTTTAAAACAATCTTCTTATAAACTGGAAAGCAATTTATATGTGTAAAATAAATGTGCATGAATACAATAACTGACATATTTTGTTATATGCGGTGAATTACTTGAGCAACATAACATCATAAAGGGGCTTGAAAAGGGAATTTCTTTGCTTTAAGGCAAATTTGGAGGAGTTTAAACATTAAAGCTGTAATTAATTCAATTAATAAGATTTTTTTTTTGGTCAGAACAAAATTTTTGCAAAAACACCTGTTCATACCTCTTATTGAGGGGTCACACTACTCAGAAAATAGCAGGTGAAAGTCCAAGGAAGAGAAACCACACCATACCAGAGACTTTGGGCATACATTTTCTTACCTCCTTGGCCATGGGGTAGGACCTTAACAGCTTATGCTGCTGACAGAAAACCAGTGCTATTACACTTTCACGTGAAACCAGAGCTGGTTTTCTATTTAATAGCAAAGATAAGAGAAACATGGTATCATGATGACCACCTTTAGCAATTGTGCTCCATGATCTTCGAAGCTGCAGTCCTGGAAAATAGCATGTGATTTCTACCAAAATACATGCTGAATATACATACTGCTGTATTCAACCACATTCTAGAGGCAGCAATGTTGTGTTGGAAGCAGGCCTGCCTCAGAAGAAACTTTGGGTTGGGTTTCTATTTCTGCAGAGGTTCAGCAATTTCCATCTGTTTGATCAATAAGTGAAGCTGCAAAAAGAAGGTTATCCTTGATTTCAGCACTTTGTGAGATGGAGAAAGTGATCAGATTTACAGTTCATGTTGCCCTGCTGATCAGTACAAATATGAGGAAGAAAAATTCATATTTCCATTCCTAATATTTAATTTTCACACTGTGCATTTAGATTTTTCTCTGTGCTTTTCCTCCAGGTTGTTTCAGTGCTAGAAGGTGTGCTGTCTAAATTGTCAAGATATGATGAAGGTACTTTCTTCTCATCATTAGTTTCTTTCACTGTAAGTGTTTGGATTCTCAAAGGTTCTGGTCTTCTTTCTGTGCCTAATTCTGAATTTGTGTGCAATTTGTAGTAATAAGTACTTACTGTGTGTTTTATGCTTAATTTTCTAAAGGTAAAAGCAGCTGCCAAATATGTTGATGTTCCGGTAAGTATAACCCTTTTAGATTTATTTATTTATTTATTTATTTATTTATTTATTGTAGTGTTTATAATAATTCAGAAATTAGGGGGGGCTTTAGCTCACATTTTTTATTGTTGACATTTTGCTTTCCTACAGAGATTCATTTTAGCTTTACACAGGGTATTTAAACAGCCACTACAACCCTGAGAGGATGTTTCATTTCCCTTGTGCAATAAGTAACTCTCAAAGCAAACTGTGGAAAGGTTATTCTCAATGCACTTTTTCAGTTGTGGAAAAGGGAGGATTGTAACTTAAAAACTCTTTCGTGCAGGTCTTTCCATAATTTGGATAAATTGTTCAAATGTGCAGTATAAGCAATAAGTAAAAACATCATACTTGAATATCCATTATTTCTTGATTTCTTACTTCAGGACTCAGGTCTGATTACTTAACCCCTTGCTTGCTCAATCTCCATTTGATTTACCGTTGGTTGTGCAATGTTTTTATGCTATAAGTGAAAAATAAAAGACTAACTGTCGAAGTTCTTTTATACATAAAAGCAAAATTCAGCAGCTAAAATATTTTTATTAGGGTATCAGAGTAGAATATCTTTAATTCAGCAAAGTTATGTAATATTGTCATTTTCACTGTCAATGTCCCTTGTTCTCTCATAAGTCTGCATTCTCATCCCATTTTAATGCAGTTCTTAAAAATCTTGTTTTCCAAGCATAGCAAAAAAAATGACTACAGTTATTACATAAGTTACAATTATTATGTAAATGAAAAATATTAAATTTAAATACAGATGAATGCCAGATATGCTAAACTGTGTGGTGGCCAGCAAAACCTTCAGCAGTTCTATCCTGAAGAATGCAAGCTTAAATGAATTTTTTTTTAAATCCATAATTTCAATCCATGTCTTAAACAAAAGGACAGAATTTGTTATTTTGCTGTCTTTATATTTGTTTTATTCATAAGATAAAATGTAACTTTTTTGTTGTTTTCAGATGATGTTTTCAGACTTTTTTCTTATTTTGTTGCCTGGGGTTTTTTTACCTTTAGAAGTGCTCTTCTGTTTTATATAAAACAAAAAAGTACGCTCAGTCTTTCATTCAAAGGAATGACCTCATATCAAATCCAGTTAATTTAGTTTACCTCTTGTAAATATATTGTGCTTTGTAGCTGCCACAAAAGGTCCTTGGTGAGGCACTTAAGACCCAAAGGCCTAAAGAAAAAAATGGTGGACACACTAGAAATTCATTGGTTTCTTTCAGGTAATATGGAAAATTCTCCAAATTACATAGAATATCTATGAGGAGGAGACATCAAAGTCTTTTACCATTGGCCTAGATACATTGATGTTGAAGTTCACAATAAAAATGAGACTGAAAAATAGCTTTGCACAATCAGGTCACACAGGGATACACTCACTGTTCCAGAGAAAGAGGGAGGCAGAGCAGGGAGATGGTTGCTGGAGCCCCACTACTCTTCTCACATTCACTGAATGGTGGTGCTTGGCTTCAAGAAAGGACCAGATCAGGACAGGCTATCACAATGTCTTGTGACCTATTACAATATCTTCACTTTCCAGCTTTCTCATAGACCTTTCCCACAGCCCAGCATTTATATTGGACCGTAGTTCCACAACTCTAAACTACAAATGTAAACTGTGCTTCAGGGAAGCTGTGGATCTGACCAGACAAAGATTTTCCAAATTCTGGAAGACTTTTTACCTGTATCGAAAGATTTTCATAGGCTGGGGGTTGATTTTGCTTCTTCACATTCTTTTTCTTGTTGTGAAGATGCAGCTGAGGCCAAGAAGAGGCTGTCCCAACTGACAGCAGCTGTCCAATCTGAATAGGGCCTAAAATCACCAGATGTCAAAGTAAAAAATTCCAGCTGCAAGAGGAGGCTGAAAGTTGTCAAATCACAAGGTCATCACCTGGGCTCACAGCTGAAATGAGAAGGGGAGTGAGGGGCAGCACACAGGGAGGAATGTACGCTGAGCTCTTGGTAGAGTGATGGTAACCTGCACTGAAGCTCATTAAATGCTTCGTGGTTTTATTTTTACCTAATAAGTTGTAAAATTTCTTCCTGTTGTTCCTTATCATTTAGCTGCATGTGTAAAAGTTAATTAAAAGTGACCACAGTTGGCCCTGTCTTTTGGTGTAGTTGCAAATATGTGCAGACTTGCAGTGTGTTAGACAATGGCATTCTGCCCCTGTGCCCCACCTGCATCTGAACGAGACCACTTGGTGCATCTAGGGGAGAAGGGAGGGGGACAAGAGGGTTTGGAGAGGGTTATTTGAGTGTGTGGATTTGACAGTTTTTGATGTTTGATTACCAGGATTTGGCAGACAGTGAAAAATACACTGATTTGTAGAGAAATCTTGTAGTGAAATCTTACTAGACGAAAAAGATGCTAGAAGAAAATGAAGGTAGTACTGAGCAAAATGTTTCAGAGAGAGGATAAGAGGTAAAGGGGATAACAAAGTTAAATAAAAGTAAATAAAAATAGCAAATTATTTAAAAAGAAGGAAGACATTCCTGGATGATTTTTGGTCATTTTGAGGAAAAGGTTAATTCTGTTAATATTGAGAGAGGGTATAGACAATAAACAGTAGGACATGAAGTTGCACACTCCCTAGACAGCATCCCTCAATTTCTCAGGACCAGGGTGGGAAAAATACACACAGATTTGTGGTTCATTTGACAGACAGGTTAATAAAAATGCTACCTAGTCTTGCTGTCTACCCTTCCATTCATTAATCTTGCTAGACAATTACAGTTAATTACATCCAAAAGAAAAAAAAATGTGGTTTTGTGGGGTTTTTTAACTGTTTAAGAAAACATGCAACATAAGCCTCAATTTTTCAGAATGCCCTTTAAGAAGTGGGACATATGCACTCACAAGGAGCTCTCATTCTTTCCCACTATGCATAGAGGGCTGTGTGGACACTGTGTATGTTTTGGTAATTGAAATCCCTACTAGCAATAGTGCAAAATTACCCATACTAAGAATAACAACAACGTCTTGTGATTTCCTAAAAATTATAATGAAAAAATCTAGTTGCTGTTATGCTCTTCTTATTGATAATTGTCACAGTATGCAAGGCTCTGCAGTGGCAAAAAAATGTGGCTGCTGTGCACATGGAAGAAACCAAATGTTTGGAGGAAAATAATACAAATGCTACAAATAGTGTGTGAGGGATGACATTGGTACTCTTTTTAATGCTATGTGTTGATAACTGGGAATGCAGAAGCTGATTTGAATACACAACTCATCCAAATCCACTATAATCCTTTGTTAGTTTCTCTTTAAGTCCAAGCAATCCATAGGAGATGTAAAAGTGCAACCTAATATTTTTCCTGTTTTTAATATTCTGTTCACAAAGCCAGTTAATTAGTAAGAATAGGGAAAGAATGCAGTAAAAATTAGCTAAAAAGTATGTTGTTAATCCCAAATTATTATTGTTCCTTAATCATGTAGATAATTTTTTTGTGTTCCATTTCTTATCATGCAAGTCAGTCTTGCATACAAATAGTTGTGTCTTTAGCAGATCATTTCTATGCACATTTGCTGCATTGACAAATACAACCAGAGCAATTACTCATACAAATTGAGCATCCAGTTACATACTCATGTATATACTGCTTTTTGTTCAGAAAGGTATGTTTAAATCCCTTTGTAGGAGCCAGTAATCTATGCCAGTTACTTAGAGGGCACAGAAGGAACCTAATCCTCCCTCTCTTCACATGGGCCACCTGTCATAGCAAGTGCAGAGAGGCCATTTGAAGGAGCCAGGGCTGACAGCAGTGCACAGCTCACACAATGCCAGCCCTCTCGCTCCACTCCTGCTTTTATGTGGGGATCAAAGGTATGAAAAGGGGCCTCACACATGTGCCAGCATTTGACTTATGGGGTCTTGTAGAGGCCAAAGAAGAAACTCTGCCTCCTACCAGGCAGATACACTTTGGGACCTTCCAGATACCTTCATTTTCAAATATCACACTTGTACTGCATGGCCTCATTTAGCTGGTTTTAAGAAGCAAAAAGCTTTTTGAGGGAAGTGTTTATTCAGGTGTGGCCATATGGTGCTAGTCATTTTAAAGCTGGAATTTCTTGTAGAATTCTATTAAAAAAGAAAAAAAAAACAAAAAAGACCACAGAAGAGTTATTATCCTTACGCTTAAGGCTTCTCCTGGCTTCCTCCTCCTGTGTATAGCCAGACCTGGAAACTGGCCCTTCTCTTTTCTGATCTGTGGAAACAAGCTATTGTAGAACTGGAGGGAAAGCCCTGCAGCATCTGTTTTAAGTCAGCAGTATTTTTAAGATACCTCTTGAAAGGCAATCAGAAGGATGACTACTAATCAGTAGGAAAGCTAAAATAGTGTACTAAAATATAACTTTATGGAGGTGGGGGGAGCATATTTTAATACCCAGTTTTGTCATAGGGGTTGTAGTGTTTTGAAGACCTTTTGGACTAAGAATCAAAATCCTGATGCAGACATTTGCATGCTATGAATGCAATGAAACTATGTGTATATGAAAAGGTATTTGTGTAAATGCTTCCAGCATCACAGTTTAAATTTTCCCTGACACTTCTCAAAATACACACATTTCCTGTTTGCCAAAGTTGCTGTTTCTTTTCAAGTAGGTTTTCAAGAGAGAGAAAGTGCATTGCATTTTTCCATTTAAACAAAACAATTTCTTTTATAACCATGTGAAATTAAAATGTTACCTTTATAAGAGACTGATTATGGAAATGGTGTACCTTCCTGCTTGGCTTATATATTTCATTTTGTAAGAAATAATGGGGATGATGATCTAGCCATGGATACAAATATTTTAATGATATTGTAATTCTGTAATTCCAAAGCCCAAGTGATGAGCCTTGCAGTATTTAGAGAAGAACTTTCAGGCAGTGACATTTTCCAACATGCTCTTTCATTTAGTGGTGGACACTGAATAAGGAGCTCCTGTGTTCCTCACAATAGCCCCCTCCAGCTCATCACTCCTTTTCATTGCATTGTTACATCCATGCTGTAGTTAAAATTACTCCCTCCAGGATGCAGGGGAGGGGAAAGAGGTGGAGAGCACAGCAAACACAAAACTGGAAGAATTTTGTTATTGTATAGTTAGTCTCTAGCATCTGTTCACATCTTTGAAACATTAGTGCTTTGGCAGGATAGCAACTCAGTAAAACTAGTTTCTTGTTTTTTGGTAATACAAATTCATTTAATACTCTCTGATGCTAAGGAGTGTTCTGTGACAAATGCCAAAGTGAGAATAAACATAAGT